>JAVYIG010003585.1:0-190107 GCA_035222895.1 Strongylocentrotus droebachiensis | reverse complement strand
ATTTTGAAGAATGACTCTTTTATTGCGCAATATGACAGTATATACGTCATTTAATCGTTTTTAACATTGCGCAATAAATAAAGATGAAAGAGATAAACCGATGACCCGAACAGGTAGAGAAGTTCTAGCGCATCAAAATGATACCACTTAGAAGACCGACTTTATCGTTTTTAAAATTGTGCAATAAATAATGATGAAAAACATAAACCGATGACGCGAACAGATAGAGAAGCTCAAGCGCAATTTAATCGCTTTCAACATTGCGCAATAAATAAAGATGAAAGAGATATAACCGATGTCGCGAACAGGTAGAAGAGCTTGAACAGAACATAATG
Source organism: Strongylocentrotus droebachiensis (assembly GCA_035222895.1). NCBI lineage: Eukaryota > Metazoa > Echinodermata > Echinoidea > Camarodonta > Strongylocentrotidae > Strongylocentrotus > Strongylocentrotus droebachiensis. The sequence goes on along the minus strand of JAVYIG010003585.1, from coordinate 189,772 downwards.
AAATCACTAAGGAGACCTTAGCATTGTTTTTAAGAAAGATATTTGCAAATGTGATGAAAAACAAAAAAAAATGCTTCAAATGACTCTTTTATTGCGCATTATGACAGTATATACGCAATTTAATCGTTTTTAACATTGCGCAATAAATAAAGATGAAACACATAAACTGATGACAAGAACAGGTAGTAGAGCTCAAGCGCAACAATATGGTACCACTTAGAAGACCGACTTAATCGTTTTTAAAATTGTGCAATAAATAATGATGAAAGAGATAAACCGATGTCGCGAACAGGTAGAAGAGCTTGAGCAGAACATAATAAAACCACTTAGGAGACCATAGCATTGTTTTTAAGAAAGATATTTGCAAATGTGATGAAAAACAAAAAAAAATGCTTTAAATGACTCTTTTATTGCGCATTATGACAGTATATACGCAATTTAATCGTTTTTAACATTGCGCAATAAATAAAGATGAAACACATAAACTGATGACAAGAACAGGTAGAGAAGCTCTAGCGCATCAAAATGATACCACTTAGAGGACCGACTTAATCGTTTTTTAAATTGTGCAATAAATAATGATGAAAAACATAAACCGATCACGCGAACAGATAGAGAAGCTCAAGCGCAACATAATGAAACCACTTAGGAGACCATAGCATTCTTTTGAAGAAAGATATTTGCAAATGTAAAAAATGCTTCAAATGACTCTTTTATTGCGCAATATGACAGTATATACGTCATTTAATCGTTTTTAACATTGCACAATAAATAAAGATGAGAGAGATAAACCGATGACCCGAACAGGTAGAGAAGTTCTAGCGCATCAAAATGATACCACTTAGAAGACCGACTTTATCGTTTTTAAAATTGTGCAATAAATAATGATGAAAAACATAAACCGATGACGCGAACAGATAGAGAAGCTCAAGCGCAATTTAATCGCTTTCAACATTGCGCAATAAATAAAGATGAAAGAGATATAACCGATGTCGCGAACAGGTAGAAGAGCTTGAACAGAACATAATGAAACCACTAAGGAGACCTTAGCATTGTTTTTAAGAAAGATGTTTTTTGCAAATGCAAATGTGATGAAAAACAAAAAATGCTTCAAATTACTCTTTTATTGCGCAATATGACAGTATATACGCGATTTATTCGTTTTTAAAATTGTGCAATAAATAAAGATGAAAGACATAATCTGATGACGCGAACAGGTAGAAGAGCTGAATCGCTAAAATATAATACCACTTAGGAGACCGACTTAATCGTTTTCAACATTGCGCAATAAATAAAGATGAAAGAGATAAACCGATGTCGCGAACAGGTAAAAGAGCTAGAGCAGAACATAATGAAACCACTTAGGAGACCATAGCGATGTTTTCAAGAAAGATATTTGCAAATATGATGAAAAACAAAAAAATGCTTCAAATGACTCTTTTATTGCGCAATATGACAGTATATACGTCATTTAATCGTTTTTAACATTGCGCAATAAATAAAGATGAAACACATAAACTGATGTCGCGAACATGTAGAAGAGCTCAAGCGCAACATAATGAAACCACTTAGGAGACCGACTTAATCTTTTTCAACATTGCGCAATAAATAAAGATGAAAGAGATAAACCGATGAAGAAAGATATTTGCAAATGTAAAAAATGCTTCAAATGACTCTTTTATTGCGCAATATGACAGTTTATACGCGATTTAATCGTTTTCAACATTGCGCAATAAATAATGATGAAAAAACAAAAACCGATGACCCGAACAGGTAGAGAAGCTCTAGCGCATCAAAATGATACCACTTAGAAGACCGACTGGATCGTTTTTAAAATTGTGCAATAAATAATGATGAAAAACATAAACCGATGACGCGAACAGATAGAGAAACTCAAGCGCAATTTAATCGCTTTCAACATTGCGCAATAAATAAAGATGAAAGAGATAAACCGATGTCGCGAACAGGTAGAAGAGCTTGAGCAGAACATAATAAAACCACTTAGGAGACCATAGCATTGTTTTTAAGAAAGATATTTGCAAATGTGATGAAAAACAAAAAAAAATGCTTTAAATGACTCTTTTATTGCGCATTATGACAGTATATACGCAATTTAATCGTTTTTAACATTGCGCAATAAATAAAGATGAAACACATAAACTGATGACAAGAACAGGTAGAGAAGCTCTAGCGCATCAAAATGATACCACTTAGAGGACCGACTTAATCGTTTTTTAAATTGTGCAATAAATAATGATGAAAAACATAAACCGATCACGCGAACAGATAGAGAAGCTCAAGCGCAACATAATGAAACCACTTAGGAGACCATAGCATTCTTTTGAAGAAAGATATTTGCAAATGTAAAAAATGCTTCAAATGACTCTTTTATTGCACAATATGACAGTATATACGTCATTTAATCGTTTTTAACATTGCGCAATAAATAAAGATGAAATAGATAAACCGATGACCCGAACAGGTAGAAGAGCTTGAACAGAACATAATGAAACCACTAAGGAGACCTTAGCATTGTTTTTAAGAAAGATGTTTTTTGCAAATGCAAATGTGATGAAAAACAAAAAATGCTTCAAATTACTCTTTTATTGCGCAATATGACAGTATATACGCGATTTATTCGTTTTTAAAATTGTGCAATAAATAAAGATGAAAGACATAATCTGATGACGCGAACAGGTAGAAGAGCTGAATCGCTAAAATATAATACCACTTAGGAGACCGACTTAATCGTTTTCAACATTGTGCAATAAATAATGATGAAAGAGATAAACCGATGTCGCGAACAGGTAGAAGAGCTTGAGCAGAACATAATAAAACCACTTAGGAGACCATAGCATTGTTTTTAAGAAAGATATTTGCAAATGTGATGAAAAACAAAAAATGCTTCAAATGACTCTTTTATTGCGCAATATGACAGTATATACGTCATTTAATCGTTTTTAACATTGCGCAATAAATAAAGATGAAACACATAAACTGATGTCGCGAACATGTAGAAGAGCTCAAGCGCAACATAATGAAACCACTTAGGAGACCGACTTAATCTTTTTCAACATTGCGCAATAAATAAAGATGAAAGAGATAAACCGATGAAGAAAGATATTTGCAAATGTAAAAAATGCTTCAAATGACTCTTTTATTGCGCAATATGACAGTTTATACGCGATTTAATCGTTTTCAACATTGCGCAATAAATAATGATGAAAAAACAAAAACCGATGACCCGAACAGGTAGAGAAGCTCTAGCGCATCAAAATGATACCACTTAGAAGACCGACTGGATCGTTTTTAAAATTGTGCAATAAATAATGATGAAAAACATAAACCGATGACGCGAACAGATAGAGAAACTCAAGCGCAATTTAATCGCTTTCAACATTGCGCAATAAATAAAGATGAAAGAGATAAACCGATGTCGCGAACAGGTAGAAGAGCTTGAGCAGAACATAATGAAACCACTTAGGAGACCATAGCGATGTTTTCAAGAAAGATATTTGCAAATGTGATGAAAAACAAAAAAATGCTTCAAATGACTCTTTTATTGCGCATTATGACAGTATATACGCAATTTAATCGTTTTTAACATTGCGCAATAAATAAAGATGAAACACATAATCTGATGACGCGAACAGGTAGAAGAGCTCAATCGCAACAATATGATACCACTTAGGAGACCGACTTTAATCGTTTTCAACATTGCGCAATAAATAAAGATGAAAGAGATAAACCGATGACGCGAACAGATAGAGAAGCTCAAGCGCAATTTAATGATACCACTTAGGAGACCATAGCATTCTTTTGAAGAATGACTCTTTTATTGCGCAATATGACAGTATATACGCGATTTAATCGTTTTCAACATTGCGCAATAAATAATGATGAAAAACGAAAACCGATGACCCGAACAGGTAGAGAAGCTCTAGCGCATCAAAATGATACCACTTAGAAGACCGATTTAATCGTTTTAAAAATTGTGCAATAAATAATGATGAAAAACATAAACCGATGACGCGAACAGATAGAGAAGCTCAAGCGCAATTTAATCGCTTTCAACATTGCGCAATAAATAAAGATGAAAGAGATAAACCGATGTCGCGAACAGGTAGAAGAGCTTGAACAGAACATGAAACCACTTAGGAAACCATAGCATTGTTTTTAAGAAAGATATTTGTAAATGTGAAGAAAAACAGTATATACGCAATTTAATCGTTTTCAACATTGCGCAATAAATAATGATGAAAAAACAAAAACCGATGACCCGAACAGGTAGAGAAGCTCTAGCGCAACAATTTGATACCACTTAGGAGACCGACTTAATCGTTTTCAACATTGCGCAATAAATAAAGATGAAAGAGATAAACCGATGTCGCGAACAGGTAGAAGAGCTTGAGCAGAACATAATGAACATACTTAGGAGACCATAGCATTGTTTTTAAGAAAGATATTTGCAAATGTGATGAAAAACAAAAAAATTCTTCAAATGACTCTTTTATTGCGCATTATGACAGTATATACGCAATTTAATCGTTTTTAACATTGCGCAATAAATAAAGATGAAACACATAATCTGATGACGCGAACAGGTAGAAGAGGTCAATCGCAACAATATGATACCACTTAGGAGACCGACTTAATCGTTTTCAACATTGCGCAATAAATAAAGATGAAAGAGATAAACCGATGACGCGAACAGATAGAGAAGCTCAAGCGCAATTTAAAGATACCACTTAGGAGACCATAGCATTCTTTTGAAGAATGACTCTTTTATTGCGCAATATGACAGTATATACGCGATTTAATCGTTTTCAACATTGCGCAATAAATAATGATGAAAAACGAAAACCGATGACCCGAACAGGTAGAGAAGCTCTAGCGCATCAAAATGATACCACTTAGAAGACCGATTTAATCGTTTTAAAAATTGTGCAATAAATAATGATGAAAAACATAAACCGATGACGCGAACAGATAGAGAAGCTCAAGCGCAATTTAATCGCTTTCAACATTGCGCAATAAATAAAGATGAAACACATAATCTGATGACGCGAACAGGTAGAAGAGCTCAATCGCAACAATATGATACCACTTAGGAGACCGACTTAATCGTTTTCAACATTGCGCAATAAATAAAGATGAAAGAGATAAACCGATGACGCGAACAGATAGAGAAGCTCAAGCGCAATTTAATGATACCACTTAGGAGACCATAGCATTCTTTTGAAGAATGACTCTTTTATTGCGCAATATGACAGTATATACGCGATTTAATCGTTTTCAACATTGCGCAATAAATAATGATGAAAAACGAAAACCGATGACCCGAACAGGTAGAGAAGCTCTAGCGCATCAAAATGATACCACTTAGAAGACCGACTTAATCGTTTTTAACATTGCGCAATAAATAAAGATGAAAGAGATAAACCGATGTCGCGAACAGGTAGAAGAGCTTGAGCAGAACATAATGAAACCACTTAGGAGACCATAGCATTGTTTTTAAGAAAGATATTTGCAAATGTGATGAAAAACAAAAAAATGCTTCAAATGACTCTTTTATTGCGCAATATGACAGTATATACGCAATTTAATCGTTTTTAACATTGCGCAATAAATAAAGATGAAAGAGATAAACCGATGTCGCGAACATGTAGAAGAGCTCAAGCGCAACATAATGAAACCACTTAGGAGTCCGACTTAATCGTTTTTAAAATTGTGCAATAAATAATGATGAAAAACATAAACCGATGACGCGAACAGATAGAGAAGCTCAAGCGCAATTTAATGATACCGCTTAGGAGACCATAGCATTCTTTTGAAGAATGACTCTTTTATTGCGCAATATGACAGTATATACGCGATTTAATCGTTTTCAACATTGCGCAATAAATAATGATGAAAAACGAAAACCGATGACCCGAACAGGTAGAGAAGCTCTAGCGCATCAAAATGATACCACTTAGAAGACCGATTTAATCGTTTTAAAAATTGTGCAATAAATAATGATGAAAAACATAAACCGATGACGCGAACAGATAGAGAAGCTCAAGCGCAATTTAATCGCTTTCAACATTGCGCAATAAATAAAGATGAAACACATAATCTGATGACGCGAACAGGTAGAAGAGCTCAATCGCAACAATATGATACCACTTAGGAGACCGACTTAATCGTTTTCAACATTGCGCAATAAATAAAGATGAAAGAGATAAACCGATGACGCGAACAGATAGAGAAGCTCAAGCGCAATTTAATGATACCACTTAGGAGACCATAGCATTCTTTTGAAGAATGACTCTTTTATTGCGCAATATGACAGTATATACGCGATTTAATCGTTTTCAACATTGCGCAATAAATAATGATGAAAAACGAAAACCGATGACCCGAACAGGTAGAGAAGCTCTAGCGCATCAAAATGATACCACTTAGAAGACCGACTTAATCGTTTTTAACATTGCGCAATAAATAAAGATGAAAGAGATAAACCGATGTCGCGAACAGGTAGAAGAGCTTGAGCAGAACATAATGAAACCACTTAGGAGACCATAGCATTGTTTTTAAGAAAGATATTTGCAAATGTGATGAAAAACAAAAAAATGCTTCAAATGACTCTTTTATTGCGCAATATGACAGTATATACGCAATTTAATCGTTTTTAACATTGCGCAATAAATAAAGATGAAACACATAATCTGATGACGCAAACAGGTAGAAGAGCTCAAGCGCAACAATATGATACCACTTGGAGACCGACTTAATCGTTTTCAACATTGCGCAATAAATAAAGATGAAAGAGATAAACCGATGTCGCGAACAGGTAGAAGAGCTTGAGCAGAACATAATGAAACCACTTAGGAGACCGACTTAATCGTTTTCAACATTGCGCAATAAATAAAGATGAAACACATAAACTGATGACGCGAACAGGTAGTAGAGCTCAAGCGCAACAATTTGATACCACTTAGGAGACCGACTTAATCGTTTTCAACATTGCGCACTAAATAAAGATGAAAGAGATAAACCGATGTCGCGAACAGGTAGAAGAGCTTGAGCAGAACATAATGAACATACTTAGGAGACCATAGCATTGTTTTTAAGAAAGATATTTGCAAATGTGATGAAAAACAAAAAAATGCTTCAAATGACTCTTTTATTGCGCATTATGACAGTATATACGCAATTTAATCGTTTTTAACATTGCGCAATAAATAACGATGAAACACATAATCTGATGACGCAAACAGGTAGAAGAGCTCAAGCGCAACAATATGATACCACTTGGAGACCGACTTAATCGTTTTCAACATTGCGCAATAAATAAAGATGAAAGAGATAAACCGATGTCGCGAACAGGTAAAAGAGCTAGAGCAGAACATAATGAAACCACTTAGGAGACCATAGCATTGTTTTTAAGAAAGATATTTGCAAATGTGATGAAAAACAAAAAAATGCTTCAAATGACTCTTTTATTGCGCATTATGACAGTATATACGCAATTTAATCGTTTTTAACATTGCGCAATAAATAAAGATGAAACACATAAACTGATGACGCGAACAGGTAGTAGAGCTCAAGCGCAACAATTTGATACCACTTAGGAGACCGACTTAATCGTTTTCAACATTGCGCAATAAATAAAGATGAAAGAGATAAACCGATGTCGCGAACAGGTAGAAGAGCTTGAGCAGAACATAATGAACATACTTAGGAGACCATAGCATTGTTTTTAAGAAAGATTTTTTTAAATGTGATGAAAAACAAAAAAATGCTTCAAATGACTCTTTTATTGCGCATTATGACAGTATATACGCAATTTAATCGTTTTTAACATTGCGCAATAAATAACGATGAAACACATAATCTGATGACGCAAACAGGTAGAAGAGCTCAAGCGCAACAATATGATACCACTTGGAGACCGACTTAATCGTTTTTAAAATTGTGCAATAAATAATGATGAAAGAGATAAACCGATGTCGCGAACAGGTAGAAGAGCTTGAGCAGAACATAATAAAACCACTTAGGAGACCATAGCATTGTTTTTAAGAAAGATATTTGCAAATGTGATGAAAAACAAAAAAAAATGCTTCAAATGACTGTTTTATTGCGCAATATGACAGTATATACGCGATTTATTCGTTTTTAAAATTGTGCAATAAATAAAGATGAAAGACATAATCTGATGACGCGAACAGGTAGAAGAGCTGAATCGCTAAAATATAATACCACTTAGGAGACCGACTAAATCATTTTCAACATTGCGCAATAAATAAAGATGAAAGAGATAAACCGATGTCGCGAACAGGTAGCAGAGCTTGAGCAGAACATAATGAAACCACTTAGGAGACCATAGCATTGTTTTTAAGAAAGATATTTGCAAATGTGATGAAAAACAAAAAAAAATGCTTCAAATGACTCTTTTATTGCGCATTATGACAGTATATACGCAATTTAATCGTTTTTAACATTGCGCAATAAATAAAGATGAAACACATAAACTGATGACAAGAACAGGTAGTAGAGCTCAAGCGCAACAATATGGTACCACTTAGAAACCGACTTAATCGTTTTTAAAATTGTGCAATAAATAATGATGAAAGAGATAAACCGATGTCGCGAACAGGTAGAAGAGCTTGAGCAGAACATAATGAAACCACTTAGGAGACCATAGCATTCTTTTGAAGAAAGATATTTGCAAATGTAAAAAATGCTTCAAATGACTCTTTTATTGCGCAATATGACAGTATATACGCGATTTAATCGTTTTCAACATTGCGCAATAAATAATGATGAAACACAAAAACCGATGACCCGAACAGGTAGAGAAGCTCTAGCGCATCAAAATGATACCACTTAGAGGACCGACTTAATCGTTTTTTAAATTGTGCAATAAATAATGATGAAAAACATAAACCGATCACGCGAACAGATAGAGAAGCTCAAGCGCAACATAATGAAACCACTTAGGAGACCATAGCATTGTTTTTAAGAAAGATATTTGCAAATGTGATGAAAAACAAAAAAATGCTTCAAATGACTCTTTTATTGCGCATTATGACAGTATAAACGCAATTTAATCGTTTTTAACATTGCGCAATAAATAAAGATGAAACACATAATCTGATGACGCGAACAGGTAGAAGAGCTCAAGTGCAACAATATGATACCACTTAGGAGACCGACTTAATCGTTTTTAACATTGCGCAATAAATAAAGATGAAAGAGATAAACCGATGTCGCGAACAGGTAGAAGAGCTTGAGCAGAACATAATGAAACCACTTAGGAGACCATAGCATTGTTTTTAAGAAAGATATTTGCAAATGTGATGAAAAACAAAAAAATGCTTCAAATGACTCTTATTGCGCATTATGACAGTATATCGCAATTTAATCGTTTTTAACATTGCGCAATAAATAAAGATGAAACACATAAACTGATGACAAGAACAGGTAGTAGAGCTCAAGCGCAACAATATGGTACCACTTAGAAGACCGACTTAATCGTTTTTAAAATTGTGCAATAAATAATGATGAAAGAGATAAACCGATGTCGCGAACAGGTAGAAGAGCTTAAGCAGAACAAAATAAAACCACTTAGGAGACCATAGCATTGTTTTTAAGAAAGATATTTGCAAATGTGATGAAAAACAAAAAAAAATGCTTCAAATGACTCTTTTATTGCGCATTATGACAGTATATACGCAATTTAATCGTTTTTAACATTGCGCAATAAATAAAGATGAAAGAGATAAACCGATGTCGCGAACAGGTAGCAGAGCTTGAGCAGAACATAATGAAACCACTTAGGAGACCATAGCATTGTTTTTAAGAAAGATATTTGCAAATGTGATGAAAAACAAAAAAAAATGCTTCAAATGACTCTTTTATTGCGCATTATGACAGTATATACGCAATTTAATCGTTTTTAACATTGCGCAATAAATAAAGATGAAACACATAAACTGATGACAAGAACAGGTAGTAGAGCTCAAGCGCAACAATATGGTACCACTTAGAAGACCGACTTAATCGTTTTTAAAATTGTGCAATAAATAATGATGAAAGAGATAAACCGATGTCGCGAACAGGTAGAAGAGCTTGAGCAGAACATAATAAAACCACTTAGGAGACCATAGCATTGTTTTTAAGAAAGATATTTGCAAATGTGATGAAAAACAAAAAAAAATGCTTTAAATGACTCTTTTATTGCGCATTATGACAGTATATACGCAATTTAATCGTTTTTAACATTGCGCAATAAATAATGATGAAAAACGAAAACCGATGACCCGAACAGGTAGACAAGCTCTAGCGCATCAAAATGATACCACTTAGAAGACCGATTTAATCGTTTTAAAAATTGTGCAATAAATAATGATGAAAAACATAAACCGATGACGCGAACAGATAGAGAAGCTCAAGCGCAATTTAATCGCTTTCAATATTGCGCAATAAATAAAGATGAAAGAGATAAACCGAAGTCGCGAACAGGTAGAAGAGCTTGAGCAGAACATAATGAAACCACTTAGGAGACCATAGCATTCTTTTGAAGAATGACTCTTTTATTGCGCAATATGACAGTATATCCGCGATTTAATCGTTTTCAACATTGCGCAATAAATAATGATGAAAAACGAAAACCGATGACCCGAACAGGTAGAGAAGCTCTAGCGCATCAAAATGATACCACTTAGAAGACCGACTTAATCGTTTTTAACATTGCGCAATAAATAAAGATGAAAGAGATAAACCGATGAAGAAAGATATTTGCAAATGTAAAAAATGCTTCAAATGACTCTTTTATTGCGCAATATGACAGTATATACGCGATTTAATCGTTTTCAACATTGCGCAATAAATAATGATGAAAAAACAAAAATCGATGACCCGAACAGGTAGAGAAGCTCTAGCGCATCAAAATGATACCACTTAGAAGACCGACTTAATCGTTTTTAAAATTGTGCAATAAATAATGATGAAAAACAGAAACCGATGACCCGAACAGGTAGAGAAGCTCTAGCGCATCAAAATGATACCACTTAGAAGACCAACTTAATCGTTTTTAACATTGCGCAATAAATAAAGATGAAAGAGATAAACCGATGTCGCGAACAGGTAGAAGAGCTTGAGCAGAACATAATGAAACCACTTAGGAGACCATAGCGATGTTTTCAAGAAAGATATTTGCAAATGTGATGAAAAACAAAAAAATGCTTCAAATGACTCTTTTATTGCGCATTATGACAGTATATACGCAATTTAATCGTTTTTAACATTGCGCAATAAATAAAGATGAAACACATAATCTGATGACGCAAACAGGTAGAAGAGCTCAAGCGCAACAATATGATACCACTTGGAGACCGACTTAATCGTTTTCAACATTGCGCAATAAATAAAGATGAAAGAGATAAACCGATGTCGCGAACAGGTAAAAGAGCTAGAGCAGAACATAATGAAACCACTTAGGAGACCATAGCATTGTTTTTAAGAAAGATATTTGCAAATGTGATGAAAAACAAAAAAATGCTTCAAATGACTCTTTTATTGCGCATTATGACAGTATATACGCAATTTAATCGTTTTTAACATTGCGCAATAAATAAAGATGAAACACATAAACTGATGACGCGAACAGGTAGTAGAGCTCAAGCGCAACAATTTGATACCACTTAGGAGACCGACTTAATCGTTTTCAACATTGCGCAATAAATAAAGATGAAAGAGATAAACCGATGTCGCGAACAGGTAGAAGAGCTTGAGCAGAACATAATGAACATACTTAGGAGACCATAGCATTGTTTTTAAGAAAGATTTTTTTAAATGTGATGAAAAACAAAAAAATGCTTCAAATGACTCTTTTATTGCGCATTATGACAGTATATACGCAATTTAATCGTTTTTAACATTGCGCAATAAATAACGATGAAACACATAATCTGATGACGCAAACAGGTAGAAGAGCTCAAGCGCAACAATATGATACCACTTGGAGACCGACTTAATCGTTTTTAAAATTGTGCAATAAATAATGATGAAAGAGATAAACCGATGTCGCGAACAGGTAGAAGAGCTTGAGCAGAACATAATAAAACCACTTAGGAGACCATAGCATTGTTTTTAAGAAAGATATTTGCAAATGTGATGAAAAACAAAAAAAAATGCTTCAAATGACTGTTTTATTGCGCAATATGACAGTATATACGCGATTTATTCGTTTTTAAAATTGTGCAATAAATAAAGATGAAAGACATAATCTGATGACGCGAACAGGTAGAAGAGCTGAATCGCTAAAATATAATACCACTTAGGAGACCGACTAAATCATTTTCAACATTGCGCAATAAATAAAGATGAAAGAGATAAACCGATGTCGCGAACAGGTAGCAGAGCTTGAGCAGAACATAATGAAACCACTTAGGAGACCATAGCATTGTTTTTAAGAAAGATATTTGCAAATGTGATGAAAAACAAAAAAAAATGCTTCAAATGACTCTTTTATTGCGCATTATGACAGTATATACGCAATTTAATCGTTTTTAACATTGCGCAATAAATAAAGATGAAACACATAAACTGATGACAAGAACAGGTAGTAGAGCTCAAGCGCAACAATATGGTACCACTTAGAAACCGACTTAATCGTTTTTAAAATTGTGCAATAAATAATGATGAAAGAGATAAACCGATGTCGCGAACAGGTAGAAGAGCTTGAGCAGAACATAATGAAACCACTTAGGAGACCATAGCATTCTTTTGAAGAAAGATATTTGCAAATGTAAAAAATGCTTCAAATGACTCTTTTGTTGCGCAATATGACAGTATATACGCGATTTAATCGTTTTCAACATTGCGCAATAAATAATGATGAAACACAAAAACCGATGACCCGAACAGGTAGAGAAGCTCTAGCGCATCAAAATGATACCACTTAGAGGACCGACTTAATCGTTTTTTAAATTGTGCAATAAATAATGATGAAAAACATAAACCGATCACGCGAACAGATAGAGAAGCTCAAGCGCACATAATGAAACCACTTAGGAGACCATAGCATTGTTTTTAAGAAAGATATTTGCAAATGTGATGAAAAACAAAAAAATGCTTCAAATGACTCTTTTATTGCGCATTATGACAGTATAAACGCAATTTAATCGTTTTTAACATTGCGCAATAAATAAAGATGAAACACATAATCTGATGACGCGAACAGGTAGAAGAGCTCAAGTGCAACAATATGATACCACTTAGGAGACCGACTTAATCGTTTTTAACATTGCGCAATAAATAAAGATGAAAGAGATAAACCGATGTCGCGAACAGGTAGAAGAGCTTGAGCAGAACATAATGAAACCACTTAGGAGACCATAGCATTGTTTTTAAGAAAGATATTTGCAAATGTGATGAAAAACAAAAAAATGCTTCAAATGACTCTTATTGCGCATTATGACAGTATATCGCAATTTAATCGTTTTTAACATTGCGCAATAAATAAAGATGAAACACATAAACTGATGACAAGAACAGGTAGTAGAGCTCAAGCGCAACAATATGGTACCACTTAGAAGACCGACTTAATCGTTTTTAAAATTGTGCAATAAATAATGATGAAAGAGATAAACCGATGTCGCGAACAGGTAGAAGAGCTTGAGCAGAACATAATAAAACCACTTAGGAGACCATAGCATTGTTTTTAAGAAAGATATTTGCAAATGTGATGAAAAACAAAAAAAAATGCTTCAAATGACTCTTTTATTGCGCATTATGACAGTATATACGCAATTTAATCGTTTTTAACATTGCGCAATAAATAAAGATGAAAGAGATAAACCGATGTCGCGAACAGGTAGCAGAGCTTGAGCAGAACATAATGAAACCACTTAGGAGACCATAGCATTGTTTTTAAGAAAGATATTTGCAAATGTGATGAAAAACAAAAAAAAATGCTTCAAATGACTCTTTTATTGCGCATTATGACAGTATATACGCAATTTAATCGTTTTTAACATTGCGCAATAAATAAAGATGAAACACATAAACTGATGACAAGAACAGGTAGTAGAGCTCAAGCGCAACAATATGGTACCACTTAGAAGACCGACTTAATCGTTTTTAAAATTGTGCAATAAATAATGATGAAAGAGATAAACCGATGTCGCGAACAGGTAGAAGAGCTTGAGCAGAACATAATAAAACCACTTAGGAGACCATAGCATTGTTTTTAAGAAAGATATTTGCAAATGTGATGAAAAACAAAAAAAAATGCTTTAAATGACTCTTTTATTGCGCATTATGACAGTATATACGCAATTTAATCGTTTTTAACATTGCGCAATAAATAAAGATGAAACACATAAACTGATGACAAGAACAGTTAGAGAAGCTCTAGCGCATCAAAATGATACCACTTAGAGGACCGACTTAATCGTTTTTTAAATTGTGCAATAAATAATGATGAAAAACATAAACCGATCACGCGAACAGATAGAGAAGCTCAAGCGCAACATAATGAAACCACTTAGGAGACCATAGCATTCTTTTGAAGAAAGATATTTGCAAATGTAAAAAATGCTTCAAATGACTCTTTTATTGCACAATATGACAGTATATACGTCATTTAATCGTTTTTAACATTGCGCAATAAATAAAGATGAAATAGATAAACCGATGACCCGAACAGGTAGAGAAGCTCTAGCGCATCAAAATGATACCACTTAGAAGACCGACTTTATCGTTTTTAAAATTGTGCAATAAATAATGATGAAAAACATAAACCGATGACGCGAACAGGTAAAAGAGCTTGAGCAGAACATAATAAAACCACTTAGGAGACCATAGCATTGTTTTTAAGAAAGATATTTTTTGCAAATGCAAATGTGATGAAAAACAAAAAATGCTTCAAATTACTCTTTTATTGCGCAATATGACAGTATATACGCGATTTATTCGTTTTTAAAATTGTGCAATAAATAAAGATGAAAGACATAATCTGATGACGCGAACAGGTAGAAGAGCTGAATCGCTAAAATATAATACCACTTAGGAGACCGACTTAATCGTTTTCAACATTGTGCAATAAATAAAGATGAAAGAGATAAACCGATGAAGAAAGATATTTGCAAATGTAAAAAATGCTTCAAATGACTCTTTTATTGCGCAATATGACAGTTTATACGCGATTTAATCGTTTTCAACATTGCGCAATAAATAATGATGAAAAAACAAAAACCGATGACCCGAACAGGTAGAGAAGCTCTAGCGCATCAAAATGATACCACTTAGAAGACCGACTGGATCGTTTTTAAAATTGTGCAATAAATAATGATGAAAAACAGAAACCGATGACCCGAACAGGTAGAGAAGCTCTAGCGCATCAAAATGATACCACTTAGAAGACCAACTTAATCGTTTTTAACATTGCGCAATAAATAAAGATGAAAGAGATAAACCGATGTCGCGAACAGGTAGAAGAGCTTGAGCAGAACATAATGAACATACTTAGGAGACCATAGCATTGTTTTTAAGAAAGATATTTGCAAATGTGATGAAAAACAAAAAAATGCTTCAAATGACTCTTTTATTGCGCATTATGACAGTATATACGCAATTTAATCGTTTTTAACATTGCGCAATAAATAACGATGAAACACATAATCTGATGACGCAAACAGGTAGAAGAGCTCAAGCGCAACAATATGATACCACTTGGAGACCGACTTAATCGTTTTCAACATTGCGCAATAAATAAAGATGAAAGAGATAAACCGATGTCGCGAACAGGTAAAAGAGCTAGAGCAGAACATAATGAAACCACTTAGGAGACCATAGCATTGTTTTTAAGAAAGATATTTGCAAATGTGATGAAAAACAAAAAAATGCTTCAAATGACTCTTTTATTGCGCATTATGACAGTATATACGCAATTTAATCGTTTTTAACATTGCGCAATAAATAACGATGAAACACATAATCTGATGACGCAAACAGGTAGAAGAGCTCAAGCGCAACAATATGATACCACTTAGAGGACCGACTTAATCGTTTTTTAAATTGTGCAATAAATAATGATGAAAAACATAAACCGATCACGCGAACAGATAGAGAAGCTCAAGCGCAACATAATGAAACCACTTAGGAGACCATAGCATTCTTTTGAAGAAAGATATTTGCAAATGTAAAAAATGCTTCAAATGACTCTTTTATTGCACAATATGACAGTATATACGTCATTTAATCGTTTTTAACATTGCGCAATAAATAAAGATGAAATAGATAAACCGATGACCCGAACAGGTAGAGAAGCTCTAGCGCATCAAAATGATACCACTTAGAAGACCGACTTTATCGTTTTTAAAATTGTGCAATAAATAATGATGAAAAACATAAACCGATGACGCGAACAGGTAAAAGAGCTTGAGCAGAACATAATAAAACCACTTAGGAGACCATAGCATTGTTTTTAAGAAAGATATTTTTTGCAAATGCAAATGTGATGAAAAAAAAAAAATGCTTCAAATTACTCTTTTATTGCGCAATATGACAGTATATACGCGATTTATTCGTTTTTAAAATTGTGCAATAAATAAAGATGAAAGACATAATCTGATGACGCGAACAGGTAGAAGAGCTGAATCGCTAAAATATAATACCACTTAGGAGACCGACTTAATCGTTTTCAACATTGTGCAATAAATAAAGATGAAAGAGATAAACCGATGAAGAAAGATATTTGCAAATGTAAAAAATGCTTCAAATGACTCTTTTATTGCGCAATATGACAGTTTATACGCGATTTAATCGTTTTCAACATTGCGCAATAAATAATGATGAAAAAACAAAAACCGATGACCCGAACAGGTAGAGAAGCTCTAGCGCATCAAAATGATACCACTTAGAAGACCGACTGGATCGTTTTTAAAATTGTGCAATAAATAATGATGAAAAACAGAAACCGATGACCCGAACAGGTAGAGAAGCTCTAGCGCATCAAAATGATACCACTTAGAAGACCAACTTAATCGTTTTTAACATTGCGCAATAAATAAAGATGAAAGAGATAAACCGATGTCGCGAACAGGTAGAAGAGCTTGAGCAGAACATAATGAACATACTTAGGAGACCATAGCATTGTTTTTAAGAAAGATATTTGCAAATGTGATGAAAAACAAAAAAATGCTTCAAATGACTCTTTTATTGCGCATTATGACAGTATATACGCAATTTAATCGTTTTTAACATTGCGCAATAAATAACGATGAAACACATAATCTGATGACGCAAACAGGTAGAAGAGCTCAAGCGCAACAATATGATACCACTTGGAGACCGACTTAATCGTTTTCAACATTGCGCAATAAATAAAGATGAAAGAGATAAACCGATGTCGCGAACAGGTAAAAGAGCTAGAGCAGAACATAATGAAACCCCTTAGGAGACCATAGCATTGTTTTTAAGAAAGATATTTGCAAATGTGATGAAAAACAAAAAAATGCTTCAAATGACTCTTTTATTGCGCATTATGACAGTATATACGCAATTTAATCGTTTTTAACATTGCGCAATAAATAAAGATGAAACACATAAACTGATGACGCGAACAGGTAGTAGAGCTCAAGCGCAACAATTTGATACCACTTAGGAGACCGACTAAATCATTTTCAACATTGCGCAATAAATAAAGATGAAAGAGATAAACCGATGTCGCGAACAGGTAGAAGAGCTTGAGCAGAACATAATAAAACCACTTAGGAGACCATAGCATTGTTTTTAAGAAAGATATTTGCAAATGTGATGAAAAACAAAAAAAAATGCTTCAAATGACTGTTTTATTGCGCAATATGACAGTATATACGCGATTTATTCGTTTTTAAAATTGTGCAATAAATAAAGATGAAAGACATAATCTGATGACGCGAACAGGTAGAAGAGCTGAATCGCTAAAATATAATACCACTTAGGAGACCGACTAAATCATTTTCAACATTGCGCAATAAATAAAGATGAAAGAGATAAACCGATGTAGCGAACAGGTAGCAGAGCTTGAGCAGAACATAATGAAACCACTTAGGAGACCATAGCATTGTTTTTAAGAAAGATATTTGCAAATGTGATGAAAAACAAAAAAAAATGCTTCAAATGACTCTTTTATTGCGCATTATGACAGTATATACGCAATTTAATCGTTTTTAACATTGCGCAATAAATAAAGATGAAACACATAAACTGATGACAAGAACAGGTAGTAGAGCTCAAGCGCAACAATATGGTACCACTTAGAAACCGACTTAATCGTTTTTAAAATTGTGCAATAAATAATGATGAAAGAGATAAACCGATGTCGCGAACAGGTAGAAGAGCTTGAGCAGAACATAATGAAACCACTTAGGAGACCATAGCATTCTTTTGAAGAAAGATATTTGCAAATGTAAAAAATGCTTCAAATGACTCTTTTATTGCGCAATATGACAGTATATACGCGATTTAATCGTTTTCAACATTGCGCAATAAATAATGATGAAACACAAAAACCGATGACCCGAACAGGTAGAGAAGCTCTAGCGCATCAAAATGATACCACTTAGAGGACCGACTTAATCGTTTTTTAAATTGTGCAATAAATAATGATGAAAAACATAAACCGATCACGCGAACAGATAGAGAAGCTCAAGCGCAACATAATGAAACCACTTAGGAGACCATAGCATTGTTTTTAAGAAAGATATTTGCAAATGTGATGAAAAACAAAAAAAAATGCTTCAAATGACTCTTTTATTGCGCATTATGACAGTATATACGCAATTTAATCGTTTTTAACATTGCGCAATAAGTAAAGATGAAAGAGATAAACCGATGTCGCGAACAGGTAGCAGAGCTTGAGCAGAACATAATGAAACCACTTAGGAGACCATAGCATTGTTTTTAAGAAAGATATTTGCAAATGTGATGAAAAACAAAAAAAAATGCTTCAAATGACTCTTTTATTGCGCATTATGACAGTATATACGCAATTTAATCGTTTTTAACATTGCGCAATAAATAAAGATGAAACACATAAACTGATGACAAGAACAGGTAGTAGAGCTCAAGCGCAACAATATGGTACCACTTAGAAGACCGACTTAATCGTTTTTAAAATTGTGCAATAAATAATGATGAAAGAGATAAACCGATGTCGCGAACAGGTAGAAGAGCTTGAGCAGAACATAATAAAACCACTTAGGAGACCATAGCATTGTTTTTAAGAAAGATATTTGCAAATGTGATGAAAAACAAAAAAAAATGCTTTAAATGACTCTTTTATTGCGCATTATGACAGTATATACGCAATTTAATCGTTTTTAACATTGCGCAATAAATAAAGATGAAACACATAAACTGATGACAAGAACAGTTAGAGAAGCTCTAGCGCATCAAAATGATACCACTTAGAGGACCGACTTAATCGTTTTTTAAATTGTGCAATAAATAATGATGAAAAACATAAACCGATCACGCGAACAGATAGAGAAGCTCAAGCGCAACATAATGAAACCACTTAGGAGACCATAGCATTCTTTTGAAGAAAGATATTTGCAAATGTAAAAAATGCTTCAAATGACTCTTTTATTGCACAATATGACAGTATATACGTCATTTAATCGTTTTTAACATTGCGCAATAAATAAAGATGAAATAGATAAACCGATGACCCGAACAGGTAGAGAAGCTCTAGCGCATCAAAATGATACCACTTAGAAGACCGACTTTATCGTTTTTAAAATTGTGCAATAAATAATGATGAAAAACATAAACCGATGACGCGAACAGGTAAAAGAGCTTGAGCAGAACATAATAAAACCACTTAGGAGACCATAGCATTGTTTTTAAGAAAGATATTTTTTGCAAATGCAAATGTGATGAAAAACAAAAAATGCTTCAAATTACTCTTTTATTGCGCAATATGACAGTATATACGCGATTTATTCGTTTTTAAAATTGTGCAATAAATAAAGATGAAAGACATAATCTGATGACGCGAACAGGTAGAAGAGCTGAATCGCTAAAATATAATACCACTTAGGAGACCGACTTAATCGTTTTCAACATTGTGCAATAAATAATGATGAAAGAGATAAACCGATGTCGCGAACAGGTAGAAGAGCTTGAGCAGAACATAATAAAACCACTTAGGAGACCATAGCATTGTTTTTAAGAAAGATATTTGCAAATGTGATGAAAAACAAAAAAATGCTTCAAATGACTCTTTTATTGCGCAATATGACAGTATATACGCAATTTAATCGTTTTTAACATTGCGCAATAAATAAAGATGAAACACATAATCTGATGACGCGAACAGGTAGAAGAGCTCAATCGCAACAATATGATGCCACTTAGGAGACCGACTTAATCGTTTTCAACATTGCGCAATAAATAAAGATGAAAGAGATAAACCGATGACGCGAACAGATAGAGAAGCTCAAGCGCAACATAATGGTACCACTTAGGAGACCATAGCATTATTTTGAAGAATGACTCTTTTATTGCGCAATATGACAGTATATACGTCATTTAATCGTTTTTAACATTGCACAATAAATAAAGATGAGAGAGATAAACCGATGACCCGAACAGGTAGAGAAGTTCTAGCGCATCAAAATGATACCACTTAGAAGACCGACTTTATCGTTTTTAAAATTGTGCAATAAATAATGATGAAAAACATAAACCGATGACGCGAACAGATAGAGAAGCTCAAGCGCAATTTAATCGCTTTCAACATTGCGCAATAAATAAAGATGAAAGAGATATAACCGATGTCGCGAACAGGTAGAAGAGCTTGAACAGAACATAATGAAACCACTAAGGAGACCTTAGCATTGTTTTTAAGAAAGATGTTTTTTGCAAATGCAAATGTGATGAAAAACAAAAAATGCTTCAAATTACTCTTTTATTGCGCAATATGACAGTATATACGCGATTTATTCGTTTTTAAAATTGTGCAATAAATAAAGATGAAAGACATAATCTGATGACGCGAACAGGTAGAAGAGCTCAAGCGCAACAATTTGATACCACTTAGGAGACCGACTTAAT
The DNA here is from genome assembly GCA_035222895.1 of Strongylocentrotus droebachiensis. Lineage (NCBI taxonomy): Eukaryota > Metazoa > Echinodermata > Echinoidea > Camarodonta > Strongylocentrotidae > Strongylocentrotus > Strongylocentrotus droebachiensis. Next base: position 168,679 of record JAVYIG010003585.1, on the reverse strand, counting down.
CGTTTTCAACATTGCGCAATAAATAAAGATGAAAGAGATAGACCGATGTAGCGAACAGGTAGAAGAGCTTGAGCAGAACATAATGAACATACTTAGGAGACCATAGCATTGTTTTTAAGAAAGATATTTGCAAATGTGATGAAAAACAAAAAAATGCTTCAAATGACTCTTTTATTGCGCATTATGACAGTATATACGCAATTTAATCGTTTTTAACATTGCGCAATAAACAAAGATGAAAAAGATAAACCGATGTCGCGAACATGTAGAAGAGCTCAAGCGCAACATAATGAAACCACTTAGGAGACCGACTTAATCGTTTTCAACATTGCGCAATAAATAAAGATGAAAGAGATAAACCGATGAAGAAAGATATTTGCAAATGTAAAAAATGCTTCAAATTACTCTTTTATTGCGCAATATGACAGTATATACGCGATTTATTCGTTTTTAAAATTGTGCAATAAATAAAGATGAAAGACATAATCTGATGACGCGAACAGGTAGAAGAGCTGAATCGCTAAAATATAATACCACTTAGGAGACCGACTTAATCGTTTTCAACATTGCGCAATAAATAAAGATGAAAGAGATAAACCGATGTCGCGAACAGGTAAAAGAGCTAGAGCAGAACATAATGAAACCACTTAGGAGACCATAGCGATGTTTTCAAGAAAGATATTTGCAAATATGATGAAAAACAAAAAAATGCTTCAAATGACTCTTTTATTGCGCAATATGACAGTATATACGTCATTTAATCGTTTTTAACATTGCGCAATAAATAAAGATGAAACACATAAACTGATGTCGCGAACATGTAGAAGAGCTCAAGCGCAACATAATGAAACCACTTAGGAGACCGACTTAATCTTTTTCAACATTGCGCAATAAATAAAGATGAAAGAGATAAACCGATGAAGAAAGATATTTGCAAATGTAAAAAATGCTTCAAATGACTCTTTTATTGCGCAATATGACAGTTTATACGCGATTTAATCGTTTTCAACATTGCGCAATAAATAATGATGAAAAAACAAAAACCGATGACCCGAACAGGTAGAGAAGCTCTAGCGCATCAAAATGATACCACTTAGAAGACCGACTGGATCGTTTTTAAAATTGTGCAATAAATAATGATGAAAAACATAAACCGATGACGCGAACAGATAGAGAAACTCAAGCGCAATTTAATCGCTTTCAACATTGCGCAATAAATAAAGATGAAAGAGATAAACCGATTTCGCGAACAGGTAGAAGAGCTTGAGCAGAACATAATAAAACCACTTAGGAGACCATAGCATTGTTTTTAAGAAAGATATTTGCAAATGTGATGAAAAACAAAAAAAAATGCTTTAAATGACTCTTTTATTGCGCATTATGACAGTATATACGCAATTTAATCGTTTTTAACATTGCGCAATAAATAAAGATGAAACACATAAACTGATGACAAGAACAGGTAGAGAAGCTCTAGCGCATCAAAATGATACCACTTAGAGGACCGACTTAATCGTTTTTTAAATTGTGCAAAAAATAATGATGAAAAACATAAACCGATCACGCGAACAGATAGAGAAGCTCAAGCGCAACATAATGAAACCACTTAGGAGACCATAGCATTCTTTTGAAGAAAGATATTTGCAAATGTAAAAAATGCTTCAAATGACTCTTTTATTGCACAATATGACAGTATATACGTCATTTAATCGTTTTTAACATTGCGCAATAAATAAAGATGAAATAGATAAACCGATGACCCGAACAGGTAGAGAAGCTCTAGCGCATCAAAATGATACCACTTAGAAGACCGACTTTATCGTTTTTAAAATTGTGCAATAAATAATGATGAAAAACATAAACCGATGACGCGAACAGATAGAGAAGCTCAAGCGCAATTTAATCGCTTTCAACATTGCGCAATAAATAAAGATGAAAGAGATATAACCGATGTCGCGAACAGGTAGAAGAGCTTGAACAGAACATAATGAAACCACTAAGGAGACCTTAGCATTGTTTTTAAGAAAGATGTTTTTTGCAAATGCAAATGTGATGAAAAACAAAAAATGCTTCAAATTACTCTTTTATTGCGCAATATGACAGTATATACGCGATTTATTCGTTTTTAAAATTGTGCAATAAATAAAGATGAAAGACATAATCTGATGACGCGAACAGGTAGAAGAGCTGAATCGCTAAAATATAATACCACTTAGGAGACCGACTTAATCGTTTTCAACATTGTGCAATAAATAATGATGAAAGAGATAAACCGATGTCGCGAACAGGTAGAAGAGCTTGAGCAGAACATAATAAAACCACTTAGGAGACCATAGCATTGTTTTTAAGAAAGATATTTGCAAATGTGATGAAAAACAAAAAAATTCTTCAAATGACTCTTTTATTGCGCATTATGACAGTATATACGCAATTTAATCGTTTTTAACATTGCGCAATAAATAAAGATGAAACACATAATCTGATGACGCGAACAGGTAGAAGAGGTCAATCGCAACAATATGATACCACTTAGGAGACCGACTTAATCGTTTTTAAAATTGTGCAATAAATAATGATGAAAAACATAAACCGATGACGCGAACAGATAGAGAAGCTCAAGCGCAATTTAATCGCTTTCAACATTGCGCAATAAATAAAGATGAAAGAGATATAACCGATGTCGCGAACAGGTAGAAGAGCTTGAACAGAACATAATGAAACCACTAAGGAGACCTTAGCATTGTTTTTAAGAAAGATGTTTTTTGCAAATGCAAATGTGATGAAAAACAAAAAATGCTTCAAATTACTCTTTTATTGCGCAATATGACAGTATATACGCGATTTATTCGTTTTTAAAATTGTGCAATAAATAAAGATGAAAGACATAATCTGATGACGCGAACAGGTAGAAGAGCTCAAGCGCAACAATTTGATACCACTTAGGAGACCGACTTAATCGTTTTCAACATTGCGCAATAAATAAAGATGAAAGAGATAGACCGATGTAGCGAACAGGTAGAAGAGCTTGAGCAGAACATAATGAACATACTTAGGAGACCATAGCATTGTTTTTAAGAAAGATATTTGCAAATGTGATGAAAAACAAAAAAATGCTTCAAATGACTCTTTTATTGCGCATTATGACAGTATATACGCAATTTAATCGTTTTTAACATTGCGCAATAAACAAAGATGAAAAAGATAAACCGATGTCGCGAACATGTAGAAGAGCTCAAGCGCAACATAATGAAACCACTTAGGAGACCGACTTAATCGTTTTCAACATTGCGCAATAAATAAAGATGAAAGAGATAAACCGATGAAGAAAGATATTTGCAAATGTAAAAAATGCTTCAAATTACTCTTTTATTGCGCAATATGACAGTATATACGCGATTTATTCGTTTTTAAAATTGTGCAATAAATAAAGATGAAAGACATAATCTGATGACGCGAACAGGTAGAAGAGCTGAATCGCTAAAATATAATACCACTTAGGAGACCGACTTAATCGTTTTCAACATTGCGCAATAAATAAAGATGAAAGAGATAAACCGATGTCGCGAACAGGTAAAAGAGCTAGAGCAGAACATAATGAAACCACTTAGGAGACCATAGCGATGTTTTCAAGAAAGATATTTGCAAATATGATGAAAAACAAAAAAATGCTTCAAATGACTCTTTTATTGCGCAATATGACAGTATATACGTCATTTAATCGTTTTTAACATTGCGCAATAAATAAAGATGAAACACATAAACTGATGTCGCGAACATGTAGAAGAGCTCAAGCGCAACATAATGAAACCACTTAGGAGACCGACTTAATCTTTTTCAACATTGCGCAATAAATAAAGATGAAAGAGATAAACCGATGAAGAAAGATATTTGCAAATGTAAAAAATGCTTCAAATGACTCTTTTATTGCGCAATATGACAGTTTATACGCGATTTAATCGTTTTCAACATTGCGCAATAAATAATGATGAAAAAACAAAAACCGATGACCCGAACAGGTAGAGAAGCTCTAGCGCATCAAAATGATACCACTTAGAAGACCGACTGGATCGTTTTTAAAATTGTGCAATAAATAATGATGAAAAACATAAACCGATGACGCGAACAGATAGAGAAACTCAAGCGCAATTTAATCGCTTTCAACATTGCGCAATAAATAAAGATGAAAGAGATAAACCGATTTCGCGAACAGGTAGAAGAGCTTGAGCAGAACATAATAAAACCACTTAGGAGACCATAGCATTGTTTTTAAGAAAGATATTTGCAAATGTGATGAAAAACAAAAAAAAATGCTTTAAATGACTCTTTTATTGCGCATTATGACAGTATATACGCAATTTAATCGTTTTTAACATTGCGCAATAAATAAAGATGAAACACATAAACTGATGACAAGAACAGGTAGAGAAGCTCTAGCGCATCAAAATGATACCACTTAGAGGACCGACTTAATCGTTTTTTAAATTGTGCAAAAAATAATGATGAAAAACATAAACCGATCACGCGAACAGATAGAGAAGCTCAAGCGCAACATAATGAAACCACTTAGGAGACCATAGCATTCTTTTGAAGAAAGATATTTGCAAATGTAAAAAATGCTTCAAATGACTCTTTTATTGCACAATATGACAGTATATACGTCATTTAATCGTTTTTAACATTGCGCAATAAATAAAGATGAAATAGATAAACCGATGACCCGAACAGGTAGAGAAGCTCTAGCGCATCAAAATGATACCACTTAGAAGACCGACTTTATCGTTTTTAAAATTGTGCAATAAATAATGATGAAAAACATAAACCGATGACGCGAACAGATAGAGAAGCTCAAGCGCAATTTAATCGCTTTCAACATTGCGCAATAAATAAAGATGAAAGAGATATAACCGATGTCGCGAACAGGTAGAAGAGCTTGAACAGAACATAATGAAACCACTAAGGAGACCTTAGCATTGTTTTTAAGAAAGATGTTTTTTGCAAATGCAAATGTGATGAAAAACAAAAAATGCTTCAAATTACTCTTTTATTGCGCAATATGACAGTATATACGCGATTTATTCGTTTTTAAAATTGTGCAATAAATAAAGATGAAAGACATAATCTGATGACGCGAACAGGTAGAAGAGCTGAATCGCTAAAATATAATACCACTTAGGAGACCGACTTAATCGTTTTCAACATTGTGCAATAAATAATGATGAAAGAGATAAACCGATGTCGCGAACAGGTAGAAGAGCTTGAGCAGAACATAATAAAACCACTTAGGAGACCATAGCATTGTTTTTAAGAAAGATATTTGCAAATGTGATGAAAAACAAAAAATTTCTTCAAATGACTCTTTTATTGCGCATTATGACAGTATATACGCAATTTAATCGTTTTTAACATTGCGCAATAAATAAAGATGAAACACATAATCTGATGACGCGAACAGGTAGAAGAGGTCAATCGCAACAATATGATACCACTTAGGAGACCGACTTAATCGTTTTCAACATTGCGCAATAAATAAAGATGAAAGAGATAAACCGATGACGCGAACAGATAGAGAAGCTCAAGCGCAATTTAATGATACCACTTAGGAGACCATAGCATTCTTTTGAAGAATGACTCTTTTATTGCGCAATATGACAGTATATACGCGATTTAATCGTTTTCAACATTGCGCAATAAATAATGATGAAAAACGAAAACCGATGACCCGAACAGGTAGAGAAGCTCTAGCGCATCAAAATGATACCACTTAGAAGACCGACTTAATCGTTTTTAACATTGCGCAATAAATAAAGATGAAAGAGATAAACCGATGTCGCGAACAGGTAGAAGAGCTTGAGCAGAACATAATGAAACCACTTAGGAGACCATAGCATTGTTTTTAAGAAAGATATTTGCAAATGTGATGAAAAACAAAAAAATGCTTCAAATGACTCTTTTATTGCGCAATATGACAGTATATACGCAATTTAATCGTTTTTAACATTGCGCAATAAATAAAGATGAAAGAGATAAACCGATGTCGCGAACATGTAGAAGAGCTCAAGCGCAACATAATGAAACCACTTAGGAGTCCGACTTAATCGTTTTTAAAATTGTGCAATAAATAATGATGAAAAACATAAACCGATGACGCGAACAGATAGAGAAGCTCAAGCGCAATTTAATGATACCGCTTAGGAGACCATAGCATTCTTTTGAAGAATGACTCTTTTATTGCGCAATATGACAGTATATACGCGATTTAATCGTTTTCAACATTGCGCAATAAATAATGATGAAAAACGAAAACCGATGACCCGAACAGGTAGACAAGCTCTAGCGCATCAAAATGATACCACTTAGAAGACCGATTTAATCGTTTTAAAAATTGTGCAATAAATAATGATGAAAAACATAAACCGATGACGCGAACAGATAGAGAAGCTCAAGCGCAATTTAATCGCTTTCAATATTGCGCAATAAATAAAGATGAAAGAGATAAACCGAAGTCGCGAACAGGTAGAAGAGCTTGAGCAGAACATAATGAAACCACTTAGGAGACCATAGCATTCTTTTGAAGAATGACTCTTTTATTGCGCAATATGACAGTATATCCGCGATTTAATCGTTTTCAACATTGCGCAATAAATAATGATGAAAAACGAAAACCGATGACCCGAACAGGTAGAGAAGCTCTAGCGCATCAAAATGATACCACTTAGAAGACCGACTTAATCGTTTTTAACATTGCGCAATAAATAAAGATGAAAGAGATAAACCGATGAAGAAAGATATTTGCAAATGTAAAAAATGCTTCAAATGACTCTTTTATTGCGCAATATGACAGTTTATACGCGATTTAATCGTTTTCAACATTGCGCAATAAATAATGATGAAAAAACAAAAACCGATGACCCGAACAGGTAGAGAAGCTCTAGCGCATCAAAATGATACCACTTAGAAGACCGACTGGATCGTTTTTAAAATTGTGCAATAAATAATGATGAAAAACAGAAACCGATGACCCGAACAGGTAGAGAAGCTCTAGCGCATCAAAATGATACCACTTAGAAGACCAACTTAATCGTTTTTAACATTGCGCAATAAATAAAGATGAAAGAGATAAACCGATGTCGCGAACAGGTAGAAGAGCTTGAGCAGAACATAATGAACATACTTAGGAGACCATAGCATTGTTTTTAAGAAAGATATTTGCAAATGTGATGAAAAACAAAAAAATGCTTCAAATGACTCTTTTATTGCGCATTATGACAGTATATACGCAATTTAATCGTTTTTAACATTGCGCAATAAATAACGATGAAACACATAATCTGATGACGCAAACAGGTAGAAGAGCTCAAGCGCAACAATATGATACCACTTGGAGACCGACTTAATCGTTTTCAACATTGCGCAATAAATAAAGATGAAAGAGATAAACCGATGTCGCGAACAGGTAAAAGAGCTAGAGCAGAACATAATGAAACCCCTTAGGAGACCATAGCATTGTTTTTAAGAAAGATATTTGCAAATGTGATGAAAAACAAAAAAATGCTTCAAATGACTCTTTTATTGCGCATTATGACAGTATATACGCAATTTAATCGTTTTTAACATTGCGCAATAAATAAAGATGAAACACATAAACTGATGACGCGAACAGGTAGTAGAGCTCAAGCGCAACAATTTGATACCACTTAGGAGACCGACTAAATCATTTTCAACATTGCGCAATAAATAAAGATGAAAGAGATAAACCGATGTCGCGAACAGGTAGAAGAGCTTGAGCAGAACATAATAAAACCACTTAGGAGACCATAGCATTGTTTTTAAGAAAGATATTTGCAAATGTGATGAAAAACAAAAAAAAATGCTTCAAATGACTGTTTTATTGCGCAATATGACAGTATATACGCGATTTATTCGTTTTTAAAATTGTGCAATAAATAAAGATGAAAGACATAATCTGATGACGCGAACAGGTAGAAGAGCTGAATCGCTAAAATATAATACCACTTAGGAGACCGACTAAATCATTTTCAACATTGCGCAATAAATAAAGATGAAAGAGATAAACCGATGTCGCGAACAGGTAGCAGAGCTTGAGCAGAACATAATGAAACCACTTAGGAGACCATAGCATTGTTTTTAAGAAAGATATTTGCAAATGTGATGAAAAACAAAAAAAAATGCTTCAAATGACTCTTTTATTGCGCATTATGACAGTATATACGCAATTTAATCGTTTTTAACATTGCGCAATAAATAAAGATGAAACACATAAACTGATGACAAGAACAGGTAGTAGAGCTCAAGCGCAACAATATGGTACCACTTAGAAACCGACTTAATCGTTTTTAAAATTGTGCAATAAATAATGATGAAAGAGATAAACCGATGTCGCGAACAGGTAGAAGAGCTTGAGCAGAACATAATGAAACCACTTAGGAGACCATAGCATTCTTTTGAAGAAAGATATTTGCAAATGTAAAAAATGCTTCAAATGACTCTTTTATTGCGCAATATGACAGTATATACGCGATTTAATCGTTTTCAACATTGCGCAATAAATAATGATGAAACACAAAAACCGATGACCCGAACAGGTAGAGAAGCTCTAGCGCATCAAAATGATACCACTTAGAGGACCGACTTAATCGTTTTTTAAATTGTGCAATAAATAATGATGAAAAACATAAACCGATCACGCGAACAGATAGAGAAGCTCAAGCGCAACATAATGAAACCACTTAGGAGACCATAGCATTGTTTTTAAGAAAGATATTTGCAAATGTGATGAAAAACAAAAAAAAATGCTTCAAATGACTCTTTTATTGCGCATTATGACAGTATATACGCAATTTAATCGTTTTTAACATTGCGCAATAAGTAAAGATGAAAGAGATAAACCGATGTCGCGAACAGGTAGCAGAGCTTGAGCAGAACATAATGAAACCACTTAGGAGACCATAGCATTGTTTTTAAGAAAGATATTTGCAAATGTGATGAAAAACAAAAAAAAATGCTTCAAATGACTCTTTTATTGCGCATTATGACAGTATATACGCAATTTAATCGTTTTTAACATTGCGCAATAAATAAAGATGAAACACATAAACTGATGACAAGAACAGGTAGTAGAGCTCAAGCGCAACAATATGGTACCACTTAGAAGACCGACTTAATCGTTTTTAAAATTGTGCAATAAATAATGATGAAAGAGATAAACCGATGTCGCGAACAGGTAGAAGAGCTTGAGCAGAACATAATAAAACCACTTAGGAGACCATAGCATTGTTTTTAAGAAAGATATTTGCAAATGTGATGAAAAACAAAAAAAAATGCTTTAAATGACTCTTTTATTGCGCATTATGACAGTATATACGCAATTTAATCGTTTTTAACATTGCGCAATAAATAAAGATGAAACACATAAACTGATGACAAGAACAGTTAGAGAAGCTCTAGCGCATCAAAATGATACCACTTAGAGGACCGACTTAATCGTTTTTTAAATTGTGCAATAAATAATGATGAAAAACATAAACCGATCACGCGAACAGATAGAGAAGCTCAAGCGCAACATAATGAAACCACTTAGGAGACCATAGCATTCTTTTGAAGAAAGATATTTGCAAATGTAAAAAATGCTTCAAATGACTCTTTTATTGCACAATATGACAGTATATACGTCATTTAATCGTTTTTAACATTGCGCAATAAATAAAGATGAAATAGATAAACCGATGACCCGAACAGGTAGAGAAGCTCTAGCGCATCAAAATGATACCACTTAGAAGACCGACTTTATCGTTTTTAAAATTGTGCAATAAATAATGATGAAAAACATAAACCGATGACGCGAACAGGTAAAAGAGCTTGAGCAGAACATAATAAAACCACTTAGGAGACCATAGCATTGTTTTTAAGAAAGATATTTTTTGCAAATGCAAATGTGATGAAAAACAAAAAATGCTTCAAATTACTCTTTTATTGCGCAATATGACAGTATATACGCGATTTATTCGTTTTTAAAATTGTGCAATAAATAAAGATGAAAGACATAATCTGATGACGCGAACAGGTAGAAGAGCTGAATCGCTAAAATATAATACCACTTAGGAGACCGACTTAATCGTTTTCAACATTGTGCAATAAATAATGATGAAAGAGATAAACCGATGTCGCGAACAGGTAGAAGAGCTTGAGCAGAACATAATAAAACCACTTAGGAGACCATAGCATTGTTTTTAAGAAAGATATTTGCAAATGTGATGAAAAACAAAAAAATGCTTCAAATGACTCTTTTATTGCGCAATATGACAGTATATACGTCATTTAATCGTTTTTAACATTGCGCAATAAATAAAGATGAAACACATAAACTGATGTCGCGAACATGTAGAAGAGCTCAAGCGCAACATAATGAAACCACTTAGGAGACCGACTTAATCTTTTTCAACATTGCGCAATAAATAAAGATGAAAGAGATAAACCGATGAAGAAAGATATTTGCAAATGTAAAAAATGCTTCAAATGACTCTTTTATTGCGCAATATGACAGTATATACGCGATTTAATCGTTTTCAACATTGCGCAATAAATAATGATGAAAAACGAAAACCGATGACCCGAACAGGTAGACAAGCTCTAGCGCATCAAAATGATACCACTTAGAAGACCGATTTAATCGTTTTAAAAATTGTGCAATAAATAATGATGAAAAACATAAACCGATGACGCGAACAGATAGAGAAGCTCAAGCGCAATTTAATCGCTTTCAATATTGCGCAATAAATAAAGATGAAAGAGATAAACCGAAGTCGCGAACAGGTAGAAGAGCTTGAGCAGAACATAATGAAACCACTTAGGAGACCATAGCATTCTTTTGAAGAATGACTCTTTTATTGCGCAATATGACAGTATATCCGCGATTTAATCGTTTTCAACATTGCGCAATAAATAATGATGAAAAACGAAAACCGATGACCCGAACAGGTAGAGAAGCTCTAGCGCATCAAAATGATACCACTTAGAAGACCGACTTAATCGTTTTTAACATTGCGCAATAAATAAAGATGAAAGAGATAAACCGATGAAGAAAGATATTTGCAAATGTAAAAAATGCTTCAAATGACTCTTTTATTGCGCAATATGACAGTATATACGCGATTTAATCGTTTTCAACATTGCGCAATAAATAATGATGAAAAAACAAAAATCGATGACCCGAACAGGTAGAGAAGCTCTAGCGCATCAAAATGATACCACTTAGAAGACCGACTTAATCGTTTTTAATATTGTGCAATAAATAATGATGAAAAACAGAAACCGATGACCCGAACAGGTAGAGAAGCTCTAGCGCATCAAAATGATACCACTTAGAAGACCAACTTAATCGTTTTTAACATTGCGCAATAAATAAAGATGAAAGAGATAAACCGATGTCGCGAACAGGTAGAAGAGCTTGAGCAGAACATAATGAAACCACTTAGGAGACCATAGCATTGTTTTTAAGAAAGATATTTGCAAATGTGATGAAAAACAAAAAAATGCTTCAAATGACTCTTTTATTGCGCATTATAATAATAAATAATAATAATATTATTGCTTATATAGCGCTAAATACATCGGGAATATCCGAGTCTCTAAGCGCTTTACATTATTACCCCCGGTCATCGGATTCTGGCTTGCCCGCACACAATGTATGCACTTTCTCCACTCCCTGGGGAGCATTCCAACAAGAGCTACTAGGCTCAAATTGCTAAGCATACCACATTGGCTTTCGCATCCTACCGGGTACCCATTTAACACCTGGGTGGAGAGTGGCAAATGTAGATCAATGTCTTGCCAAAGGACATTAGTGCCGCGGTGGGACTCGAACCGTGAACCTTGTGATCGTCAGTCCGGTGACGTATCCACTCGACCACAACACCTCTATTATGACAGTATATACGCAATTTAATCGTTTTTAACATTGCGCAATAAATAACGATGAAACACATAATCTGATGACGCAAACAGGTAGAAGAGCTCAAGCGCAACAATATGATACCACTTGGAGACCGACTTAATCGTTTTCAACATTGCGCAATAAATAAAGATGAAAGAGATAAACCGATGTCGCGAACAGGTAAAAGAGCTAGAGCAGAACATAATGAAACCACTTAGGAGACCATAGCATTGTTTTTAAGAAAGATATTTGCAAATGTGATGAAAAACAAAAAAATGCTTCAAATGACTCTTTTATTGCGCATTATGACAGTATATACGCAATTTAATCGTTTTTAACATTGCGCAATAAATAAAGATGAAACACATAAACTGATGACGCGAACAGGTAGTAGAGCTCAAGCGCAACAATTTGATACCACTTAGGAGACCGACTTAATCGTTTTCAACATTGCGCAATAAATAAAGATGAAAGAGATAAACCGATGTCGCGAACAGGTAGAAGAGCTTGAGCAGAACATAATGAACATACTTAGGAGACCATAGCATTGTTTTTAAGAAAGATTTTTTTAAATGTGATGAAAAACAAAAAAATGCTTCAAATGACTCTTTTATTGCGCATTATGACAGTATATACGCAATTTAATCGTTTTTAACATTGCGCAATAAATAACGATGAAACACATAATCTGATGACGCAAACAGGTAGAAGAGCTCAAGCGCAACAATATGATACCACTTGGAGACCGACTTAATCGTTTTCAACATTGCGCAATAAATAAAGATGAAAGAGATAAACCGATGTCGCGAACAGGTAAATCAGCTAGAGCAGAACTTAATGAAACCACTTAGGAGACCATAGCATTGTTTTTAAGAAAGATATTTGCAAATGTGATGAAAAACAAAAAAATGCTTCAAATGACTCTTTTATTGCGCATTATGACAGTATATACGCAATTTAATCGTTTTTAACATTGCGCAATAAATAAAGATGAAACACATAATCTGATGACGCGAACAGGTAGAAGAGCTCAATCGCAACAATATGATACCACTTAGGAGACAGACTTAATCGTTTTCAACATTGCGCAATAAATAAAGATGAAAGAGATAAACCAATGACGCGAACAGATAGAGAAGCTCAAGCGCAACATAATGATACCACTTAGGAGACCATAGCATTCTTTTGAAGAATGACTCTTTTATTGCGCAATATGACAGTATATACGCGATTTAATCGTTTTCAACATTGCGCAATAAATAATGATGAAAAACGAAAACCGATGACCCGAACAGGTAGAGAAGCTCTAGCGCATCAAAATGATACCACTTAGAAGACCGACTTAATCGTTTTTAACATTGCGCAATAAATAAAGATGAAAGAGATAAACCGATGTCGCGAACAGGTAGAAGAGCTTGAGCAGAACATAATGAAACCACTTAGGAGACCATAGCATTGTTTTTAAGAAAGATATTTGCAAATGTGATGAAAAACAAAAAAATGCTTCAAATGACTCTTTTATTGCGCAATATGACAGTATATACGCAATTTAATCGTTTTTAACATTGCGCAATAAATAAAGATGAAAGAGATAAACCGATGACGCGAACATGTAGAAGAGCTCAAGCGCAACATAATGAAACCACTTAGGAGACCGACTTAATCGTTTTCAACATTGCGCAATAAATAAAGATGAAAGAGATAAACCGATGACGCGAACAGATAGAGAAGCTCAAGCGCAACATAATGATACCACTTAGAGCCACCATAGAGCCACCTTTCATCTACCATAGAGCCAACATTCATCTACCATAGAGCCACCATTCATCTACCATAGAGCCACCATTCATCAACCATAGAGCCACCATTCATCTACCATAGGGCTACCATTCATCTACCATTAATCCACCACTCGTCTACCATTCACCTACCTTAGAGCCACCATTCATCTACCATCTACCATAGAGCCATCATCTACCATAGAGCCACCATTCATCTACTATAGAGCCACCATTCATCTACCATAAGACTACCATTCATCTACCATTCATCAACCACTCATCTACCATTCATCTACCATAGAGCCACCATTCATCTACCATAGAGCCACCATTCATTTACCATAGAGCCACCATTTATCTACCATAGAGCCGCCATTCATCTACAATAGAACCACCATTCATCCACCACTCATCTACCATTCATCTACCATAGAGCCACAATTCATCTACCAAAGAGCCTCCATTCATCTACCATAGAGCCACCATTCATCTACCATAGAGCCGCCATTCATCTACCATAGAGCCACCATTCATCCACCACTCATCTACCATTCATCTACCATAGAGCCACAATTCATCTACCAAAGAGCCTCTCCATTCATCTACCATAGAGCCACCATTCATCTACCATAGAGCCGCCATTCATCTACCATAGAGCCACCATTCATCCACCACTCATCTACCATTCATCTACCATAGAGCCACAATTCATCTACCAAAGAGCCTCTCCATTCATCTACCATAGAGCCACCATTCATCTACCATAGAGCCGCCATTCATCTACCATAGAGCCACCATTCATCCACCACTCATCTACCATTCATCTACTATAGAGCCACCATTCATTTACCATAGAGCCACCATTCATCTACAATAGAGCCACCATTCATTTACCATAGAGCCACCATTCATCTACCATAGAGCCACCATTCATCTACCATAGAGCCACCATTCATCTACCATAGAGCCGCCATTCATCTACCATAGAGCCACCATTCATCCACCACTCATCTACCATTCATCTACTATAGAGCCACCATTCATTTACCATAGAGCCACCATTCATCTACAATAGAGCCACCATTCATTTACCATAGAGCCACCATTCATCTACCATAGAGCCACCATTCATCTACCATAGAGCCACCATTCATCTACCATTGGGCTACCATTCATCTACCATTCATCCACCACTCATCTACCATTCATCTACCATAGAGCCACCATTCATCTACCATAGAGCCACCATTCATCTACCATTGGGCTACCATTCATCTACCATTCATCCACCACTCATCTACCATTCATCTACCATAGAGCCACCATTCATCTACCATAGAGCCACCATTCATCTAACATAGAGCCACCATGAAGCTACCATTCATCTACCATTCATCCACCACTCATCTACCATTCATCTACCATAGAGCCACCATTCATCTACCATAGAGCCACCATTCATCTACCATAGAGCCACTATTCATCTACCATAGAGCCAACATTCATCTACCATAGAGCTGCCATTCATCTACCATAGAGCCACCATTCATCTACCATAGGGCTATCATTCATCTACCATTCATCCACCACTCATCTACCTTTCATCTACCATAGAGCCACCATTCATCTACCATAGAGCCACCATTAATCTACCATAGTGCTACCATTCATCTACCTTAGAGCCACCATTCATCTACCATAGGGCTACCATTCATCTACCATTCATCCACCACTCATCTACCATTCATCTACCATAGAGCCACCATTCATCTACCATAGAGCCACCTTTCATCTACCATAGAGCCACCATTCATCTACCATAGAGCCACCATTCATCTACCATTCATCCACCACTCATCTACCATTCATCTACCATAGAGCCACCATTCATCTACCATAGAGCCACCATTCATCTAACATAGAGCCACCATTCATCTACTATAGAGCCACCATTCATTTACCATAGAGCCACCATTCATCTACCATAGAGCCACCATTCATCTACCATAGAGCCACCATTCATCTACCATAGAGCCACCATTCATCTACCATTGGGCTACCATTCATCTAACATTCATCCACCACTCATCTACCATTCATCTACCATAGAGCCACCATTCATCTACCATAGAGCCACCATTCATCTAACATAGAGCCACCATGAAGCTACCATTCATCTACCATTCATCCACCACTCATCTACCATTCATCTACCATAGAGCCACCATTCATCTACCATAGAGCCACTATTCATCTACCATAGAGCCACCATTCATCTACCATAGAGCCACCATTCATCTACCATAGAGCCACCATTCATATCTACCATAGAGCCACCATTCTCCTACCATAGAGCCACCATTCATCTACTATAGAGCCACCATTCATCTTCCATAAGGCTACCATTCATCTACCATTCATCAACCACTCATCTACCATTCATCTACCATAGCGCCACCATTCATCTACCATAGAGCCACCATTCATCTACCATAGAGCCACCATTTATCTACCATAGAGCCGCCATTCATCTACCATAGAACCACCATTCATCCACCACTCATCTACCATTTATCTACCACAGAGCCACAATTCATCTACCATAGAGCCTCCATTCATCTACCATAGAGCCACCATTCATCTACCATAGAGCCGCCATTCATCTACCATAGAGCCACCATTCATCCACCACTCATCTACCATTCATCTACTATAGAGCCACCATTCATTTACCATAGAGCCACCATTCATCTACAATAGAGCCACCATTCATTTACCATAGAGCCACCATTCATCTACCATAGAGCCACCATTCATCTACCATACAGCCACCATTCATCTACCATTGGGCTACCATTCATCTACCATTCATCCACCACTCATCTACCATTCATCTACCATAGAGCCACCATTCATCTACCATAGAGCCACCATTCATCTACCATTGGGCTACCATTCATCTTCCATTCATCCACCACTCATCTACCATTCATCTACCATAGAGCCACCATTCATCTACCATAGAGCCACCATTCATCTAACATAGAGCCACCATGAAGCTACCATTCATCTACCATTCATCCACCACTCATCTACCATTCATCTACAATAGAGCCACCATTCATCTACCATAGAGCCACCATTCATCTACCATAGAGCCACTATTCATCTACCATAGAGCCAACATTCATCTACCATAGAGCTGCCATTCATCTACCATAGAGCCGCCATTCATCTACCATAGAGCCACCATTCATCCACCACTCATCTACCATTCATCTACTATAGAGCCACCATTCATTTACCATAGAGCCACCATTCATCTACCATAGAGCCACCATTCATCTACCATAGAGCCACCATTCATCTACCATTGGGCTACCATTCATCTACCATTCATCCACCACTCATCTACCATTCATCTACCATAGAGCCACCATTCATCTACCATAGAGCCACCATTTATCTACCATTGGGCTACCATTCATCTACCATTCATCCACCACTCATCTACCATTCATCCACCACTCATCTACCATTCATCTACCATAGAGCCACCATTCATCTACCATAGAGCCACCATTCATCTAACATAGAGCCACCATTCATCTACTATAGAGCCACCATTCATTTACCATAGAGCCACCATTCATCTACCATAGAGCCACCATTCATCTACCATAGAGCCACCATTCATCTACCATAGAGCCACCATTCATCTACCATTGGGCTACCATTCATCTAACATTCATCCACCACTCATCTACCATTCATCTACCATAGAGCCACCATTCATCTACCATAGAGCCACCATTCATCTAACATAGAGCCACCATGAAGCTACCATTCATCTACCATTCATCCACCACTCATCTACCATTCATCTACCATAGAGCCACCATTCATCTACCATAGAGCCACTATTCATCTACCATAGAGCCACCATTCATCTACCATAGAGCCACCATTCATCTACCATAGAGCCACCATTCATATCTACCATAGAGCCACCATTCTCCTACCATAGAGCCACCATTCATCTACTATAGAGCCACCATTCATCTTCCATAAGGCTACCATTCATTTACCATTCATCAACCACTCATCTACCATTCATCTACCATAGAGCCACCATTCATCTACCATAGAGCCACCATTCATCTACCATAGAGCCACCATTTATCTACCATAGAGCCGCCATTCATCTACCATAGAACCACCATTCATCCACCACTCATCTACCATTTATCTACCACAGAGCCACAATTCATCTACCATAGAGCCTCCATTCATCTACCATAGAGCCACCATTCATCTACCATAGAGCCGCCATTCATCTACCATAGAGCCACCATTCATCCACCACTCATCTACCATTCATCTACTATAGAGCCACCATTCATTTACCATAGAGCCACCATTCATCTACAATAGAGCCACCATTCATTTACCATAGAGCCACCATTCATCTACCATAGAGCCACCATTCATCTACCATACAGCCACCATTCATCTACCATTGGGCTACCATTCATCTACCATTCATCCACCACTCATCTACCATTCATCTACCATAGAGCCACCATTCATCTACCATAGAGCCACCATTCATCTACCATTGGGCTACCATTCATCTACCATTCATCCACCACTCATCTACCATTCATCTACCATAGAGCCACCATTCATCTACCATAGAGCCACCATTCATCTAACATAGAGCCACCATGAAGCTACCATTCATCTACCATTCATCCACCACTCATCTACCATTCATCTACCATAGAGCCACCATTCATCTACCATAGAGCCACCATTCATCTACCATAGAGCCACTATTCATCTACCATAGAGCCAACATTCATCTACCATAGAGCTGCCATTCATCTACCAAAGAGCCACCATTTATCTACCATAGGGCTATCATTCATCTACCATTCATCCACCACTCATCTACCATTCATCTACCATAGAGCCACCATTCATCTACCATAGAGCCACCATTCATCTAACATAGAGCCACCATGAAGCTACCATTCATCTACCATTCATCCACCACTCATCTACCATTCATCTACCATAGAGCCACCATTCATCTACCATAGAGCCACCATTCATCTACCATAGAGCCACTATTCATCTACCATAGAGCCAACATTCATCTACCATAGAGCTGCCATTCATCTACCATAGAGCCGCCATTCATCTACCATAGAGCCACCATTCATCCACCACTCATCTACCATTCATCTACTATAGAGCCACCATTCATTTACCATAGAGCCACCATTCATCTACCATAGAGCCACCATTCATCTACCATAGAGCCACCATTCATCTACCATTGGGCTACCATTCATCTACCATTCATCCACCACTCATCTACCATTCATCTACCATAGAGCCACCATTCATCTACCATAGAGCCACCATTTATCTACCATTGGGCTACCATTCATCTACCATTCATCCACCACTCATCTACCATTCATCCACCACTCATCTACCATTCATCTACCATAGAGCCACCATTCATCTACCATAGAGCCACCATTCATCTAACATAGAGCCACCATTCATCTACTATAGAGCCACCATTCATTTACCATAGAGCCACCATTCATCTACCATAGAGCCACCATTCATCTACCATAGAGCCACCATTCATCTACCATAGAGCCACCATTCATCTACCATTGGGCTACCATTCATCTAACATTCATCCACCACTCATCTACCATTCATCTACCATAGAGCCACCATTCATCTACCATAGAGCCACCATTCATCTAACATAGAGCCACCATGAAGCTACCATTCATCTACCATTCATCCACCACTCATCTACCATTCATCTACCATAGAGCCACCATTCATCTACCATAGAGCCACTATTCATCTACCATAGAGCCACCATTCATCTACCATAGAGCCACCATTCATCTACCATAGAGCCACCATTCATATCTACCATAGAGCCACCATTCTCCTACCATAGAGCCACCATTCATCTACTATAGAGCCACCATTCATCTTCCATAAGGCTACCATTCATCTACCATTCATCAACCACTCATCTACCATGCATCTACCATAGAGCCACCATTCATCTACCATAGAGCCACCATTCATCTACCATAGAGCCACCATTTATCTACCATAGAGCCGCCATTCATCTACCATAGAACCACCATTCATCCACCACTCATCTACCATTTATCTACCACAGAGCCACAATTCATCTACCATAGAGCCTCCATTCATCTACCATAGAGCCACCATTCATCTACCATAGAGCCGCCATTCATCTACCATAGAGCCACCATTCATCCACCACTCATCTACCATTCATCTACTATAGAGCCACCATTCATTTACCATAGAGCCACCATTCATCTACAATAGAGCCACCATTCATTTACCATAGAGCCACCATTCATCTACCATAGAGCCACCATTCATCTACCATACAGCCACCATTCATCTACCATTGGGCTACCATTCATCTACCATTCATCCACCACTCATCTACCATTCATCTACCATAGAGCCACCATTCATCTACCATAGAGCCACCATTCATCTACCATTGGGCTACCATTCATCTACCATTCATCCACCACTCATCTACCATTCATCTACCATAGAGCCACCATTCATCTACCATAGAGCCACCATTCATCTAACATAGAGCCACCATGAAGCTACCATTCATCTACCATTCATCCACCACTCATCTACCATTCATCTACCATAGAGCCACCATTCATCTACCATAGAGCCACCATTCATCTACCATAGAGCCACTATTCATCTACCATAGAGCCAACATTCATCTACCATAGAGCTGCCATTCATCTACCATAGAGCCACCATTTATCTACCATAGGGCTATCATTCATCTACCATTCATCCACCACTCATCTACCATTCATCTACCATAGAGCCACCATTCATCTACCATAGAGCCATCATTCATCTACCATAGAGCCACCATTCATCTACCATAGTGCTACCATTCATCTACCTTAGAGCCACCATTCATCTACCATAGAGCCATCATTCATCTACCATAGGGCTACCATTCATCTACCATTCATCCACCACTCATCTACCATTCATCTACCATAGAGCCACCATTCATCTACCGTAGAGCCACCATTCATCTACCATAGAGCTACCTTTCATCTAACATAGAGCCACCATTCATCTACCATAGAGCCACCATTCATCTACCATAGAGCCACCATTCATCTACCATAGAGCCACCATTCATCTACCATAGAGCCACAATTCATCTACCATAGAGCCACCATTCATCCACCACTCATCTATACCATTCATCTACCATAGAGCCGCCATTCATCTACCATAGAGCCACCATTCATCTACCATTCATCCACCACTCATCTACCATTCATCTACCATAGAGCCACCATTCATCTACCATAGAGCCACCATTCATCTACCATTGGGCTACCATTCATCTACCATTCATCCACCACTCATCTACCATTCATCTACCATAGAGCCACCATTCATCTACCATAGAGCCACCATTCATCTAACATAGAGCCACCATGAAGCTACCATTCATCTACCATTCATCCACCACTCATCTACCATTCATCTACCATAGAGCCACCATTCATCTACCATAGAGCCACCATTCATCTACCATAGAGCCACTATTCATCTACCATAGAGCCAACATTCATCTACCATAGAGCTGCCATTCATCTACCATAGAGCCACCATTTATCTACCATAGGGCTATCATTCATCTACCATTCATCCACCACTCATCTACCATTCATCTACCATAGAGCCACCATTCATCTACCATAGAGCCATCATTCATCTACCATAGAGCCACCATTCATCTACCATAGTGCTACCATTCATCTACCTTAGAGCCACCATTCATCTACCATAGAGCCATCATTCATCTACCATAGGGCTACCATTCATCTACCATTCATCCACCACTCATCTACCATTCATCTACCATAGAGCCACCATTCATCTACCGTAGAGCCACCATTCATCTACCATAGAGCTACCTTTCATCTAACATAGAGCCACCATTCATCTACCATAGAGCCACCATTCATCTACCATAGAGCCACCATTCATCTACCATAGAGCCACCATTCATCTACCATAGAGCCACAATTCATCTACCATAGAGCCACCATTCATCCGACACTCATCTATACCATTCATCTACCATAGAGCCGCCATTCATCTACCATAGAGCCACCATTCATCCACCACTCATCTACCATTCATCTACTATAGAGCCACCATTCATCCACCATAGAGCCACCATTCATCCACCACTCATCTACCATTCATCCACCATAGAGCCACCATTCATCTACCATAGAGCCACCATTCATCTACCGTAGAGCCACCATTCATCTACCATAGAGCTACCTTTCATCTAACATAGAGCCACCATTCATCTACCATAGAGCCACCATTCATCTACCATAGAGCCACCGTTCATCTACCATAGAGCCACCATTCATCTACCATAGAGCCACAATTCATCTACCATAGAGCCACCATTCATCTACCATAGAGCCACCATTCATCAACCATAGAGCCACCATTCATCTACCATAGGGCTACCATTCATCTACCATTAATCCACCACTCGTCTACCATTCACCTACCTTAGAGCCACCATTCATCTACAATCTACCATAGAGCCATCATCTACCATAGAGCCACCATTCATCTACTATAGAGCCACCATTCATCTACCATAAGACTACCATTCATCTACCATTCATCAACCACTCATCTACCATTCATCTACCATAGAGCCACCATTCATCTACCATAGAGCCATCATTCATTTACCATAGAGCCACCATTTATCTACCATAGAGCCGCCATTCATCTACAATAGAACCACCATTCATCCACCACTCATCTACCATTCATCTACCATAGAGCCACAATTCATCTACCAAAGAGCCTCCATTCATCTACCATAGAGCCACCATTCATCTACCATAGAGCCGCCATTCATCTACCATAGAGCCACCATTCATCCACCACTCATCTACCATTCATCTACCATAGAGCCACAATTCATCTACCAAAGAGCCTCTCCATTCATCTACCATAGAGCCACCATTCATCTACCATAGAGCCGCCATTCATCTACCATAGAGCCACCATTCATCCACCACTCATCTACCATTCATCTACTATAGAGCCACCATTCATTTACCATAGAGCCACCATTCATCTACAATAGAGCCACCATTCATTTACCATAGAGCCACCATTCATCTACCATAGAGCCACCATTCATCTACCATAGAGCCACCATTCATCTACCATTGGGCTACCATTCATCTACCATTCATCCACCACTCATCTACCATTCATCTACCATAGAGCCACCATTCATCTACCATAGAGCCACCATTCATCTACCATTGGGCTACCATTCATCTACCATTCATCCACCACTCATCTACCATTCATCTACCATAGAGCCACCATTCATCTACCATAGAGCCACCATTCATCTAACATAGAGCCACCATGAAGCTACCATTCATCTACCATTCATCCACCACTCATCTACCATTCATCTACCATAGAGCCACCATTCATCTACCATAGAGCCACCATTCATCTACCATAGAGCCACTATTCATCTACCATAGAGCCAACATTCATCTACCATAGAGCTGCCATTCATCTACCATAGAGCCACCATTCATCTACCATAGGGCTATCATTCATCTACCATTCATCCACCACTCATCTACCATTCATCTACCATAGAGCCACCATTCATCTACCATAGAGCCACCATTATTCTACCATAGTGCTACCATTCATCTACCTTAGAGCCACCATTCATCTACCATAGGGCTACCATTCATCTACCATTCATCCACCACTCATCTACCATTCATCTACCATAGAGCCACCATTCATCTACCGTAGAGCCACCATTCATCTACCATAGAGCTACCTTTCATCTACCATAGAGCCACCATTCATCTACCATAGAGCCACCATTCATCTACCATAGAGCCACCATTCATCTACCATAGAGCCACCATTCATCTACCATAGAGCCACAATTCATATACCATAGAGCCACCATTCATCCACCACTCATCTATACCAATCATCTACCATAGAGCCGCCATTCATCTACCATAGAGCCACCATTCATCCACCACTCATCTACCATTCATCTACTATAGAGCCACCATTCATTTACCATAGAGCCACCATTCATCCACCACTCATCTACCATTCATCCACCATAGAGCCACCATTCATCTACCATAGAGCCACCATTCATCTACCATAGAGCCACCATTCATCTACCATAGAGCCACCTTTCATCTACAAAAGCGCTACCATTCATCTACCATAGAGCCACCATTCATCTACCATAGAGCCACCATTCATCTACCATAGAGCCACCATTCATCTACCATAGAGCCACCATTTATCTACCATAGAGCCGCCGTTCATCTACCATAGAACCACCATTCATCCACCACTCATCTACCATTCATCTAACATAGAGCCACCATTCATCTACCATAGAGCCACCATTCATCTCTATAGAGCCACCATTCATCTACCATAGAGCCGCCATTCATCTACCATAGAGCCACCATTCATCTACCATAGAGCCACTATTCATCTACCATAGAGCCAACATTCATCTACCATAGAGCTGCCATTCATCTACCATAGAGCCACCATTCATCTACCATAGGGCTATCATTCATCTACCATTCATCCACCACTCATCTACCATTCATCTACCATAGAGCCACCATTCATCTACCATAGAGCCACCATTCATCTACCATAGAGCCACCATTCATCTACCATAGAGCCACCATTCATCTACCATTGGGCTACCATTCATCTAACATTCATCCACCACTCATCTACCATTCATCTACCATAGAGCCACCATTCATCTACCATAGAGCCACCATTCATCTAACATAGAGCCACCGTGAAGCTACCATTCATCTACCATTCATCCACCACTCATCTACCATTCATCTACCATAGAGCCACCATTCATCTACCATAGAGCCACTATTCATCTACCATAGAGCCACCATTCATCTACCATAGAGCCACTATTCATCTACCATAGAGCCAACATTCATCTACCATAGAGCTGCCATTCATCTACCATAGAGCCACCATTCATCTACCATAGGGCTATCATTCATCTACCATTCATCAACCACTCATCTACCATTCATCTACCATAGAGCCACCATTCATCTACCATAGAGCCACCATTAATCTACCATAGTGCTACCATTCATCTACCTTAGAGCCACCATTCATCTACCATAGGGCTACCATTCATCTACCATTCATCCACCACTCATCTACCATTCATCTACCATAGAGCCACCATTCATCTACCGTAGAGCCACCATTCATCTACCATAGAGCTACCTTTCATCTACCATAGAGCCACCATTCATCTACCATAGAGCCACCATTCATCTACCATAGAGCCACCATTCATCTACCATAGAGCCACCATTCATCTACCATAGAGCCACAATTCATATACCATAGAGCCACCATTCATCCACCACTCATCTATACCAATCATCCACCATAGAGCCGCCATTCATCTACCATAGAGCCACCATTCATCCACCACTCATCTACCATTCATCTACTATAGAGCCACCATTCATTTACCATAGAGCCACCATTCATCCACCACTCATCTACCATTCATCCACCATAGAGCCACCATTCATCTACCATAGAGCCACCATTCATCTAACATAGAGCCACCATTCATCTACCATAGAGCCACCTTTCATCTACAAAAGCGCTACCATTCATCTACCATAGAGCCACCATTCATCTACCATAGAGCCACCATTCATCTACCATAGAGCCACCATTCATCTACCATAGAGCCACCATTTATCTACCATAGAGCCGCCGTTCATCTACCATAGAACCACCATTCATCCACCACTCATCTACCATTCATCTAACATGGAGCCACCATTCATCTACCATAGAGCCACCATTCATCTCTATAGAGCCACCATTCATCTACCATAGAGCCGCCATTCATCTACCATAGAGCCACCATTCATCAACCACTCATCTACCATTCATCTACTATAGAGCCACCATTCATTTACCATAGAGCCACCATTCATCTACCATAGAGCCACCATTCATCTACCATAGAGCCACCATTCATCTACCATTGGGCTACCATTCATCTACCATTCATCCACCACTCATCTACCATTCATCTACCATAGAGCCACCATTCATCTACCATAGAGCCACCATTCATCTACCATAGAGCCACTATTCATCTACCATAGAGCCAACATTCATCTACCATAGAGCTGCCATTCATCTACCATAGAGCCACCATTTATCTACCATAGGGCTATCATTCATCTACCATTCATCCACCACTCATCTACCATTCATCTACCATAGAGCCACCATTCATCTACCATAGAGCCATCATTCATCTACCATAGAGCCACCATTCATCTACCATAGTGCTACCATTCATCTACCTTAGAGCCACCATTCATCTACCATAGAGCCATCATTCATCTACCATAGGGCTACCATTCATCTACCATTCATCCACCACTCATCTACCATTCATCTACCATAGAGCCACCATTCATCTACCGTAGAGCCACCATTCATCTACCATAGAGCTACCTTTCATCTAACATAGAGCCACCATTCATCTACCATAGAGCCACCATTCATCTACCATAGAGCCACCATTCATCTACCATAGAGCCACCATTCATCTACCATAGAGCCACAATTCATCTACCATAGAGCCACCATTCATCCACCACTCATCTATACCATTCATCTACCATAGAGCCGCCATTCATCTACCATAGAGCCACCATTCATCTACCATTCATCCACCACTCATCTACCATTCATCTACCATAGAGCCACCATTCATCTACCATAGAGCCACCATTCATCTACCATTGGGCTACCATTCATCTACCATTCATCCACCACTCATCTACCATTCATCTACCATAGAGCCACCATTCATCTACCATAGAGCCACCATTCATCTAACATAGAGCCACCATGAAGCTACCATTCATCTACCATTCATCCACCACTCATCTACCATTCATCTACCATAGAGCCACCATTCATCTACCATAGAGCCACCATTCATCTACCATAGAGCCACTATTCATCTACCATAGAGCCAACATTCATCTACCATAGAGCTGCCATTCATCTACCATAGAGCCACCATTTATCTACCATAGGGCTATCATTCATCTACCATTCATCCACCACTCATCTACCATTCATCTACCATAGAGCCACCATTCATCTACCATAGAGCCATCATTCATCTACCATAGAGCCACCATTCATCTACCATAGTGCTACCATTCATCTACCTTAGAGCCACCATTCATCTACCATAGAGCCATCATTCATCTACCATAGGGCTACCATTCATCTACCATTCATCCACCACTCATCTACCATTCATCTACCATAGAGCCACCATTCATCTACCGTAGAGCCACCATTCATCTACCATAGAGCTACCTTTCATCTAACATAGAGCCACCATTCATCTACCATAGAGCCACCATTCATCTACCATAGAGCCACCATTCATCTACCATAGAGCCACCATTCATCTACCATAGAGCCACAATTCATCTACCATAGAGCCACCATTCATCCGACACTCATCTATACCATTCATCTACCATAGAGCCGCCATTCATCTACCATAGAGCCACCATTCATCCACCACTCATCTACCATTCATCTACTATAGAGCCACCATTCATCCACCATAGAGCCACCATTCATCCACCACTCATCTACCATTCATCCACCATAGAGCCACCATTCATCTACCATAGAGCCACCATTCATCTACCGTAGAGCCACCATTCATCTACCATAGAGCTACCTTTCATCTAACATAGAGCCACCATTCATCTACCATAGAGCCACCATTCATCTACCATAGAGCCACCGTTCATCTACCATAGAGCCACCATTCATCTACCATAGAGCCACAATTCATCTACCATAGAGCCACCATTCATCTACCATAGAGCCACCATTCATCAACCATAGAGCCACCATTCATCTACCATAGGGCTACCATTCATCTACCATTAATCCACCACTCGTCTACCATTCACCTACCTTAGAGCCACCATTCATCTACAATCTACCATAGAGCCATCATCTACCATAGAGCCACCATTCATCTACTATAGAGCCACCATTCATCTACCATAAGACTACCATTCATCTACCATTCATCAACCACTCATCTACCATTCATCTACCATAGAGCCACCATTCATCTACCATAGAGCCATCATTCATTTACCATAGAGCCACCATTTATCTACCATAGAGCCGCCATTCATCTACAATAGAACCACCATTCATCCACCACTCATCTACCATTCATCTACCATAGAGCCACAATTCATCTACCAAAGAGCCTCCATTCATCTACCATAGAGCCACCATTCATCTACCATAGAGCCGCCATTCATCTACCATAGAGCCACCATTCATCCACCACTCATCTACCATTCATCTACCATAGAGCCACAATTCATCTACCAAAGAGCCTCTCCATTCATCTACCATAGAGCCACCATTCATCTACCATAGAGCCGCCATTCATCTACCATAGAGCCACCATTCATCCACCACTCATCTACCATTCATCTACTATAGAGCCACCATTCATTTACCATAGAGCCACCATTCATCTACAATAGAGCCACCATTCATTTACCATAGAGCCACCATTCATCTACCATAGAGCCACCATTCATCTACCATAGAGCCACCATTCATCTACCATTGGGCTACCATTCATCTACCATTCATCCACCACTCATCTACCATTCATCTACCATAGAGCCACCATTCATCTACCATAGAGCCACCATTCATCTACCATTGGGCTACCATTCATCTACCATTCATCCACCACTCATCTACCATTCATCTACCATAGAGCCACCATTCATCTACCATAGAGCCACCATTCATCTAACATAGAGCCACCATGAAGCTACCATTCATCTACCATTCATCCACCACTCATCTACCATTCATCTACCATAGAGCCACCATTCATCTACCATAGAGCCACCATTCATCTACCATAGAGCCACTATTCATCTACCATAGAGCCAACATTCATCTACCATAGAGCTGCCATTCATCTACCATAGAGCCACCATTCATCTACCATAGGGCTATCATTCATCTACCATTCATCCACCACTCATCTACCATTCATCTACCATAGAGCCACCATTCATCTACCATAGAGCCACCATTATTCTACCATAGTGCTACCATTCATCTACCTTAGAGCCACCATTCATCTACCATAGGGCTACCATTCATCTACCATTCATCCACCACTCATCTACCATTCATCTACCATAGAGCCACCATTCATCTACCGTAGAGCCACCATTCATCTACCATAGAGCTACCTTTCATCTACCATAGAGCCACCATTCATCTACCATAGAGCCACCATTCATCTACCATAGAGCCACCATTCATCTACCATAGAGCCACCATTCATCTACCATAGAGCCACAATTCATATACCATAGAGCCACCATTCATCCACCACTCATCTATACCAATCATCTACCATAGAGCCGCCATTCATCTACCATAGAGCCACCATTCATCCACCACTCATCTACCATTCATCTACTATAGAGCCACCATTCATTTACCATAGAGCCACCATTCATCCACCACTCATCTACCATTCATCCACCATAGAGCCACCATTCATCTACCATAGAGCCACCATTCATCTACCATAGAGCCACCATTCATCTACCATAGAGCCACCTTTCATCTACAAAAGCGCTACCATTCATCTACCATAGAGCCACCATTCATCTACCATAGAGCCACCATTCATCTACCATAGAGCCACCATTCATCTACCATAGAGCCACCATTTATCTACCATAGAGCCGCCGTTCATCTACCATAGAACCACCATTCATCCACCACTCATCTACCATTCATCTAACATAGAGCCACCATTCATCTACCATAGAGCCACCATTCATCTCTATAGAGCCACCATTCATCTACCATAGAGCCGCCATTCATCTACCATAGAGCCACCATTCATCTACCATAGAGCCACTATTCATCTACCATAGAGCCAACATTCATCTACCATAGAGCTGCCATTCATCTACCATAGAGCCACCATTCATCTACCATAGGGCTATCATTCATCTACCATTCATCCACCACTCATCTACCATTCATCTACCATAGAGCCACCATTCATCTACCATAGAGCCACCATTCATCTACCATAGAGCCACCATTCATCTACCATAGAGCCACCATTCATCTACCATTGGGCTACCATTCATCTAACATTCATCCACCACTCATCTACCATTCATCTACCATAGAGCCACCATTCATCTACCATAGAGCCACCATTCATCTAACATAGAGCCACCGTGAAGCTACCATTCATCTACCATTCATCCACCACTCATCTACCATTCATCTACCATAGAGCCACCATTCATCTACCATAGAGCCACTATTCATCTACCATAGAGCCACCATTCATCTACCATAGAGCCACTATTCATCTACCATAGAGCCAACATTCATCTACCATAGAGCTGCCATTCATCTACCATAGAGCCACCATTCATCTACCATAGGGCTATCATTCATCTACCATTCATCAACCACTCATCTACCATTCATCTACCATAGAGCCACCATTCATCTACCATAGAGCCACCATTAATCTACCATAGTGCTACCATTCATCTACCTTAGAGCCACCATTCATCTACCATAGGGCTACCATTCATCTACCATTCATCCACCACTCATCTACCATTCATCTACCATAGAGCCACCATTCATCTACCGTAGAGCCACCATTCATCTACCATAGAGCTACCTTTCATCTACCATAGAGCCACCATTCATCTACCATAGAGCCACCATTCATCTACCATAGAGCCACCATTCATCTACCATAGAGCCACCATTCATCTACCATAGAGCCACAATTCATATACCATAGAGCCACCATTCATCCACCACTCATCTATACCAATCATCCACCATAGAGCCGCCATTCATCTACCATAGAGCCACCATTCATCCACCACTCATCTACCATTCATCTACTATAGAGCCACCATTCATTTACCATAGAGCCACCATTCATCCACCACTCATCTACCATTCATCCACCATAGAGCCACCATTCATCTACCATAGAGCCACCATTCATCTAACATAGAGCCACCATTCATCTACCATAGAGCCACCTTTCATCTACAAAAGCGCTACCATTCATCTACCATAGAGCCACCATTCATCTACCATAGAGCCACCATTCATCTACCATAGAGCCACCATTCATCTACCATAGAGCCACCATTTATCTACCATAGAGCCGCCGTTCATCTACCATAGAACCACCATTCATCCACCACTCATCTACCATTCATCTAACATGGAGCCACCATTCATCTACCATAGAGCCACCATTCATCTCTATAGAGCCACCATTCATCTACCATAGAGCCGCCATTCATCTACCATAGAGCCACCATTCATCAACCACTCATCTACCATTCATCTACTATAGAGCCACCATTCATTTACCATAGAGCCACCATTCATCTACCATAGAGCCACCATTCATCTACCATAGAGCCACCATTCATCTACCATTGGGCTACCATTCATCTACCATTCATCCACCACTCATCTACCATTCATCTACCATAGAGCCACCATTCATCTACCATAGAGCCACCATTTATCTACCATTGGGCTACCATTCATCTACCATTCATCCACCACTCATCTACCATTCATCCACCACTCATCTACCATTCATCTACCATAGAGCCACCATTCATCTACCATAGAGCCACCATTCATCTAACATAGAGCCACCATTCATCTACTATAGAGCCACCATTCATTTACCATAGAGCCACCATTCATCTACCATAGAGCCACCATTCATCTACCATAGAGCCACCATTCATCTACCATAGAGCCACCATTCATCTACCATTGGGCTACCATTCATCTAACATTCATCCACCACTCATCTACCATTCATCTACCATAGAGCCACCATTCATCTACCATAGAGCCACCATTCATCTAACATAGAGCCACCATGAAGCTACCATTCATCTACCATTCATCCACCACTCATCTACCATTCATCTACCATAGAGCCACCATTCATCTACCATAGAGCCACTATTCATCTACCATAGAGCCACCATTCATCTACCATAGAGCCACCATTCATCTACCATAGAGCCACCATTCATATCTACCATAGAGCCACCATTCTCCTACCATAGAGCCACCATTCATCTACTATAGAGCCACCATTCATCTACCATAAGGCTACCATTCATCTACCATTCATCAACCACTCATCTACCATTCATCTACCATAGAGCCACCATTCATCTACCATAGAGCCACCATTCATCTACCATAGAGCCACCATTTATCTACCATAGAGCCGCCATTCATCTACCATAGAACCACCATTCATCCACCACTCATCTACCATTTATCTACCACAGAGCCACAATTCATCTACCATAGAGCCTCCATTCATCTACAATAGAGCCACCATTCATCTACCATAGAGCCGCCATTCATCTACCATAGAGCCACCATTCATCCACCACTCATCTACCATTCATCTACTATAGAGCCACCATTCATTTACCATAGAGCCACCATTCATCTACAATAGAGCCACCATTCATTTACCATAGAGCCACCATTCATCTACCATAGAGCCACCATTCATCTACCATACAGCCACCATTCATCTACCATTGGGCTACCATTCATCTACCATTCATCAACCACTCATCTACCATTCATCTACCATAGAGCCACCATTCATCTACCATAGAGCCACCATTCATCTACCATTGGGCTACCATTCATCTACCATTCATCCACCACTCATCTACCATTCATCTACCATAGAGCCACCATTCATCTACCATAGAGCCACCATTCATCTAACATAGAGCCACCATGAAGCTACCATTCATCTACCATTCATCCACCACTCATCTACCATTCATCTACCATAGAGCCACCATTCATCTACCATAGAGCCACCATTCATCTACCATAGAGCCACTATTCATCTACCATAGAGCCAACATTCATCTACCATAGAGCTGCCATTCATCTACCATAGAGCCACCATTTATCTACCATAGGGCTATCATTCATCTACCATTCATCCACCACTCATCTACCATTCATCTACCATAGAGCCACCATTCATCTACCATAGAGCCACCATTCATCTACCATAGAGCCACCATTCATCTACCATAGTGCTACCATTCATCTACCTTAGAGCCACCATTCATCTACCATA
The DNA here is from genome assembly GCA_035222895.1 of Strongylocentrotus droebachiensis. NCBI lineage: Eukaryota > Metazoa > Echinodermata > Echinoidea > Camarodonta > Strongylocentrotidae > Strongylocentrotus > Strongylocentrotus droebachiensis. The sequence continues at coordinate 135,408 of JAVYIG010003585.1, read as the reverse complement.
GAGCCATCATTCATCTACCATAGGGCTACCATTCATCTACCATTCATCCACCACTCATCTACCATTCATCTACCATAGAGCCACCATTCATCTACCGTAGAGCCACCATTCATCTACCATAGAGCTACCTTTCATCTAACATAGAGCCACCATTCATCTACCATAGAGCCACCATTCATCTACCATAGAGCCACCATTCATCTACCATAGAGCCACCATTCATCTACCATAGAGCCACAATTCATCTACCATAGAGCCACCATTCATCCACCACTCATCTATACCATTCATCTACCATAGAGCTGCCATTCATCTACCATAGAGCCACCATTCATCCACCACTCATCTACCATTCATCTACTATAGAGCCACCATTCATTTACCATAGAGCCACCATTCATCCACCACTCATCTACCATTCATCCACCATAGAGCCACCATTCATCTACCATAGAGCCACCATTCATCTACCGTAGAGCCACCATTCATCTACCATAGAGCTACCTTTCATCTAACATAGAGCCACCATTCATCTACCATAGAGCCACCATTCATCTACCATAGAGCCACCATTCATCTACCATAGAGCCACCATTCATCTACCATAGAGCCACAATTCATCTACCATAGAGCCACCATTCATCTACCATAGAGCCACCATTCATCAACCATAGAGCCACCATTCATCTACCATAGGGCTACCATTCATCTACCATTAATCCACCACTCGTCTACCATTCACCTACCTTAGAGCCACCATTCATCTACCATCTACCATAGAGCCATCATCTACCATAGAGCCACCATTCATCTACTATAGAGCCACCATTCATCTACCATAAGACTACCATTCATCTACCATTCATCAACCACTCATCTACCATTCATCTACCATAGAGCCACCATTTATCTACCATAGAGCCGCCATTCATCTACAATAGAACCACCATTCATCCACCACTCATCTACCATTCATCTACCATAGAGCCACAATTCATCTACCAAAGAGCCTCTCCATTCATCTACCATAGAGCCACCATTCATCTACCATAGAGCCGCCATTCATCTACCATAGAGCCACCATTCATCCACCACTCATCTACCATTCATCTACTATAGAGCCACCATTCATTTACCATAGAGCCACCATTCATCTACAATAGAGCCACCATTCATTTACCATAGAGCCACCATTCATCTACCATAGAGCCACCATTCATCTACCATAGAGCCACCATTCATCTACCATTGGGCTACCATTCATCTACCATTCATCCACCACTCATCTACCATTCATCTACCATAGAGCCACCATTCATCTACCATAGAGCCACCATTCATCTACCATTGGGCTACCATTCATCTACCATTCATCCACCACTCATCTACCATTCATCTACCATAGAGCCACCATTCATCTACCATAGAGCCACCATTCATCTAACATAGAGCCACCATGAAGCTACCATTCATCTACCATTCATCCACCACTCATCTACCATTCATCTACCATAGAGCCACCATTCATCTACCATAGAGCCACCATTCATCTACCATAGAGCCACTATTCATCTACCATAGAGCCAACATTCATCTACCATAGAGCTGCCATTCATCTACCATAGAGCCACCATTCATCTACCATAGGGCTATCATTCATCTACCATTCATCCACCACTCATCTACCATTCATCTACCATAGAGCCACCATTCATCTACCATAGAGCCACCATTAATCTACCATAGTGCTACCATTCATCTACCTTAGAGCCACCATTCATCTACCATAGGGCTACAATTCATCTACCATTCATCCACCACTCATCTACCATTCATCTACCATAGAGCCACCATTCATCTACCGTAGAGCCACCATTCATCTACCATAGAGCTACCTTTCATCTACCATAGAGCCACCATTCATCTACCATAGAGCCACTATTCATCTACCATAGAGCCACCATTCATCTACCATAGAGCCACCATTCATCTACCATAGAGCCACAATTCATATACCATAGAGCCACCATTCATCCACCACTCATCTATACTAATCATCTACCATAGAGCCGCCATTCATCTACCATAGAGCCACCATTCATCCACCACTCATCTACCATTCATCTACTATAGAGCCACCATTCATTTACCATAGAGCCACCATTCATCCACCACTCATCTACCATTCATCCACCATAGAGCCACCATTCATCTACCATAGAGCCACCATTCATCTACCATAGAGCCACCATTCATCTACCATAGAGCCACCTTTCATCTACAAAAGCGCTACCATTCATCTACCATAGAGCCACCATTCATCTACCATAGAGCCACCATTCATCTACCATAGAGCCACCATTCATCTACCATAGAGCCACCATTTATCTACCATAGAGCCGCCGTTCATCTACCATAGAACCACCATTCATCCACCACTCATCTACCATTCATCTAACATAGAGCCACCATTCATCTACCATAGAGCCACCATTCATCTCTATAGAGCCACCATTCATCTACCATAGAGCCGCCATTCATCTACCATAGAGCCACCATTCATCCACCACTCATCTACCATTCATCTACCATAGAGCCATCATTCATCTACAATAGGGCTACCATTCATCTACCATTCATCCACCACTCATCTACCATTCATCTACCATAGAGCCACCATTCATCTACCGTAGAGCCACCATTCATCTACCATAGAGCTACCTTTCATCTAACATAGAGCCACCATTCATCTACCATAGAGCCACCATTCATCTACCATAGAGCCACCATTCATCTACCATAGAGCCACCATTCATCTACCATAGAGCCACAATTCATCTACCATAGGGCCACCATTCATCCACCACTCATCTATACCATTCATCTACCATAGAGCCGCCATTCATCTACCATAGAGCCACCATTCATCCACCACTCATCTACCATTCATCTACTATAGAGCCACCATTCATTTACCATAGAGCCACCATTCATCCACCACTCATCTACCATTCATCCACCATAGAGCCACCATTCATCTACCATAGAGCCACCATTCATCTACCGTAGAGCCACCATTCATCTACCATAGAGCTACCTTTCATCTAACATAGAGCCACCATTCATCTACCATAGAGCCACCATTCATCTACCATAGAGCCACCATTCATCTACCATAGAGCCACCATTCATCTACCATAGAGCCACAATTCATCTACCATAGAGCCACCATTCATCTACCATAGAGCCACCATTCATCAACCATAGAGCCACCATTCATCTACCATAGGGCTACCATTCATCTACCATTAATCCACCACTCGTCTACCATTCACCTACCTTAGAGCCACCATTCATCTACCATCTACCATAGAGCCATCATCTACCATAGAGCCACCATTCATCTACTATAGAGCCACCATTCATCTACCATAAGACTACCATTCATCTACCATTCATCAACCACTCATCTACCATTCATCTACCATAGAGCCACCATTCATCTACCATAGAGCCACCATTCATTTACCATAGAGCCACCATTTATCTACCATAGAGCCGCCATTCATCTACAATAGAACCACCATTCATCCACCACTCATCTACCATTCATCTACCATAGAGCCACAATTCATCTACCAAAGAGCCTCCATTCATCTACCATAGAGCCACCATTCATCTACCATAGAGCCGCCATTCATCTACCATAGAGCCACCATTCATCCACCACTCATCTACCATTCATCTACCATAGAGCCACAATTCATCTACCAAAGAGCCTCTCCATTCATCTACCATAGAGCCACCATTCATCTACCATAGAGCCGCCATTCATCTACCATAGAGCCACCATTCATCCACCACTCATCTACCATTCATCTACTATAGAGCCACCATTCATTTACCATAGAGCCACCATTCATCTACAATAGAGCCACCATTCATTTACCATAGAGCCACCATTCATCTACCATAGAGCCACCATTCATCTACCATAGAGCCACCATTCATCTACCATTGGGCTACCATTCATCTACCATTCATCCACCACTCATCTACCATTCATCTACCATAGAGCCACCATTCATCTACCATAGAGCCACCATTCATCTACCATTGGGCTACCATTCATCTACCATTCATCCACCACTCATCTACCATTCATCTACCATAGAGCCACCATTCATCTACCATAGAGCCACCATTCATCTAACATAGAGCCACCATGAAGCTACCATTCATCTACCATTCATCCACCACTCATCTACCATTCATCTACCATAGAGCCACCATTCATCTACCATAGAGCCACCATTCATCTACCATAGAGCCACTATTCATCTACCATAGAGCCAACATTCATCTACCATAGAGCTGCCATTCATCTACCATAGAGCCACCATTCATCTACCATAGGGCTATCATTCATCTACCATTCATCCACCACTCATCTACCATTCATCTACCATAGAGCCACCATTCATCTACCATAGAGCCACCATTAATCTACCATAGTGCTACCATTCATCTACCTTAGAGCCACCATTCATCTACCATAGGGCTACCATTCATCTACCATTCATCCACCACTCATCTACCATTCATCTACCATAGAGCCACCATTCATCTACCGTAGAGCCACCATTCATCTACCATAGAGCTACCTTTCATCTACCATAGAGCCACCATTCATCTACCATAGAGCCACTATTCATCTACCATAGAGCCACCATTCATCTACCATAGAGCCACCATTCATCTACCATAGAGCCACAATTCATATACCATAGAGCCACCATTCATCCACCACTCATCTATACTAATCATCTACCATAGAGCCGCCATTCATCTACCATAGAGCCACCATTCATCCACCACTCATCTACCATTCATCTACTATAGAGCCACCATTCATTTACCATAGAGCCACCATTCATCCACCACTCATCTACCATTCATCCACCATAGAGCCACCATTCATCTACCATAGAGCCACCATTCATCTACCATAGAGCCACCATTCATCTACCATAGAGCCACCTTTCATCTACAAAAGCGCTACCATTCATCTACCATAGAGCCACCATTCATCTACCATAGAGCCACCATTCATCTACCATAGAGCCACCATTCATCTACCATAGAGCCACCATTTATCTACCATAGAGCCGCCGTTCATCTACCATAGAACCACCATTCATCCACCACTCATCTACCATTCATCTAACATAGAGCCACCATTCATCTACCATAGAGCCACCATTCATCTCTATAGAGCCACCATTCATCTACCATAGAGCCGCCATTCATCTACCATAGAGCCACCATTCATCCACCACTCATCTACCATTCATCTACTATAGAGCCACCATTCATTTACCATAGAGCCACCATTCATCTACCATAGAGCCACCATTCATCTACCATAGAGCCACCATTCATCTACCATTGGGCTACCATTCATCTACCATTCATCCACCACTCATCTACCATTCATCCACCACTCATCTACCATTCATCTACCATAGAGCCACCATTCATCTACCATAGAGCCACCATTCATCTAACATAGAGCCACCATTCATCTACTATAGAGCCACCATTCATTTACCATAGAGCCACCATTCATCTACCATAGAGCCACCATTCATCTACCATAGAGCCACCATTCATCTACCATAGAGCCACCATTCATCTACCATTGGGCTACCATTCATCTAACATTCATCCACCACTCATCTACCATTCATCTACCATAGAGCCACCATTCATCTACCATAGAGCCACCATTCATCTAACATAGAGCCACCATGAAGCTACCATTCATCTACCATTCATCCACCACTCATCTACCATTCATCTACCATAGAGCCACCATTCATCTACCATAGAGCCACTATTCATCTACCATAGAGCCACCATTCATCTACCATAGAGCCACCATTCATCTACCATAGAGCCACCATTCATATCTACCATAGAGCCACCATTCTCCTACCATAGAGCCACCATTCATCTACTATAGAGCCACCATTCATCTACCATAAGGCTACCATTCATCTACCATTCATCAACCACTCATCTACCATTCATCTACCATAGAGCCACCATTCATCTACCATAGAGCCACCATTCATCTACCATAGAGCCACCATTTATCTACCATAGAGCCGCCATTCATCTACCATAGAACCACCATTCATCCACCACTCATCTACCATTTATCTACCACAGAGCCACAATTCATCTACCATAGAGCCTCCATTCATCTACCATAGAGCCACCATTCATCTACCATAGAGCCACCATTCATATCTACCATAGAGCCACCATTCTCCTACCATAGAGCCACCATTCATCTACTATAGAGCCACCATTCATCTACCATAAGGCTACCATTCATCTACCATTCATCAACCACTCATCTACCATTCATCTACCATAGAGCCACCATTCATCTACCATAGAGCCACCATTCATCTACCATAGAGCCACCATTTATCTACCATAGAGCCGCCATTCATCTACCATAGAACCACCATTCATCCACCACTCATCTACCATTTATCTACCACAGAGCCACAATTCATCTACCATAGAGCCTCCATTCATCTACCATAGAGCCACCATTCATCTACCATAGAGCCGCCATTCATCTACCATAGAGCCATCATTCATCCACCACTCATCTACCATTCATCTACTATAGAGCCACCATTCATTTACCATAGAGCCACCATTCATCTACAATAGAGCCACCATTCATTTACCATAGAGCCACCATTCATCTACCATAGAGCCACCATTCATCTACCATACAGCCACCATTCATCTACCATTGGGCTACCATTCATCTACCATTCATCCACCACTCATCTACCATTCATCTACCATAGAGCCACCATTCATCTACCATAGAGCCACCATTCATCTACCATTGGGCTACCATTCATCTACCATTCATCCACCACTCATCTACCATTCATCTACCATAGAGCCACCATTCATCTACCATAGAGCCACCATTCATCTAACATAGAGCCACCATTCATCTACCATAGAGCCACCATTCATCTACCATTCATCCACTATTCATCTACCACAGAGCCACCATTTATCTACCATTCATCTACCATAGAGCCACCATTCATCTACCATAGAGCCACCATTCATCTAACATAGAGCCACCATGAAGCTACCATTCATCTACCATTCATCCACCACTCATCTACCATTCATCTACCATAGAGCCACCATTCATCTACCATAGAGCCACTATTCATCTACCATAGAGCCACCATTCATCTACCATAGAGCCACAATTCATCTACCAAAGAGCCACCATTCATATCTACCATAGAGCCACCATTCTCCTACCATAGAGCCACCATTCATCTACCATAGAGCCAACATTCATCTACCATAGAGCCACCATTCATTTACCATAGAGCCACCATTCATCTACAATAGAGCCACCATTCATTTACCATAGAGCCACCATTCATCTACCATAGAGCCACCATTCATCTACCATACAGCCACCATTCATCTACCATTGGGCTATCATTCATCTACCATTCATCCACCACTCATCTACCATTCATCTACCATAGAGCCACCATTCATCTACCATAGAGCCACCATTCATCTACCATTGGGCTACCATTCATCTACCATTCATCCACCACTCATCTACCATTCATCTACCATAGAGCCACCATTCATCTACCATAGAGCCACCATTCATCTACCATAGAGCCACTATTCATCTACCATAGAGCCAACATTCATCTACCATAGAGCTGCCATTCATCTACCATAGAGCCACCATTCATCTACAATAGAGCCACCATTCATTTACCATAGAGCCACCATTCATCTACCATAGAGCCACCATTCATCTACCATACAGCCACCATTCATCTACCATTGGGCTACCATTCATCTACCATTCATCCACCACTCATCTACCATTCATCTACCATAGAGCCACCATTCATCTACAATAGAGCCACCATTCATCTAACATAGAGCCACCATGAAGCTACCATTCATCTACCATTCATCCACCACTCATATACCATTCATCTACCATAGAGCCACCATTCATCTACCATAGAGCCACCATTCATCTACCATAGAGCCACTATTCATCTACCATAGAGCCAACATTCATCTACCATAGAGCTGCCATTCATCTACCATAGAGCCACCATTTATCTACCATAGGGCTATCATTCATCTACCATTCATCCACCACTCATCTACCATTCATCTACCATAGAGCCACCATTCATCTACCATAGAGCCACCATTCATCTACCATAGAGCCACCATTCATCTACCATAGTGCTACCATTCATCTACCTTAGAGCCACCATTCATCTACCATAGAGCCATCATTCATCTACCATAGGGCTACCATTCATCTACCATTCATCCACCACTCATCTACCATTCATCTACCATAGAGCCACCATTCATCTACCGTAGAGCCACCATTCATCTACCATAGAGCTACCTTTCATCTAACATAGAGCCACCATTCATCTACCATAGAGCCACCATTCATCTACCATAGAGCCACCATTCATCTACCATAGAGCCACCATTCATCTACCATAGAGCCACTATTCATCTACCATAGAGCCAACATTCATCTACCAAAGAGCTGCCATTCATCTACCATAGAGCCACCATTCATCTACCATAGGGCTATCATTCATCTACCATTCATCCACCACTCATCTACCATTCATCTACCATAGAGCCACCATTCATCTACCATAGAGCCACCATTCATCCACCACTCATCTACCATTCATCTACTATAGAGCCACCATTCATTTACCATAGAGCCACCATTCATCTACCATAGAGCCACCATTCATCTACCATAGAGCCACCATTCATCTACCATTGGGCTACCATTCATCTACCATTCATCCACCACTCATCTACCATTCATCCACCACTCATCTACCATTCATCTACCATAGAGCCACCATTCATCTACCATAGAGCCACCATTCATCTAACATAGAGCCACCATTCATCTACTATAGAGCCACCATTCATTTACCATAGAGCCACCATTCATCTACCATAGAGCCACCATTCATCTACCATAGAGCCACCATTCATCTACCATAGAGCCACCATTCATCTACCATTGGGCTACCATTCATCTAACATTCATCCACCACTCATCTACCATTCATCTACCATAGAGCCACCATTCATCTACCATAGAGCCACCATTCATCTAACATAGAGCCACCATGAAGCTACCATTCATCTACCATTCATCCACCACTCATCTACCATTCATCTACCATAGAGCCACCATTCATCTACCATAGAGCCACTATTCATCTACCATAGAGCCACCATTCATCTACCATAGAGCCACCATTCATCTACCATAGAGCCACCATTCATATCTACCATAGAGCCACCATTCTCCTACCATAGAGCCACCATTCATCTACTATAGAGCCACCATTCATCTACCATAAGGCTACCATTCATCTACCATTCATCAACCACTCATCTACCATTCATCTACCATAGAGCCACCATTCATCTACCATAGAGCCACCATTCATCTACCATAGAGCCACCATTTATCTACCATAGAGCCGCCATTCATCTACCATAGAACCACCATTCATCCACCACTCATCTACCATTTATCTACCACAGAGCCACAATTCATCTACCATAGAGCCTCCATTCATCTACCATAGAGCCACCATTCATCTACCATAGAGCCACCATTCATATCTACCATAGAGCCACCATTCTCCTACCATAGAGCCACCATTCATCTACTATAGAGCCACCATTCATCTACCATAAGGCTACCATTCATCTACCATTCATCAACCACTCATCTACCATTCATCTACCATAGAGCCACCATTCATCTACCATAGAGCCACCATTCATCTACCATAGAGCCACCATTTATCTACCATAGAGCCGCCATTCATCTACCATAGAACCACCATTCATCCACCACTCATCTACCATTTATCTACCACAGAGCCACAATTCATCTACCATAGAGCCTCCATTCATCTACCATAGAGCCACCATTCATCTACCATAGAGCCGCCATTCATCTACCATAGAGCCATCATTCATCCACCACTCATCTACCATTCATCTACTATAGAGCCACCATTCATTTACCATAGAGCCACCATTCATCTACAATAGAGCCACCATTCATTTACCATAGAGCCACCATTCATCTACCATAGAGCCACCATTCATCTACCATACAGCCACCATTCATCTACCATTGGGCTACCATTCATCTACCATTCATCCACCACTCATCTACCATTCATCTACCATAGAGCCACCATTCATCTACCATAGAGCCACCATTCATCTACCATTGGGCTACCATTCATCTACCATTCATCCACCACTCATCTACCATTCATCTACCATAGAGCCACCATTCATCTACCATAGAGCCACCATTCATCTAACATAGAGCCACCATTCATCTACCATAGAGCCACCATTCATCTACCATTCATCCACTATTCATCTACCACAGAGCCACTATTCATCTACCATAGAGCCACCATTCATCTACCATAGAGCCACAATTCATCTACCAAAGAGCCACCATTCATATCTACCATAGAGCCACCATTCATCTACCATAGAGCCAACATTCATCTACCATAGAGCCACCATTCATTTACCATAGAGCCACCATTCATCTACAATAGAGCCACCATTCATTTACCATAGAGCCACCATTCATCTACCATAGAGCCACCATTCATCTACCATACAGCCACCATTCATCTACCATTGGGCTATCATTCATCTACCATTCATCCACCACTCATCTACCATTCATCTACCATAGAGCCACCATTCATCTACCATAGAGCCACCATTCATCTACCATTGGGCTACCATTCATCTACCATTCATCCACCACTCATCTACCATTCATCTACCATAGAGCCACCATTCATCTACCATAGAGCCACCATTCATCTACCATAGAGCCACTATTCATCTACCATAGAGCCAACATTCATCTACCATAGAGCTGCCATTCATCTACCATAGAGCCACCATTCATCTACAATAGAGCCACCATTCATTTACCATAGAGCCACCATTCATCTACCATAGAGCCACCATTCATCTACCATACAGCCACCATTCATCTACCATTGGGCTACCATTCATCTACCATTCATCCACCACTCATCTACCATTCATCTACCATAGAGCCACCATTCATCTACAATAGAGCCACCATTCATCTAACATAGAGCCACCATGAAGCTACCATTCATCTACCATTCATCCACCACTCATATACCATTCATCTACCATAGAGCCACCATTCATCTACCATAGAGCCACCATTCATCTACCATAGAGCCACTATTCATCTACCATAGAGCCAACATTCATCTACCATAGAGCTGCCATTCATCTACCATAGAGCCACCATTTATCTACCATAGGGCTATCATTCATCTACCATTCATCCACCACTCATCTACCATTCATCTACCATAGAGCCACCATTCATCTACCATAGAGCCACCATTCATCTACCATAGAGCCACCATTCATCTACCATAGTGCTACCATTCATCTACCTTAGAGCCACCATTCATCTACCATAGAGCCATCATTCATCTACCATAGGGCTACCATTCATCTACCATTCATCCACCACTCATCTACCATTCATCTACCATAGAGCCACCATTCATCTACCGTAGAGCCACCATTCATCTACCATAGAGCTACCTTTCATCTAACATAGAGCCACCATTCATCTACCATAGAGCCACCATTCATCTACCATAGAGCCACCATTCATCTACCATAGAGCCACCATTCATCTACCATAGAGCCACTATTCATCTACCATAGAGCCAACATTCATCTACCAAAGAGCTGCCATTCATCTACCATAGAGCCACCATTCATCTACCATAGGGCTATCATTCATCTACCATTCATCCACCACTCATCTACCATTCATCTACCATAGAGCCACCATTCATCTACCATAGAGCCACCATTAATCTACCATAGTGCTACCATTCATCTACCTTAGAGCCACCATTCATCTACCATAGGGCTACCATTCATCTACCATTCATCCACCACTCATCTACCATTCATCTACCATAGAGCCACCATTCATCTACCGTAGAGCCACCATTCATCTACCATAGAGCTACCTTTCATCTACCATAGAGCCACCATTCATCTACCATAGAGCCACCATTCATCTACCATAGAGCCACCATTCATCTACCATAGAGCCACCATTCATCTACCATAGAGCCACAATTCATATACCATAGAGCCACCATTCATCCACCACTCATCTATACCAATCATCTACCATAGAGCCGCCATTCATCTACCATAGAGCCACCATTCATCCACCACTCATCTACCATTCATCTACTATAGAGCCACCATTCATTTACCATAGAGCCACCATTCATCCACCACTCATCTACCATTCATCCACCATAGAGCCACCATTCATCTACCATAGAGCCACCATTCATCTACCATAGAGCCACCATTCATCTACCATAGAGCCACCTTTCATCTACAAAAGCGCTACCATTCATCTACCATAGAGCCACCATTCATCTACCATAGAGCCACCATTCATCTACCATAGAGCCACCATTCATCTACCATACAGCCACCATTCATCTACCATTGGGCTACCATTCATCTACCATTCATCCACCACTCATCTACCATTCATCTACCATAGAGCCACCATTCATCTACCATAGAGCCACCATTCATCTACCATTGGGCTACCATTCATCTACCATTCATCCACCACTCATCTACCATTCATCTACCATAGAGCCACCATTCATCTACCATAGAGCCACCATTCATCTAACATAGAGCCACCATTCATCTACCATAGAGCCACCATTCATCTACCATTCATCCACTATTCATCTACCACAGAGCCACCATTTATCTACCATTCATCTACCATAGAGCCACCATTCATCTACCATAGAGCCACCATTCATCTAACATAGAGCCACCATGAAGCTACCATTCATCTACCATTCATCCACCACTCATCTACCATTCATCTACCATAGAGCCACCATTCATCTACCATAGAGCCACTATTCATCTACCATAGAGCCACCATTCATCTACCATAGAGCCACAATTCATCTACCAAAGAGCCACCATTCATATCTACCATAGAGCCACCATTCTCCTACCATAGAGCCACCATTCATCTACCATAGAGCCAACATTCATCTACCATAGAGCCACCATTAATCTACCATAGAGCCACCATTCATCAACCATAGTGCTACCATTCATCTACCTTAGAGCCACCATTCATCTACCATAGAGCCACCATTCATCTACCATTGGGCTACCATTCATCTACCATTCATCCACCACTCATCTACCATTCATCTACCATAGAGCCACCATTCATCTACCATAGAGCCACGATTCATCTAACATAGAGCCACCATGAAGCTACCATTCATCTACCATTCATCCACCACTCATCTACCATTCATCTACCATAGAGCCACCATTCATCTACCATAGAGCCACCATTCATCTACCATAGAGCCACTATTCATCTACCATAGAGCCAACATTCATCTACCATAGAGCCACCATTTATCTACCATAGGGCTATCATTCATCTACCATTCATCCACCACTCATCTACCATTCATCTACCATAGAGCCACCATTCATCTACCATAGAGCCACCATTCATCTACCATAGAGCCACCATTCATCTACCATAGTGCTACCATTCATCTACCTTAGAGCCACCATTCATCTACCATAGAGCCATCATTCATCTACCATAGGGCTACCATTCATCTACCATTCATCCACCACTCATCTACCATTCATCTACCATAGAGCCACCATTCATCTACCGTAGAGCCACCATTCATCTACCATAGAGCTACCTTTCATCTAACATAGAGCCACCATTCATCTACCATAGAGCCACCATTCATCTACCATAGAGCCACCATTCATCTACCATAGAGCCACCATTCATCTACCATAGAGCCACAATTCATCTACCATAGAGCCACCATTCATCCACCACTCATCTATACCATTCATCTACCATAGAGCCGCCATTCATCTACCATAGAGCCACCATTCATCCACCACTCATCTACCATTCATCTACTATAGAGCCACCATTCATTTACCATAGAGCCACCATTCATCCACCACTCATCTACCATTCATCCACCATAGAGCCACCATTCATCTACCATAGAGCCACCATTCATCTACCGTAGAGCCACCATTCATCTACCATAGAGCTACCTTTCATCTAACATAGAGCCACCATTCATCTACCATAGAGCCACAATTCATCTACCATAGAGCCACCATTCATCTACCATAGAGCCACCATTCATCTACCATAGAGCCACAATTCATCTACCATAGAGCCACCATTCATCTACCATAGAGCCACCATTCATCAACCATAGAGCCACCATTCATCTACCATAGGGCTACCATTCATCTACCATTAATCCACCACTCGTCTACCATTCACCTACCTTAGAGCCACCATTCATCTACCATCTACCATAGAGCCATCATCTACCATAGAGCCACCATTCATCTACTATAGAGCCACCATTCATCTACCATAAGACTACCATTCATCTACCATTCATCAACCACTCATCTACCATTCATCTACCATAGAGCCACCATTTATCTACCATAGAGCCGCCATTCATCTACAATAGAACCACCATTCATCCACCACTCATCTACCATTCATCTACCATAGAGCCACAATTCATCTACCAAAGAGCCTCTCCATTCATCTACCATAGAGCCACCATTCATCTACCATAGAGCCGCCATTCATCTACCATAGAGCCACCATTCATCCACCACTCATCTACCATTCATCTACTATAGAGCCACCATTCATTTACCATAGAGCCACCATTCATCTACAATAGAGCCACCATTCATTTACCATAGAGCCACCATTCATCTACCATAGAGCCACCATTCATCTACCATAGAGCCACCATTCATCTACCATTGGGCTACCATTCATCTACCATTCATCCACCACTCATCTACCATTCATCTACCATAGAGCCACCATTCATCTACCATAGAGCCACCATTCATCTACCATTGGGCTACCATTCATCTACCATTCATCCACCACTCATCTACCATTCATCTACCATAGAGCCACCATTCATCTACCATAGAGCCACCATTCATCTAACATAGAGCCACCATGAAGCTACCATTCATCTACCATTCATCCACCACTCATCTACCATTCATCTACCATAGAGCCACCATTCATCTACCATAGAGCCACCATTCATCTACCATAGAGCCACTATTCATCTACCATAGAGCCAACATTCATCTACCATAGAGCTGCCATTCATCTACCATAGAGCCACCATTCATCTACCATAGGGCTATCATTCATCTACCATTCATCCACCACTCATCTACCATTCATCTACCATAGAGCCACCATTCATCTACCATAGAGCCACCATTAATCTACCATAGTGCTACCATTCATCTACCTTAGAGCCACCATTCATCTACCATAGGGCTACAATTCATCT
Source organism: Strongylocentrotus droebachiensis (assembly GCA_035222895.1). Lineage (NCBI taxonomy): Eukaryota > Metazoa > Echinodermata > Echinoidea > Camarodonta > Strongylocentrotidae > Strongylocentrotus > Strongylocentrotus droebachiensis. Next base: position 119,722 of record JAVYIG010003585.1, on the reverse strand, counting down.
ACCATTCATCCACCACTCATCTACCATTCATCTACCATAGAGCCACCATTCATCTACCGTAGAGCCACCATTCATCTACCATAGAGCTACCTTTCATCTACCATAGAGCCACCATTCATCTACCATAGAGCCACTATTCATCTACCATAGAGCCACCATTCATCTACCATAGAGCCACCATTCATCTACCATAGAGCCACAATTCATATACCATAGAGCCACCATTCATCCACCACTCATCTATACTAATCATCTACCATAGAGCCGCCATTCATCTACCATAGAGCCACCATTCATCCACCACTCATCTACCATTCATCTACTATAGAGCCACCATTCATTTACCATAGAGCCACCATTCATCCACCACTCATCTACCATTCATCCACCATAGAGCCACCATTCATCTACCATAGAGCCACCATTCATCTACCATAGAGCCACCATTCATCTACCATAGAGCCACCTTTCATCTACAAAAGCGCTACCATTCATCTACCATAGAGCCACCATTCATCTACCATAGAGCCACCATTCATCTACCATAGAGCCACCATTCATCTACCATAGAGCCACCATTTATCTACCATAGAGCCGCCGTTCATCTACCATAGAACCACCATTCATCCACCACTCATCTACCATTCATCTAACATAGAGCCACCATTCATCTACCATAGAGCCACCATTCATCTCTATAGAGCCACCATTCATCTACCATAGAGCCGCCATTCATCTACCATAGAGCCACCATTCATCCACCACTCATCTACCATTCATCTACCATAGAGCCATCATTCATCTACAATAGGGCTACCATTCATCTACCATTCATCCACCACTCATCTACCATTCATCTACCATAGAGCCACCATTCATCTACCGTAGAGCCACCATTCATCTACCATAGAGCTACCTTTCATCTAACATAGAGCCACCATTCATCTACCATAGAGCCACCATTCATCTACCATAGAGCCACCATTCATCTACCATAGAGCCACCATTCATCTACCATAGAGCCACAATTCATCTACCATAGGGCCACCATTCATCCACCACTCATCTATACCATTCATCTACCATAGAGCCGCCATTCATCTACCATAGAGCCACCATTCATCCACCACTCATCTACCATTCATCTACTATAGAGCCACCATTCATTTACCATAGAGCCACCATTCATCCACCACTCATCTACCATTCATCCACCATAGAGCCACCATTCATCTACCATAGAGCCACCATTCATCTACCGTAGAGCCACCATTCATCTACCATAGAGCTACCTTTCATCTAACATAGAGCCACCATTCATCTACCATAGAGCCACCATTCATCTACCATAGAGCCACCATTCATCTACCATAGAGCCACCATTCATCTACCATAGAGCCACAATTCATCTACCATAGAGCCACCATTCATCTACCATAGAGCCACCATTCATCAACCATAGAGCCACCATTCATCTACCATAGGGCTACCATTCATCTACCATTAATCCACCACTCGTCTACCATTCACCTACCTTAGAGCCACCATTCATCTACCATCTACCATAGAGCCATCATCTACCATAGAGCCACCATTCATCTACTATAGAGCCACCATTCATCTACCATAAGACTACCATTCATCTACCATTCATCAACCACTCATCTACCATTCATCTACCATAGAGCCACCATTCATCTACCATAGAGCCACCATTCATTTACCATAGAGCCACCATTTATCTACCATAGAGCCGCCATTCATCTACAATAGAACCACCATTCATCCACCACTCATCTACCATTCATCTACCATAGAGCCACAATTCATCTACCAAAGAGCCTCCATTCATCTACCATAGAGCCACCATTCATCTACCATAGAGCCGCCATTCATCTACCATAGAGCCACCATTCATCCACCACTCATCTACCATTCATCTACCATAGAGCCACAATTCATCTACCAAAGAGCCTCTCCATTCATCTACCATAGAGCCACCATTCATCTACCATAGAGCCGCCATTCATCTACCATAGAGCCACCATTCATCCACCACTCATCTACCATTCATCTACTATAGAGCCACCATTCATTTACCATAGAGCCACCATTCATCTACAATAGAGCCACCATTCATTTACCATAGAGCCACCATTCATCTACCATAGAGCCACCATTCATCTACCATAGAGCCACCATTCATCTACCATTGGGCTACCATTCATCTACCATTCATCCACCACTCATCTACCATTCATCTACCATAGAGCCACCATTCATCTACCATAGAGCCACCATTCATCTACCATTGGGCTACCATTCATCTACCATTCATCCACCACTCATCTACCATTCATCTACCATAGAGCCACCATTCATCTACCATAGAGCCACCATTCATCTAACATAGAGCCACCATGAAGCTACCATTCATCTACCATTCATCCACCACTCATCTACCATTCATCTACCATAGAGCCACCATTCATCTACCATAGAGCCACCATTCATCTACCATAGAGCCACTATTCATCTACCATAGAGCCAACATTCATCTACCATAGAGCTGCCATTCATCTACCATAGAGCCACCATTCATCTACCATAGGGCTATCATTCATCTACCATTCATCCACCACTCATCTACCATTCATCTACCATAGAGCCACCATTCATCTACCATAGAGCCACCATTAATCTACCATAGTGCTACCATTCATCTACCTTAGAGCCACCATTCATCTACCATAGGGCTACCATTCATCTACCATTCATCCACCACTCATCTACCATTCATCTACCATAGAGCCACCATTCATCTACCGTAGAGCCACCATTCATCTACCATAGAGCTACCTTTCATCTACCATAGAGCCACCATTCATCTACCATAGAGCCACTATTCATCTACCATAGAGCCACCATTCATCTACCATAGAGCCACCATTCATCTACCATAGAGCCACAATTCATATACCATAGAGCCACCATTCATCCACCACTCATCTATACTAATCATCTACCATAGAGCCGCCATTCATCTACCATAGAGCCACCATTCATCCACCACTCATCTACCATTCATCTACTATAGAGCCACCATTCATTTACCATAGAGCCACCATTCATCCACCACTCATCTACCATTCATCCACCATAGAGCCACCATTCATCTACCATAGAGCCACCATTCATCTACCATAGAGCCACCATTCATCTACCATAGAGCCACCTTTCATCTACAAAAGCGCTACCATTCATCTACCATAGAGCCACCATTCATCTACCATAGAGCCACCATTCATCTACCATAGAGCCACCATTCATCTACCATAGAGCCACCATTTATCTACCATAGAGCCACCATTCTCCTACCATAGAGCCACCATTCATCTACTATAGAGCCACCATTCATCTACCATAAGGCTACCATTCATCTACCATTCATCAACCACTCATCTACCATTCATCTACCATAGAGCCACCATTCATCTACCATAGAGCCACCATTCATCTACCATAGAGCCACCATTTATCTACCATAGAGCCGCCATTCATCTACCATAGAACCACCATTCATCCACCACTCATCTACCATTTATCTACCACAGAGCCACAATTCATCTACCATAGAGCCTCCATTCATCTACCATAGAGCCACCATTCATCTACCATAGAGCCGCCATTCATCTACCATAGAGCCATCATTCATCCACCACTCATCTACCATTCATCTACTATAGAGCCACCATTCATTTACCATAGAGCCACCATTCATCTACAATAGAGCCACCATTCATTTACCATAGAGCCACCATTCATCTACCATAGAGCCACCATTCATCTACCATACAGCCACCATTCATCTACCATTGGGCTACCATTCATCTACCATTCATCCACCACTCATCTACCATTCATCTACCATAGAGCCACCATTCATCTACCATAGAGCCACCATTCATCTACCATTGGGCTACCATTCATCTACCATTCATCCACCACTCATCTACCATTCATCTACCATAGAGCCACCATTCATCTACCATAGAGCCACCATTCATCTAACATAGAGCCACCATTCATCTACCATAGAGCCACCATTCATCTACCATTCATCCACTATTCATCTACCACAGAGCCACCATTTATCTACCATTCATCTACCATAGAGCCACCATTCATCTACCATAGAGCCACCATTCATCTAACATAGAGCCACCATGAAGCTACCATTCATCTACCATTCATCCACCACTCATCTACCATTCATCTACCATAGAGCCACCATTCATCTACCATAGAGCCACTATTCATCTACCATAGAGCCACCATTCATCTACCATAGAGCCACAATTCATCTACCAAAGAGCCACCATTCATATCTACCATAGAGCCACCATTCTCCTACCATAGAGCCACCATTCATCTACCATAGAGCCAACATTCATCTACCATAGAGCCACCATTCATTTACCATAGAGCCACCATTCATCTACAATAGAGCCACCATTCATTTACCATAGAGCCACCATTCATCTACCATAGAGCCACCATTCATCTACCATACAGCCACCATTCATCTACCATTGGGCTATCATTCATCTACCATTCATCCACCACTCATCTACCATTCATCTACCATAGAGCCACCATTCATCTACCATAGAGCCACCATTCATCTACCATTGGGCTACCATTCATCTACCATTCATCCACCACTCATCTACCATTCATCTACCATAGAGCCACCATTCATCTACCATAGAGCCACCATTCATCTACCATAGAGCCACTATTCATCTACCATAGAGCCAACATTCATCTACCATAGAGCTGCCATTCATCTACCATAGAGCCACCATTCATCTACAATAGAGCCACCATTCATTTACCATAGAGCCACCATTCATCTACCATAGAGCCACCATTCATCTACCATACAGCCACCATTCATCTACCATTGGGCTACCATTCATCTACCATTCATCCACCACTCATCTACCATTCATCTACCATAGAGCCACCATTCATCTACAATAGAGCCACCATTCATCTAACATAGAGCCACCATGAAGCTACCATTCATCTACCATTCATCCACCACTCATATACCATTCATCTACCATAGAGCCACCATTCATCTACCATAGAGCCACCATTCATCTACCATAGAGCCACTATTCATCTACCATAGAGCCAACATTCATCTACCATAGAGCTGCCATTCATCTACCATAGAGCCACCATTTATCTACCATAGGGCTATCATTCATCTACCATTCATCCACCACTCATCTACCATTCATCTACCATAGAGCCACCATTCATCTACCATAGAGCCACCATTCATCTACCATAGAGCCACCATTCATCTACCATAGTGCTACCATTCATCTACCTTAGAGCCACCATTCATCTACCATAGAGCCATCATTCATCTACCATAGGGCTACCATTCATCTACCATTCATCCACCACTCATCTACCATTCATCTACCATAGAGCCACCATTCATCTACCGTAGAGCCACCATTCATCTACCATAGAGCTACCTTTCATCTAACATAGAGCCACCATTCATCTACCATAGAGCCACCATTCATCTACCATAGAGCCACCATTCATCTACCATAGAGCCACTATTCATCTACCATAGAGCCAACATTCATCTACCAAAGAGCTGCCATTCATCTACCATAGAGCCACCATTCATCTACCATAGGGCTATCATTCATCTACCATTCATCCACCACTCATCTACCATTCATCTACCATAGAGCCACCATTCATCTACCATAGAGCCACCATTCATCCACCACTCATCTACCATTCATCTACTATAGAGCCACCATTCATTTACCATAGAGCCACCATTCATCTACCATAGAGCCACCATTCATCTACCATAGAGCCACCATTCATCTACCATTGGGCTACCATTCATCTACCATTCATCCACCACTCATCTACCATTCATCCACCACTCATCTACCATTCATCTACCATAGAGCCACCATTCATCTACCATAGAGCCACCATTCATCTAACATAGAGCCACCATTCATCTACTATAGAGCCACCATTCATTTACCATAGAGCCACCATTCATCTACCATAGAGCCACCATTCATCTACCATAGAGCCACCATTCATCTACCATAGAGCCACCATTCATCTACCATTGGGCTACCATTCATCTAACATTCATCCACCACTCATCTACCATTCATCTACCATAGAGCCACCATTCATCTACCATAGAGCCACCATTCATCTAACATAGAGCCACCATGAAGCTACCATTCATCTACCATTCATCCACCACTCATCTACCATTCATCTACCATAGAGCCACCATTCATCTACCATAGAGCCACTATTCATCTACCATAGAGCCACCATTCATCTACCATAGAGCCACCATTCATCTACCATAGAGCCACCATTCATATCTACCATAGAGCCACCATTCTCCTACCATAGAGCCACCATTCATCTACTATAGAGCCACCATTCATCTACCATAAGGCTACCATTCATCTACCATTCATCAACCACTCATCTACCATTCATCTACCATAGAGCCACCATTCATCTACCATAGAGCCACCATTCATCTACCATAGAGCCACCATTTATCTACCATAGAGCCGCCATTCATCTACCATAGAACCACCATTCATCCACCACTCATCTACCATTTATCTACCACAGAGCCACAATTCATCTACCATAGAGCCTCCATTCATCTACCATAGAGCCACCATTCATCTACCATAGAGCCACCATTCATATCTACCATAGAGCCACCATTCTCCTACCATAGAGCCACCATTCATCTACTATAGAGCCACCATTCATCTACCATAAGGCTACCATTCATCTACCATTCATCAACCACTCATCTACCATTCATCTACCATAGAGCCACCATTCATCTACCATAGAGCCACCATTCATCTACCATAGAGCCACCATTTATCTACCATAGAGCCGCCATTCATCTACCATAGAACCACCATTCATCCACCACTCATCTACCATTTATCTACCACAGAGCCACAATTCATCTACCATAGAGCCTCCATTCATCTACCATAGAGCCACCATTCATCTACCATAGAGCCGCCATTCATCTACCATAGAGCCATCATTCATCCACCACTCATCTACCATTCATCTACTATAGAGCCACCATTCATTTACCATAGAGCCACCATTCATCTACAATAGAGCCACCATTCATTTACCATAGAGCCACCATTCATCTACCATAGAGCCACCATTCATCTACCATACAGCCACCATTCATCTACCATTGGGCTACCATTCATCTACCATTCATCCACCACTCATCTACCATTCATCTACCATAGAGCCACCATTCATCTACCATAGAGCCACCATTCATCTACCATTGGGCTACCATTCATCTACCATTCATCCACCACTCATCTACCATTCATCTACCATAGAGCCACCATTCATCTACCATAGAGCCACCATTCATCTAACATAGAGCCACCATTCATCTACCATAGAGCCACCATTCATCTACCATTCATCCACTATTCATCTACCACAGAGCCACTATTCATCTACCATAGAGCCACCATTCATCTACCATAGAGCCACAATTCATCTACCAAAGAGCCACCATTCATATCTACCATAGAGCCACCATTCATCTACCATAGAGCCAACATTCATCTACCATAGAGCCACCATTCATTTACCATAGAGCCACCATTCATCTACAATAGAGCCACCATTCATTTACCATAGAGCCACCATTCATCTACCATAGAGCCACCATTCATCTACCATACAGCCACCATTCATCTACCATTGGGCTATCATTCATCTACCATTCATCCACCACTCATCTACCATTCATCTACCATAGAGCCACCATTCATCTACCATAGAGCCACCATTCATCTACCATTGGGCTACCATTCATCTACCATTCATCCACCACTCATCTACCATTCATCTACCATAGAGCCACCATTCATCTACCATAGAGCCACCATTCATCTACCATAGAGCCACTATTCATCTACCATAGAGCCAACATTCATCTACCATAGAGCTGCCATTCATCTACCATAGAGCCACCATTCATCTACAATAGAGCCACCATTCATTTACCATAGAGCCACCATTCATCTACCATAGAGCCACCATTCATCTACCATACAGCCACCATTCATCTACCATTGGGCTACCATTCATCTACCATTCATCCACCACTCATCTACCATTCATCTACCATAGAGCCACCATTCATCTACAATAGAGCCACCATTCATCTAACATAGAGCCACCATGAAGCTACCATTCATCTACCATTCATCCACCACTCATATACCATTCATCTACCATAGAGCCACCATTCATCTACCATAGAGCCACCATTCATCTACCATAGAGCCACTATTCATCTACCATAGAGCCAACATTCATCTACCATAGAGCTGCCATTCATCTACCATAGAGCCACCATTTATCTACCATAGGGCTATCATTCATCTACCATTCATCCACCACTCATCTACCATTCATCTACCATAGAGCCACCATTCATCTACCATAGAGCCACCATTCATCTACCATAGAGCCACCATTCATCTACCATAGTGCTACCATTCATCTACCTTAGAGCCACCATTCATCTACCATAGAGCCATCATTCATCTACCATAGGGCTACCATTCATCTACCATTCATCCACCACTCATCTACCATTCATCTACCATAGAGCCACCATTCATCTACCGTAGAGCCACCATTCATCTACCATAGAGCTACCTTTCATCTAACATAGAGCCACCATTCATCTACCATAGAGCCACCATTCATCTACCATAGAGCCACCATTCATCTACCATAGAGCCACCATTCATCTACCATAGAGCCACTATTCATCTACCATAGAGCCAACATTCATCTACCAAAGAGCTGCCATTCATCTACCATAGAGCCACCATTCATCTACCATAGGGCTATCATTCATCTACCATTCATCCACCACTCATCTACCATTCATCTACCATAGAGCCACCATTCATCTACCATAGAGCCACCATTAATCTACCATAGTGCTACCATTCATCTACCTTAGAGCCACCATTCATCTACCATAGGGCTACCATTCATCTACCATTCATCCACCACTCATCTACCATTCATCTACCATAGAGCCACCATTCATCTACCGTAGAGCCACCATTCATCTACCATAGAGCTACCTTTCATCTACCATAGAGCCACCATTCATCTACCATAGAGCCACCATTCATCTACCATAGAGCCACCATTCATCTACCATAGAGCCACCATTCATCTACCATAGAGCCACAATTCATATACCATAGAGCCACCATTCATCCACCACTCATCTATACCAATCATCTACCATAGAGCCGCCATTCATCTACCATAGAGCCACCATTCATCCACCACTCATCTACCATTCATCTACTATAGAGCCACCATTCATTTACCATAGAGCCACCATTCATCCACCACTCATCTACCATTCATCCACCATAGAGCCACCATTCATCTACCATAGAGCCACCATTCATCTACCATAGAGCCACCATTCATCTACCATAGAGCCACCTTTCATCTACAAAAGCGCTACCATTCATCTACCATAGAGCCACCATTCATCTACCATAGAGCCACCATTCATCTACCATAGAGCCACCATTCATCTACCATACAGCCACCATTCATCTACCATTGGGCTACCATTCATCTACCATTCATCCACCACTCATCTACCATTCATCTACCATAGAGCCACCATTCATCTACCATAGAGCCACCATTCATCTACCATTGGGCTACCATTCATCTACCATTCATCCACCACTCATCTACCATTCATCTACCATAGAGCCACCATTCATCTACCATAGAGCCACCATTCATCTAACATAGAGCCACCATTCATCTACCATAGAGCCACCATTCATCTACCATTCATCCACTATTCATCTACCACAGAGCCACCATTTATCTACCATTCATCTACCATAGAGCCACCATTCATCTACCATAGAGCCACCATTCATCTAACATAGAGCCACCATGAAGCTACCATTCATCTACCATTCATCCACCACTCATCTACCATTCATCTACCATAGAGCCACCATTCATCTACCATAGAGCCACTATTCATCTACCATAGAGCCACCATTCATCTACCATAGAGCCACAATTCATCTACCAAAGAGCCACCATTCATATCTACCATAGAGCCACCATTCTCCTACCATAGAGCCACCATTCATCTACCATAGAGCCAACATTCATCTACCATAGAGCCACCATTAATCTACCATAGAGCCACCATTCATCAACCATAGTGCTACCATTCATCTACCTTAGAGCCACCATTCATCTACCATAGAGCCACCATTCATCTACCATTGGGCTACCATTCATCTACCATTCATCCACCACTCATCTACCATTCATCTACCATAGAGCCACCATTCATCTACCATAGAGCCACGATTCATCTAACATAGAGCCACCATGAAGCTACCATTCATCTACCATTCATCCACCACTCATCTACCATTCATCTACCATAGAGCCACCATTCATCTACCATAGAGCCACCATTCATCTACCATAGAGCCACTATTCATCTACCATAGAGCCAACATTCATCTACCATAGAGCCACCATTTATCTACCATAGGGCTATCATTCATCTACCATTCATCCACCACTCATCTACCATTCATCTACCATAGAGCCACCATTCATCTACCATAGAGCCACCATTCATCTACCATAGAGCCACCATTCATCTACCATAGTGCTACCATTCATCTACCTTAGAGCCACCATTCATCTACCATAGAGCCATCATTCATCTACCATAGGGCTACCATTCATCTACCATTCATCCACCACTCATCTACCATTCATCTACCATAGAGCCACCATTCATCTACCGTAGAGCCACCATTCATCTACCATAGAGCTACCTTTCATCTAACATAGAGCCACCATTCATCTACCATAGAGCCACCATTCATCTACCATAGAGCCACCATTCATCTACCATAGAGCCACCATTCATCTACCATAGAGCCACAATTCATCTACCATAGAGCCACCATTCATCCACCACTCATCTATACCATTCATCTACCATAGAGCCGCCATTCATCTACCATAGAGCCACCATTCATCCACCACTCATCTACCATTCATCTACTATAGAGCCACCATTCATTTACCATAGAGCCACCATTCATCCACCACTCATCTACCATTCATCCACCATAGAGCCACCATTCATCTACCATAGAGCCACCATTCATCTACCGTAGAGCCACCATTCATCTACCATAGAGCTACCTTTCATCTAACATAGAGCCACCATTCATCTACCATAGAGCCACCATTCATCTACCATAGAGCCACCATTCATCTACCATAGAGCCACCATTCATCTACCATAGAGCCACAATTCATCTACCATAGAGCCACCATTCATCTACCATAGAGCCACCATTCATCAACCATAGAGCCACCATTCATCTACCATAGGGCTACCATTCATCTACCATTAATCCACCACTCGTCTACCATTCACCTACCTTAGAGCCACCATTCATCTACCATCTACCATAGAGCCATCATCTACCATAGAGCCACCATTCATCTACTATAGAGCCACCATTCATCTACCATAAGACTACCATTCATCTACCATTCATCAACCACTCATCTACCATTCATCTACCATAGAGCCACCATTTATCTACCATAGAGCCGCCATTCATCTACAATAGAACCACCATTCATCCACCACTCATCTACCATTCATCTACCATAGAGCCACAATTCATCTACCAAAGAGCCTCTCCATTCATCTACCATAGAGCCACCATTCATCTACCATAGAGCCGCCATTCATCTACCATAGAGCCACCATTCATCCACCACTCATCTACCATTCATCTACTATAGAGCCACCATTCATTTACCATAGAGCCACCATTCATCTACAATAGAGCCACCATTCATTTACCATAGAGCCACCATTCATCTACCATAGAGCCACCATTCATCTACCATAGAGCCACCATTCATCTACCATTGGGCTACCATTCATCTACCATTCATCCACCACTCATCTACCATTCATCTACCATAGAGCCACCATTCATCTACCATAGAGCCACCATTCATCTACCATTGGGCTACCATTCATCTACCATTCATCCACCACTCATCTACCATTCATCTACCATAGAGCCACCATTCATCTACCATAGAGCCACCATTCATCTAACATAGAGCCACCATGAAGCTACCATTCATCTACCATTCATCCACCACTCATCTACCATTCATCTACCATAGAGCCACCATTCATCTACCATAGAGCCACCATTCATCTACCATAGAGCCACTATTCATCTACCATAGAGCCAACATTCATCTACCATAGAGCTGCCATTCATCTACCATAGAGCCACCATTCATCTACCATAGGGCTATCATTCATCTACCATTCATCCACCACTCATCTACCATTCATCTACCATAGAGCCACCATTCATCTACCATAGAGCCACCATTAATCTACCATAGTGCTACCATTCATCTACCTTAGAGCCACCATTCATCTACCATAGGGCTACAATTCATCTACCATTCATCCACCACTCATCTACCATTCATCTACCATAGAGCCACCATTCATCTACCGTAGAGCCACCATTCATCTACCATAGAGCTACCTTTCATCTACCATAGAGCCACCATTCATCTACCATAGAGCCACTATTCATCTACCATAGAGCCACCATTCATCTACCATAGAGCCACCATTCATCTACCATAGAGCCACAATTCATATACCATAGAGCCACCATTCATCCACCACTCATCTATACTAATCATCTACCATAGAGCCGCCATTCATCTACCATAGAGCCACCATTCATCCACCACTCATCTACCATTCATCTACTATAGAGCCACCATTCATTTACCATAGAGCCACCATTCATCCACCACTCATCTACCATTCATCCACCATAGAGCCACCATTCATCTACCATAGAGCCACCATTCATCTACCATAGAGCCACCATTCATCTACCATAGAGCCACCTTTCATCTACAAAAGCGCTACCATTCATCTACCATAGAGCCACCATTCATCTACCATAGAGCCACCATTCATCTACCATAGAGCCACCATTCATCTACCATAGAGCCACCATTTATCTACCATAGAGCCGCCGTTCATCTACCATAGAACCACCATTCATCCACCACTCATCTACCATTCATCTAACATAGAGCCACCATTCATCTACCATAGAGCCACCATTCATCTCTATAGAGCCACCATTCATCTACCATAGAGCCGCCATTCATCTACCATAGAGCCACCATTCATCCACCACTCATCTACCATTCATCTACCATAGAGCCATCATTCATCTACAATAGGGCTACCATTCATCTACCATTCATCCACCACTCATCTACCATTCATCTACCATAGAGCCACCATTCATCTACCGTAGAGCCACCATTCATCTACCATAGAGCTACCTTTCATCTAACATAGAGCCACCATTCATCTACCATAGAGCCACCATTCATCTACCATAGAGCCACCATTCATCTACCATAGAGCCACCATTCATCTACCATAGAGCCACAATTCATCTACCATAGGGCCACCATTCATCCACCACTCATCTATACCATTCATCTACCATAGAGCCGCCATTCATCTACCATAGAGCCACCATTCATCCACCACTCATCTACCATTCATCTACTATAGAGCCACCATTCATTTACCATAGAGCCACCATTCATCCACCACTCATCTACCATTCATCCACCATAGAGCCACCATTCATCTACCATAGAGCCACCATTCATCTACCGTAGAGCCACCATTCATCTACCATAGAGCTACCTTTCATCTAACATAGAGCCACCATTCATCTACCATAGAGCCACCATTCATCTACCATAGAGCCACCATTCATCTACCATAGAGCCACCATTCATCTACCATAGAGCCACAATTCATCTACCATAGAGCCACCATTCATCTACCATAGAGCCACCATTCATCAACCATAGAGCCACCATTCATCTACCATAGGGCTACCATTCATCTACCATTAATCCACCACTCGTCTACCATTCACCTACCTTAGAGCCACCATTCATCTACCATCTACCATAGAGCCATCATCTACCATAGAGCCACCATTCATCTACTATAGAGCCACCATTCATCTACCATAAGACTACCATTCATCTACCATTCATCAACCACTCATCTACCATTCATCTACCATAGAGCCACCATTCATCTACCATAGAGCCACCATTCATTTACCATAGAGCCACCATTTATCTACCATAGAGCCGCCATTCATCTACAATAGAACCACCATTCATCCACCACTCATCTACCATTCATCTACCATAGAGCCACAATTCATCTACCAAAGAGCCTCCATTCATCTACCATAGAGCCACCATTCATCTACCATAGAGCCGCCATTCATCTACCATAGAGCCACCATTCATCCACCACTCATCTACCATTCATCTACCATAGAGCCACAATTCATCTACCAAAGAGCCTCTCCATTCATCTACCATAGAGCCACCATTCATCTACCATAGAGCCGCCATTCATCTACCATAGAGCCACCATTCATCCACCACTCATCTACCATTCATCTACTATAGAGCCACCATTCATTTACCATAGAGCCACCATTCATCTACAATAGAGCCACCATTCATTTACCATAGAGCCACCATTCATCTACCATAGAGCCACCATTCATCTACCATAGAGCCACCATTCATCTACCATTGGGCTACCATTCATCTACCATTCATCCACCACTCATCTACCATTCATCTACCATAGAGCCACCATTCATCTACCATAGAGCCACCATTCATCTACCATTGGGCTACCATTCATCTACCATTCATCCACCACTCATCTACCATTCATCTACCATAGAGCCACCATTCATCTACCATAGAGCCACCATTCATCTAACATAGAGCCACCATGAAGCTACCATTCATCTACCATTCATCCACCACTCATCTACCATTCATCTACCATAGAGCCACCATTCATCTACCATAGAGCCACCATTCATCTACCATAGAGCCACTATTCATCTACCATAGAGCCAACATTCATCTACCATAGAGCTGCCATTCATCTACCATAGAGCCACCATTCATCTACCATAGGGCTATCATTCATCTACCATTCATCCACCACTCATCTACCATTCATCTACCATAGAGCCACCATTCATCTACCATAGAGCCACCATTAATCTACCATAGTGCTACCATTCATCTACCTTAGAGCCACCATTCATCTACCATAGGGCTACCATTCATCTACCATTCATCCACCACTCATCTACCATTCATCTACCATAGAGCCACCATTCATCTACCGTAGAGCCACCATTCATCTACCATAGAGCTACCTTTCATCTACCATAGAGCCACCATTCATCTACCATAGAGCCACTATTCATCTACCATAGAGCCACCATTCATCTACCATAGAGCCACCATTCATCTACCATAGAGCCACAATTCATATACCATAGAGCCACCATTCATCCACCACTCATCTATACTAATCATCTACCATAGAGCCGCCATTCATCTACCATAGAGCCACCATTCATCCACCACTCATCTACCATTCATCTACTATAGAGCCACCATTCATTTACCATAGAGCCACCATTCATCCACCACTCATCTACCATTCATCCACCATAGAGCCACCATTCATCTACCATAGAGCCACCATTCATCTACCATAGAGCCACCATTCATCTACCATAGAGCCACCTTTCATCTACAAAAGCGCTACCATTCATCTACCATAGAGCCACCATTCATCTACCATAGAGCCACCATTCATCTACCATAGAGCCACCATTCATCTACCATAGAGCCACCATTTATCTACCATAGAGCCGCCGTTCATCTACCATAGAACCACCATTCATCCACCACTCATCTACCATTCATCTAACATAGAGCCACCATTCATCTACCATAGAGCCACCATTCATCTCTATAGAGCCACCATTCATCTACCATAGAGCCGCCATTCATCTACCATAGAGCCACCATTCATCCACCACTCATCTACCATTCATCTACTATAGAGCCACCATTCATTTACCATAGAGCCACCATTCATCTACCATAGAGCCACCATTCATCTACCATAGAGCCACCATTCATCTACCATTGGGCTACCATTCATCTACCATTCATCCACCACTCATCTACCATTCATCCACCACTCATCTACCATTCATCTACCATAGAGCCACCATTCATCTACCATAGAGCCACCATTCATCTAACATAGAGCCACCATTCATCTACTATAGAGCCACCATTCATTTACCATAGAGCCACCATTCATCTACCATAGAGCCACCATTCATCTACCATAGAGCCACCATTCATCTACCATAGAGCCACCATTCATCTACCATTGGGCTACCATTCATCTAACATTCATCCACCACTCATCTACCATTCATCTACCATAGAGCCACCATTCATCTACCATAGAGCCACCATTCATCTAACATAGAGCCACCATGAAGCTACCATTCATCTACCATTCATCCACCACTCATCTACCATTCATCTACCATAGAGCCACCATTCATCTACCATAGAGCCACTATTCATCTACCATAGAGCCACCATTCATCTACCATAGAGCCACCATTCATCTACCATAGAGCCACCATTCATATCTACCATAGAGCCACCATTCTCCTACCATAGAGCCACCATTCATCTACTATAGAGCCACCATTCATCTACCATAAGGCTACCATTCATCTACCATTCATCAACCACTCATCTACCATTCATCTACCATAGAGCCACCATTCATCTACCATAGAGCCACCATTCATCTACCATAGAGCCACCATTTATCTACCATAGAGCCGCCATTCATCTACCATAGAACCACCATTCATCCACCACTCATCTACCATTTATCTACCACAGAGCCACAATTCATCTACCATAGAGCCTCCATTCATCTACCATAGAGCCACCATTCATCTACCATAGAGCCACCATTCATATCTACCATAGAGCCACCATTCTCCTACCATAGAGCCACCATTCATCTACTATAGAGCCACCATTCATCTACCATAAGGCTACCATTCATCTACCATTCATCAACCACTCATCTACCATTCATCTACCATAGAGCCACCATTCATCTACCATAGAGCCACCATTCATCTACCATAGAGCCACCATTTATCTACCATAGAGCCGCCATTCATCTACCATAGAACCACCATTCATCCACCACTCATCTACCATTTATCTACCACAGAGCCACAATTCATCTACCATAGAGCCTCCATTCATCTACCATAGAGCCACCATTCATCTACCATAGAGCCGCCATTCATCTACCATAGAGCCATCATTCATCCACCACTCATCTACCATTCATCTACTATAGAGCCACCATTCATTTACCATAGAGCCACCATTCATCTACAATAGAGCCACCATTCATTTACCATAGAGCCACCATTCATCTACCATAGAGCCACCATTCATCTACCATACAGCCACCATTCATCTACCATTGGGCTACCATTCATCTACCATTCATCCACCACTCATCTACCATTCATCTACCATAGAGCCACCATTCATCTACCATAGAGCCACCATTCATCTACCATTGGGCTACCATTCATCTACCATTCATCCACCACTCATCTACCATTCATCTACCATAGAGCCACCATTCATCTACCATAGAGCCACCATTCATCTAACATAGAGCCACCATTCATCTACCATAGAGCCACCATTCATCTACCATTCATCCACTATTCATCTACCACAGAGCCACCATTTATCTACCATTCATCTACCATAGAGCCACCATTCATCTACCATAGAGCCACCATTCATCTAACATAGAGCCACCATGAAGCTACCATTCATCTACCATTCATCCACCACTCATCTACCATTCATCTACCATAGAGCCACCATTCATCTACCATAGAGCCACCTTTCATCTACAAAAGCGCTACCATTCATCTACCATAGAGCCACCATTCATCTACCATAGAGCCACCATTCATCTACCATAGAGCCACCATTCATCTACCATAGAGCCACCATTTATCTACCATAGAGCCGCCGTTCATCTACCATAGAACCACCATTCATCCACCACTCATCTACCATTCATCTAACATAGAGCCACCATTCATCTACCATAGAGCCACCATTCATCTCTATAGAGCCACCATTCATCTACCATAGAGCCGCCATTCATCTACCATAGAGCCACCATTCATCCACCACTCATCTACCATTCATCTACTATAGAGCCACCATTCATTTACCATAGAGCCACCATTCATCTACCATAGAGCCACCATTCATCTACCATAGAGCCACCATTCATCTACCATTGGGCTACCATTCATCTACCATTCATCCACCACTCATCTACCATTCATCCACCACTCATCTACCATTCATCTACCATAGAGCCACCATTCATCTACCATAGAGCCACCATTCATCTAACATAGAGCCACCATTCATCTACTATAGAGCCACCATTCATTTACCATAGAGCCACCATTCATCTACCATAGAGCCACCATTCATCTACCATAGAGCCACCATTCATCTACCATAGAGCCACCATTCATCTACCATTGGGCTACCATTCATCTAACATTCATCCACCACTCATCTACCATTCATCTACCATAGAGCCACCATTCATCTACCATAGAGCCACCATTCATCTAACATAGAGCCACCATGAAGCTACCATTCATCTACCATTCATCCACCACTCATCTACCATTCATCTACCATAGAGCCACCATTCATCTACCATAGAGCCACTATTCATCTACCATAGAGCCACCATTCATCTACCATAGAGCCACCATTCATCTACCATAGAGCCACCATTCATATCTACCATAGAGCCACCATTCTCCTACCATAGAGCCACCATTCATCTACTATAGAGCCACCATTCATCTACCATAAGGCTACCATTCATCTACCATTCATCAACCACTCATCTACCATTCATCTACCATAGAGCCACCATTCATCTACCATAGAGCCACCATTCATCTACCATAGAGCCACCATTTATCTACCATAGAGCCGCCATTCATCTACCATAGAACCACCATTCATCCACCACTCATCTACCATTTATCTACCACAGAGCCACAATTCATCTACCATAGAGCCTCCATTCATCTACCATAGAGCCACCATTCATCTACCATAGAGCCACCATTCATATCTACCATAGAGCCACCATTCTCCTACCATAGAGCCACCATTCATCTACTATAGAGCCACCATTCATCTACCATAAGGCTACCATTCATCTACCATTCATCAACCACTCATCTACCATTCATCTACCATAGAGCCACCATTCATCTACCATAGAGCCACCATTCATCTACCATAGAGCCACCATTTATCTACCATAGAGCCGCCATTCATCTACCATAGAACCACCATTCATCCACCACTCATCTACCATTTATCTACCACAGAGCCACAATTCATCTACCATAGAGCCTCCATTCATCTACCATAGAGCCACCATTCATCTACCATAGAGCCGCCATTCATCTACCATAGAGCCATCATTCATCCACCACTCATCTACCATTCATCTACTATAGAGCCACCATTCATTTACCATAGAGCCACCATTCATCTACAATAGAGCCACCATTCATTTACCATAGAGCCACCATTCATCTACCATAGAGCCACCATTCATCTACCATACAGCCACCATTCATCTACCATTGGGCTACCATTCATCTACCATTCATCCACCACTCATCTACCATTCATCTACCATAGAGCCACCATTCATCTACCATAGAGCCACCATTCATCTACCATTGGGCTACCATTCATCTACCATTCATCCACCACTCATCTACCATTCATCTACCATAGAGCCACCATTCATCTACCATAGAGCCACCATTCATCTAACATAGAGCCACCATTCATCTACCATAGAGCCACCATTCATCTACCATTCATCCACTATTCATCTACCACAGAGCCACCATTTATCTACCATTCATCTACCATAGAGCCACCATTCATCTACCATAGAGCCACCATTCATCTAACATAGAGCCACCATGAAGCTACCATTCATCTACCATTCATCCACCACTCATCTACCATTCATCTACCATAGAGCCACCATTCATCTACCATAGAGCCACTATTCATCTACCATAGAGCCACCATTCATCTACCATAGAGCCACAATTCATCTACCAAAGAGCCACCATTCATATCTACCATAGAGCCACCATTCTCCTACCATAGAGCCACCATTCATCTACCATAGAGCCAACATTCATCTACCATAGAGCCACCATTCATTTACCATAGAGCCACCATTCATCTACAATAGAGCCACCATTCATTTACCATAGAGCCACCATTCATCTACCATAGAGCCACCATTCATCTACCATACAGCCACCATTCATCTACCATTGGGCTATCATTCATCTACCATTCATCCACCACTCATCTACCATTCATCTACCATAGAGCCACCATTCATCTACCATAGAGCCACCATTCATCTACCATTGGGCTACCATTCATCTACCATTCATCCACCACTCATCTACCATTCATCTACCATAGAGCCACCATTCATCTACCATAGAGCCACCATTCATCTACCATAGAGCCACTATTCATCTACCATAGAGCCAACATTCATCTACCATAGAGCTGCCATTCATCTACCATAGAGCCACCATTCATCTACAATAGAGCCACCATTCATTTACCATAGAGCCACCATTCATCTACCATAGAGCCACCATTCATCTACCATACAGCCACCATTCATCTACCATTGGGCTACCATTCATCTACCATTCATCCACCACTCATCTACCATTCATCTACCATAGAGCCACCATTCATCTACAATAGAGCCACCATTCATCTAACATAGAGCCACCATGAAGCTACCATTCATCTACCATTCATCCACCACTCATATACCATTCATCTACCATAGAGCCACCATTCATCTACCATAGAGCCACCATTCATCTACCATAGAGCCACTATTCATCTACCATAGAGCCAACATTCATCTACCATAGAGCTGCCATTCATCTACCATAGAGCCACCATTTATCTACCATAGGGCTATCATTCATCTACCATTCATCCACCACTCATCTACCATTCATCTACCATAGAGCCACCATTCATCTACCATAGAGCCACCATTCATCTACCATAGAGCCACCATTCATCTACCATAGTGCTACCATTCATCTACCTTAGAGCCACCATTCATCTACCATAGAGCCATCATTCATCTACCATAGGGCTACCATTCATCTACCATTCATCCACCACTCATCTACCATTCATCTACCATAGAGCCACCATTCATCTACCGTAGAGCCACCATTCATCTACCATAGAGCTACCTTTCATCTAACATAGAGCCACCATTCATCTACCATAGAGCCACCATTCATCTACCATAGAGCCACCATTCATCTACCATAGAGCCACCATTCATCTACCATAGAGCCACTATTCATCTACCATAGAGCCAACATTCATCTACCAAAGAGCTGCCATTCATCTACCATAGAGCCACCATTCATCTACCATAGGGCTATCATTCATCTACCATTCATCCACCACTCATCTACCATTCATCTACCATAGAGCCACCATTCATCTACCATAGAGCCACCATTCATCCACCACTCATCTACCATTCATCTACTATAGAGCCACCATTCATTTACCATAGAGCCACCATTCATCTACCATAGAGCCACCATTCATCTACCATAGAGCCACCATTCATCTACCATTGGGCTACCATTCATCTACCATTCATCCACCACTCATCTACCATTCATCCACCACTCATCTACCATTCATCTACCATAGAGCCACCATTCATCTACCATAGAGCCACCATTCATCTAACATAGAGCCACCATTCATCTACTATAGAGCCACCATTCATTTACCATAGAGCCACCATTCATCTACCATAGAGCCACCATTCATCTACCATAGAGCCACCATTCATCTACCATAGAGCCACCATTCATCTACCATTGGGCTACCATTCATCTAACATTCATCCACCACTCATCTACCATTCATCTACCATAGAGCCACCATTCATCTACCATAGAGCCACCATTCATCTAACATAGAGCCACCATGAAGCTACCATTCATCTACCATTCATCCACCACTCATCTACCATTCATCTACCATAGAGCCACCATTCATCTACCATAGAGCCACTATTCATCTACCATAGAGCCACCATTCATCTACCATAGAGCCACCATTCATCTACCATAGAGCCACCATTCATATCTACCATAGAGCCACCATTCTCCTACCATAGAGCCACCATTCATCTACTATAGAGCCACCATTCATCTACCATAAGGCTACCATTCATCTACCATTCATCAACCACTCATCTACCATTCATCTACCATAGAGCCACCATTCATCTACCATAGAGCCACCATTCATCTACCATAGAGCCACCATTTATCTACCATAGAGCCGCCATTCATCTACCATAGAACCACCATTCATCCACCACTCATCTACCATTTATCTACCACAGAGCCACAATTCATCTACCATAGAGCCTCCATTCATCTACCATAGAGCCACCATTCATCTACCATAGAGCCACCATTCATATCTACCATAGAGCCACCATTCTCCTACCATAGAGCCACCATTCATCTACTATAGAGCCACCATTCATCTACCATAAGGCTACCATTCATCTACCATTCATCAACCACTCATCTACCATTCATCTACCATAGAGCCACCATTCATCTACCATAGAGCCACCATTCATCTACCATAGAGCCACCATTTATCTACCATAGAGCCGCCATTCATCTACCATAGAACCACCATTCATCCACCACTCATCTACCATTTATCTACCACAGAGCCACAATTCATCTACCATAGAGCCTCCATTCATCTACCATAGAGCCACCATTCATCTACCATAGAGCCGCCATTCATCTACCATAGAGCCATCATTCATCCACCACTCATCTACCATTCATCTACTATAGAGCCACCATTCATTTACCATAGAGCCACCATTCATCTACAATAGAGCCACCATTCATTTACCATAGAGCCACCATTCATCTACCATAGAGCCACCATTCATCTACCATACAGCCACCATTCATCTACCATTGGGCTACCATTCATCTACCATTCATCCACCACTCATCTACCATTCATCTACCATAGAGCCACCATTCATCTACCATAGAGCCACCATTCATCTACCATTGGGCTACCATTCATCTACCATTCATCCACCACTCATCTACCATTCATCTACCATAGAGCCACCATTCATCTACCATAGAGCCACCATTCATCTAACATAGAGCCACCATTCATCTACCATAGAGCCACCATTCATCTACCATTCATCCACTATTCATCTACCACAGAGCCACTATTCATCTACCATAGAGCCACCATTCATCTACCATAGAGCCACAATTCATCTACCAAAGAGCCACCATTCATATCTACCATAGAGCCACCATTCATCTACCATAGAGCCAACATTCATCTACCATAGAGCCACCATTCATTTACCATAGAGCCACCATTCATCTACAATAGAGCCACCATTCATTTACCATAGAGCCACCATTCATCTACCATAGAGCCACCATTCATCTACCATACAGCCACCATTCATCTACCATTGGGCTATCATTCATCTACCATTCATCCACCACTCATCTACCATTCATCTACCATAGAGCCACCATTCATCTACTATAGAGCCACCATTCATCTACCATTGGGCTACCATTCATCTACCATTCATCCACCACTCATCTACCATTCATCTACCATAGAGCCACCATTCATCTACCATAGAGCCACCATTCATCTACCATAGAGCCACTATTCATCTACCATAGAGCCAACATTCATCTACCATAGAGCTGCCATTCATCTACCATAGAGCCACCATTCATCTACAATAGAGCCACCATTCATTTACCATAGAGCCACCATTCATCTACCATAGAGCCACCATTCATCTACCATACAGCCACCATTCATCTACCATTGGGCTACCATTCATCTACCATTCATCCACCACTCATCTACCATTCATCTACCATAGAGCCACCATTCATCTACAATAGAGCCACCATTCATCTAACATAGAGCCACCATGAAGCTACCATTCATCTACCATTCATCCACCACTCATATACCATTCATCTACCATAGAGCCACCATTCATCTACCATAGAGCCACCATTCATCTACCATAGAGCCACTATTCATCTACCATAGAGCCAACATTCATCTACCATAGAGCTGCCATTCATCTACCATAGAGCCACCATTTATCTACCATAGGGCTATCATTCATCTACCATTCATCCACCACTCATCTACCATTCATCTACCATAGAGCCACCATTCATCTACCATAGAGCCACCATTCATCTACCATAGAGCCACCATTCATCTACCATAGTGCTACCATTCATCTACCTTAGAGCCACCATTCATCTACCATAGAGCCATCATTCATCTACCATAGGGCTACCATTCATCTACCATTCATCCACCACTCATCTACCATTCATCTACCATAGAGCCACCATTCATCTACCGTAGAGCCACCATTCATCTACCATAGAGCTACCTTTCATCTAACATAGAGCCACCATTCATCTACCATAGAGCCACCATTCATCTACCATAGAGCCACCATTCATCTACCATAGAGCCACAATTCATCTACCATAGAGCCACTATTCATCTACCATAGAGCCAACATTCATCTACCAAAGAGCTGCCATTCATCTACCATAGAGCCACCATTCATCTACCATAGGGCTATCATTCATCTACCATTCATCCACCACTCATCTACCATTCATCTACCATAGAGCCACCATTCATCTACCATAGAGCCACCATTAATCTACCATAGTGCTACCATTCATCTACCTTAGAGCCACCATTCATCTACCATAGGGCTACCATTCATCTACCATTCATCCACCACTCATCTACCATTCATCTACCATAGAGCCACCATTCATCTACCGTAGAGCCACCATTCATCTACCATAGAGCTACCTTTCATCTACCATAGAGCCACCATTCATCTACCATAGAGCCACCATTCATCTACCATAGAGCCACCATTCATCTACCATAGAGCCACCATTCATCTACCATAGAGCCACAATTCATATACCATAGAGCCACCATTCATCCACCACTCATCTATACCAATCATCTACCATAGAGCCGCCATTCATCTACCATAGAGCCACCATTCATCCACCACTCATCTACCATTCATCTACTATAGAGCCACCATTCATTTACCATAGAGCCACCATTCATCCACCACTCATCTACCATTCATCCACCATAGAGCCACCATTCATCTACCATAGAGCCACCATTCATCTACCATAGAGCCACCATTCATCTACCATAGAGCCACCTTTCATCTACAAAAGCGCTACCATTCATCTACCATAGAGCCACCATTCATCTACCATAGAGCCACCATTCATCTACCATAGAGCCACCATTCATCTACCATACAGCCACCATTCATCTACCATTGGGCTACCATTCATCTACCATTCATCCACCACTCATCTACCATTCATCTACCATAGAGCCACCATTCATCTACCATAGAGCCACCATTCATCTACCATTGGGCTACCATTCATCTACCATTCATCCACCACTCATCTACCATTCATCTACCATAGAGCCACCATTCATCTACCATAGAGCCACCATTCATCTAACATAGAGCCACCATTCATCTACCATAGAGCCACCATTCATCTACCATTCATCCACTATTCATCTACCACAGAGCCACCATTTATCTACCATTCATCTACCATAGAGCCACCATTCATCTACCATAGAGCCACCATTCATCTAACATAGAGCCACCATGAAGCTACCATTCATCTACCATTCATCCACCACTCATCTACCATTCATCTACCATAGAGCCACCATTCATCTACCATAGAGCCACTATTCATCTACCATAGAGCCACCATTCATCTACCATAGAGCCACAATTCATCTACCAAAGAGCCACCATTCATATCTACCATAGAGCCACCATTCTCCTACCATAGAGCCACCATTCATCTACCATAGAGCCAACATTCATCTACCATAGAGCCACCATTCATCTACCATAGAGCCACCATTCATCAACCATAGTGCTACCATTCATCTACCTTAGAGCCACCATTCATCTACCATAGAGCCACCATTCATCTACCATTGGGCTACCATTCATCTACCATTCATCCACCACTCATCTACCATTCATCTACCATAGAGCCACCATTCATCTACCATAGAGCCACGATTCATCTAACATAGAGCCACCATGAAGCTACCATTCATCTACCATTCATCCACCACTCATCTACCATTCATCTACCATAGAGCCACCATTCATCTACCATAGAGCCACCATTCATCTACCATAGAGCCACTATTCATCTACCATAGAGCCAACATTCATCTACCATAGAGCTGCCATTCATCTACCATAGAGCCACCATTTATCTACCATAGGGCTATCATTCATCTACCATTCATCCACCACTCATCTACCATTCATCTACCATAGAGCCACCATTCATCTACCATAGAGCCACCATTCATCTACCATAGAGCCACCATTCATCTACCATAGTGCTACCATTCATCTACCTTAGAGCCACCATTCATCTACCATAGAGCCATCATTCATCTACCATAGGGCTACCATTCATCTACCATTCATCCACCACTCATCTACCATTCATCTACCATAGAGCCACCATTCATCTACCGTAGAGCCACCATTCATCTACCATAGAGCTACCTTTCATCTAACATAGAGCCACCATTCATCTACCATAGAGCCACCATTCATCTACCATAGAGCCACCATTCATCTACCATAGAGCCACCATTCATCTACCATAGAGCCACAATTCATCTACCATAGAGCCACCATTCATCCACCACTCATCTATACCATTCATCTACCATAGAGCCGCCATTCATCTACCATAGAGCCACCATTCATCCACCACTCATCTACCATTCATCTACTATAGAGCCACCATTCATTTACCATAGAGCCACCATTCATCCACCACTCATCTACCATTCATCCACCATAGAGCCACCATTCATCTACCATAGAGCCACCATTAATAGTTCAGTTCATCTACCATTCATCTACTATAGAGCCACCATTCATTTACCATAGAGCCACCATTCATCCACCACTCATCTACCATTCATCCACCATAGAGCCACCATTCATCTACCGTAGAGCCACCATTCATCTACCATAGAGCTACCTTTCATCTACCATAGAGCCAACATTCATCTACCATAGAGCTGCCATTCATCTACCATAGAGCCACCATTTATCTACCATAGGGCTATCATTCATCTACTATTCATCCACCACTCATCTACCATTCATCTACCATAGAGCCACCATTCATCTACCATAGAGCCACCATTCATCTACCATAGAGCCACCATTCATCTACCATAGTGCTACCATTCATCTACCTTAGAGCCACCATTCATCTACCATAGAGCCATCATTCATCTACCATATTGCTACCATTCATCTACCATTCATCCACCACTCATCTACCATTCATCTACCATAGAGCCACCATTCATCTACCGTAGAGCCACCATTCATCTACCATAGAGCTACCTTTCATCTAACATAGAGCCACCATTCATCTACCATAGAGCCACCATTCATCTACCATAGAGCCACCATTCATCTACCATAGAGCCACCATTCATCTACCATAGAGCCACAATTCATCTACCATAGAGCCACCATTCATCCACCACTCATCTATACCATTCATCTACCATAGAGCCGCCATTCATCTACCATAGAGCCACCATTCATCCACCACTCATCTACCATTCATCTACTATAGAGCCACCATTCATTTACCATAGAGCCACCATTCATCCACCACTCATCTACCATTCATCCACCATAGAGCCACCATTCATCTACCATAGAGCCACCATTCATCTACCGTAGAGCCACCATTCATCTACCATAGAGCTACCTTTCATCTAACATAGAGCCACCATTCATCTACCATAGAGCCACCATTCATCTACCATAGAGCCACCATTCATCTACCATAGAGCCACCATTCATCTACCATAGAGCCACAATTCATCTACCATAGAGCCACCATTCATCCACCACTCATCTATACCATCCATCTACCATAGAGCCGCCATTCATCTACCATAGAGCCACCATTCATCCACCACTCATCTACCATTCATCTACTATAGAGCCACCATTCATTTACCATAGAGCCACCATTCATCCACCACTCATCTACCATTCATCCACCATAGAGCCACCATTCATCTACCATAGAGCCACCATTCATCTACCATAGAGCCACCATTCATCTACCATAGAGCCACCTTTCATCTACAAAAGCGCTACCATTTATCTACCATAGAGCCACCATTCATCTACCATAGAGCCACCATTCATCTACCATAGAGCCACCATTCATCTACCATAGAGCCACCATTTATCTACCATAGAGCCGCCATTCATCTACCATAGAACCACCATTCATCCACCACTCATCTACCATTCATCTAACATAGAGCCACCATTCATCTACCATAGAGCCACCATTCATCTACCATAGAGCCACCATTCATCTACCATACAGCCACCATTCATCTACCATTCATCAACCACTCATCTACCATTCATCTACCATAGAGCCACCATTCATCTACCATAGAGCCACCATTCATCTAACATAGAGCCACCATTCATCTACTATAGAGCCACCATTCATTTACCATAGAGCCACCATTCATCTACCATAGAGCCACCATTCATCTACCATAGAGCCACCATTCATCTACCATAGAGCCACCATTCATCTACCATTGGGCTACCATTCATCTAACATTCATCCACCACTCATCTACCATTCATCTACCATAGAGCCACCATTCATCTACCATAGAGCCACCATTCATCTAACATAGAGCCACCATGAAGCTACCATTCATCTACCATTCATCCACCACTCATCTACCATTCATCTACCATAGAGCCACCATTCATCTACCATAGAGCCACTATTCATCTACCATAGAGCCACCATTCATCTACCATAGAGCCACCATTCATCTACCATAGAGCCACCATTCATATCTACCATAGAGCCACCATTCTCCTACCATAGAGCCACCATTCATCTACTATAGAGCCACCATTCATCTACCATCAGGCTACCATTCATCTACCATTCATCAACCACTCATCTACCATTCATCTACCATAGAGCCACCATTCATCTACCATAGAGCCACCATTCATCTACCATAGAGCCACCATTTATCTACCATAGAGCCGCCATTCATCTACCATAGAACCACCATTCATCCACCACTCATCTACCATTTATCTACCACAGAGCCACAATTCATCTACCATAGAGCCTCCATTCATCTACCATAGAGCCACCATTCATCTACCATAGAGCCGCCATTCATCTACCATAGAGCCACCATTCATCCACCACTCATCTACCATTCATCTACTATAGAGCCACCATTCATTTACCATAGAGCCACCATTCATCTACAATAGAGCCACCATTCATTTACCATAGAGCCACCATTCATCTACCATAGAGCCACCATTCATCTACCATACAGCCACCATTCATCTACCATTGGGCTACCATTCATCTACCATTCATCCACCACTCATCTACCATTCATCTACCATAGAGCCACCATTCATCTACCATAGAGCCACCATTCATCTACCATTGGGCTACCATTCATCTACCATTCATCCACCACTCATCTACCATTCAT
This sequence comes from Strongylocentrotus droebachiensis, assembly GCA_035222895.1. NCBI lineage: Eukaryota > Metazoa > Echinodermata > Echinoidea > Camarodonta > Strongylocentrotidae > Strongylocentrotus > Strongylocentrotus droebachiensis. The sequence continues at coordinate 89,518 of JAVYIG010003585.1, read as the reverse complement.
CTACCATAGAGCCACCATTCATCTACCATAGAGCCACCATTCATCTAACATAGAGCCACCATTCATCTACCATAGAGCCATCATTCATCTACCATTCATCCACTATTCATCTACCACAGAGCCACCATTTATCTACCATTCATCTACCATAGAGCCACCATTCATCTACCATAGAGCCACCATTCATCTAACATAGAGCCACCATGAAGCTACCATTCATCTACCATTCATCCACCACTCATCTACCATTCATCTACCATAGAGCCACCATTCATCTACCATAGAGCCACTATTCATCTACCATAGAGCCACCATTCATCTACCATAGAGCCACAATTCATCTACCAAAGAGCCACCATTCATATCTACCATAGAGCCACCATTCTCCTACCATAGAGCCACCATTCATCTACCATAGAGCCAACATTCATCTACCATAGAGCCACCATTCATCTACCATAGAGCCACCATTCATCAACCAAAGAGCCACCATTCATCTACCATAGGGCTACCATTCATCTACCATTAATCCACCACTCGTCTACCATTCACCTACCTTAGAGCCACCATTCATCTACCATCTACCATAGAGCCATCATCTACCATAGAGCCAACATTTATCTACTATAGAGCCACCATTCATCTACCATAAGGCTACCATTCATCTACCATTAATCAACCACTCATCTACCATTCATCTACCATAGAGCCACCATTCATCTACCATAGAGCCACCATTCATCTACCATAGAGCCACCATTCATCTACCATAGAGCCACCATTCATCTACCATAGAGCCACCATTCATCTACCATAGAGCCATAATTCATCTACCATAGAGCCTCCATTCATCTACCATAGAGCCACCATTCATCTACCATAGAGCCGCCATTCATCTACCATAGAGCCACCATTCATCCACCACTCATCTACCATTCATCTACTATAGAGCCACCATTCATTTACCATAGAGCCACCATTCATCTACAATAGAGCCACCATTCATCTACAGTAGAGCCACCATTCATCTACCATAGAGCCACCATTCATCTACCATAGAGCCACCATTCATCTACCATTTGGCTACCATTCATCTACCATTCATCCACCACTCATCTACCATTCATCTACCATAGAGCCACCATTCATCTACCATAGAGCCACCATTCATCTACCATTGGGCTAGCATTCATCTACAATTCATCCACCACTCATCTACCATTCATCTACCATAGAGCCACCATTCATCTACCATAGAGCCACCATTCAATTAACATAGAGCCACCATGAAGATATCATTCATCTACCATTCATCCACCACTCATCTACCATTCACCATTCATAGAGCCACCATTCATCTACCATAGAGCCACCATTCATCTACCATAGAGCCACTATTCATCTACCATAGAGCCAACATTCATCTACCATAGAGCTGCCATTCATCTACCATAGAGCCACCATTGATCTACCATAGAGCCACCATTCATCTACCATAGAGCCACCATTCATCTACCATAGGGCTACCATTCATCTACCATTCATCCACCACTCATCTACCATAGAGCTACCATTCATCTACCATTCATCCACTATTCATCTACCATAGAGCCACCATTCATCCACCACTCAGCCACCATTCATCTACCATAGAGCCACCATTCATCTACCATTGGGCTAGCATTCATCTACAATTCATCCACCACTCATCTACCATTCATCTACCATAGAGCCACCATTCATCTACCATAGAGCCACCATTCAATTAACATAGAGCCACCATGAAGCTATCATTCATCTACCATTCATCCACCACTCATCTACCATTCACCATTCATAGAGCCACCATTCATCTACCATAGAGCCACCATTCATCTACCATAGAGCCACTATTCATCTACCATAGAGCCAACATTCATCTACCATAGAGCTGCCATTCATCTACCATAGAGCCACCATTCATCTACCATAGAGCCACCATTCATCTACCATAGAGCCACCATTCATCTACCATAGGGCTACCATTCATCTACCATTCATCCACCACTCATCTACCATAGGGCTACCATTCATCTACCATTCATCCACTATTCATCTACCACAGAGCCACCATTTATCTACCATAGAGCCACCATTCATCTACCATAGAGCCACCATTCATCCACCACTCATCTACCATTCATCTACCATAGAGCCACCATTCATCTACCATAGAGCCACCATTCATCTACCATAGAGCCACCATTCATCTACCATAGAGCCACCAATCATCTACCATAGAGCCACCATTCATCTACTATAGAGCCACCATTCATCACCATGAGGCTACCATTCATCTACCATTCATCAACCACTCATCTACCATTCATCTACCATAGAGCCACCATTCATCTACCATAGAGCCACCATTCATCTACCATAGAGCAACCATTCATCTACCATAGAGCTGCCATTCATCTACCATTGAGCCACAATTCATCTACCATAGAACCACCATTCATCCACCACTCATCTACCATTCATCTACCATAGAGCCACCATTCATCTACCATAGAGCCACCATTCATCTACCATAGAGCCACCATTCATCTACCATAGAGCCGCCATTCATCTACCATAGAGCCACCATTCATCCACCATTCATCCACCACTCATCTACCATTCATCTACCATAGAGCCACCATTCATCTACCATAGAGCCATCATTCATCTCCCAATAAACAAAACACTAAAAAGTAACCTCTTTTGGGAGTGTATTTTAAGTGATTTTAAAGTATGGTGCCTTTTGAACTAAATTTAAACGTTATCGACACGTGCTTTCATTTAAACAAAAAAGGTACTCCTGTTCACGTTTTCATCTAACCTAAAAACCACCAATTTATCACGCGACTGGAGTAACGTGATTCCACTTACCTCTGTAAATCACGTGTTTATGACCAAATAACCACTTGACCAAGCAACGAGTTTTTTGTCCGTTAACCGATGGTGGTGATAAATAAGTAATTATTTGGTCTTGTAAGCAACTTTATCGATTGGTTTCACAGGTTATCCAAGGTTGATGGTAATAATCACGTTACTTACACTGGCTAATCGTCTTATTGTTCTGTCCGTGAATCTCTGGTTATATTAAATTAGTAATTCTGAGGTGTCTTACACACCTCTTTAAATGGTTTCAAAGTTACGAAAACTTTCTTGGTTATGATCACGTAGCTAAAACTGATTACTAATCTAAGCTGTGAATCCGTGATATTTAGGTGTAAAAAATTAGTAATTATTAGGTGTCTTAAAACACCTATTTAAATGGTAGTCAAAGTTGCCAGCAGTTCCGCGGTGATGATGTCGTGACTCAAACGGATTATTAATCTAAGCTGGGCATAAGTGACTTTTAGGTGTGAAAAATTAGTAATTATTAGGTGTCTTAAAACACCTTTTTAAATGGTTTCAAAGTTATCATAACTTTATTGGTGATGATCACGTAGCTAAAACTGATTACTAATCTAAGCTGTGAATTCGTGATATTTAGGTGTGAAAAATTAGTAATTATTAGGTGTCCTAAAACACCTATGTAAATGGTAGTCAAAGTTGCCAGCAGTTCCGCGGTGATGATCTCGTGACTCAAACGGATTATTAATCTAAGCTGGGTATTCCGTGTGATTTCCAGGTGTGAAAAATAAGTTATTCTTGGGTGTCTTGATGGTTTCACGGTTACCATTTAAGTTCCGTGGTGATAATCCCGTGTCTGTTGGCATATTTCTATTTTCACCAGTTGATAACTGACTGTTGGCAACTTTTCATTGCACCAGTTGATAACCGGTCTGTGTGCATATTTCCAGTTGCACCAGTTGATGACTGCTGGCTGAATGTTTCCAGTTGAACCAGCTGACACAAATTAATTTGCATATTGAATATGGGGTGCGTGCAGATCTATGTTTTTTAAACAGTTTATCTGAATTTACAGCATATTTCTTAATTACTGATGATTTAGTTATATGCAATTCATTTCGAAAATACTACAAATATAAATTACCAGTTATTAGGACATTTCGCTACTTTGTATAAATTACATTTAATTAAACATGAATAAGGAAAACGTTAACTAGAACTAAAATAATTTCAATAAAATACAAGTATATGAAGAAAAAAAATCGATTAATTAATTATGTAAGTCTACTTATTACCAATGCCTTCCCAATAAACAAAATCACGTGAAAATCACGTCAATATCAAGGTATCGACTTGAGGAGAGTTACGTTCTTCAAACACCGGACATTTACGTAAATGTGTTAATACGTTTATTGCACTAGGTCACCTAAAACACACGTTCACTAAATCACGCAATTGTCACTGCAATATCACCATTATAATAACGTGATTATCCCTACCTTGGAGACCATGGTTTGTAAACCTAATACTCCCGTGTTTGTTTAGTTATGACATTACATCTTCATAAACGAAATTATCGCGTCACAGAAACACGTGAAGCGTAAGTAATAGTTTTAGTCAAAATATCTGCGTGAAATTCACGTGAATATTACGAGGCTGACTTGAGATAAATCATGTTCTTCATTCACGTGAAATTTACGTCGAAGAGGAAATATGTTACTGTAACCCGCGTTCAATTTACACAATAAATGAACCAAAATAATGACGTTCTCATCCCGTTTCTGACCATCGTGTCTTGGATCTTCCATAATTACGTCCAGGCGCGCCGGAAGCAGTTTGGGATAAGAGGGGGTGGGGGGGGGGGGGGGTGCAAACATCCCAAAAGAGAAAGCTAGTTGCAACTGGTCCAGTTGATGAACCAGTTAACCCTGGAAATTGAAATGGGCTAAATGATCCAGTTGATCCAGGCCAGTTAGAATTCAACTGGTCTAGCTGAGCCATTAGAACCATTTGGTAAATATTCCAAGTTGAACGGCAACAACACTTCAATACTGGTACGTCTGTATTTCCAATGTAAAGGCATTGGTAATAAGTAGACTTTCATAATTTAATTAATCGAATTTTTTTCATATACTTGTATTTTATTGAAATTATTTTAGTTCAGTTAATGTTTCCCTTATTCATGTTGAACTAAATATTATTTATACGAAGTAGCGAAATGTCCTAATAACTGGTAATTTATACGAAGTAGTATTTTCGAAATGAATTTCATATAACTAAATCATCAGTAATTTAGAATTATGCTGTAAATTCAGATAAATTGTTTAAAAAACATAGATCTGCACGCACCCTATATTCAATATGCAAATTAATTGGTGTCAGCTGGTTCAACTGGAAATATGCCAACAGTCAGTCATCAACTGGTGCAATTTGAAATATGCACACAGACCAGTTATCAACTGGTGCAATGAAAATATGCCAACAGTCAGTTATCAACTGGTAAACATAGAAATATGCCAACGGTCACGGGATTATCACCACGGAACTTAAAAGGTAACTGTGAACCCATCAAGACACCTAAGAATAACTCAATTTCACACCTGGAAAACACGGAATACCCAGCTTATATTAATAATCCGTTTGAGTCACGAGATCATCACCGCGGAACTGCTGGCAACTTTGACTACCATTTAAATAGGTGTTTTAAGACACCTAATAATGACTAATTTTTCACACCTAAAAGTTACGTATGCCCAGCTTAGATTAATAATCCGTTTGAGTCACGAGATCATCACCGCGGAACTGCTGGCAACATTGACTACCATTTAAATAGGTGTTTTAAGACACCTAATAATTACTATTTTTTCACACCTAAATATTACGGATACACAGCTTAGATTAGTAATCAGCTTGAGCCACGTGATCATAACCAAGAAATTTATGGTAACTTTGAAACCATTTAAAGAAGTGTGTAAGACACCTCAAAATTACTTATTTTTCACACTTAAAATTCACGTATGCCCAGCTTAGATTAATAATCCGTTTGAGTCACAAGATCATCACCGCGGAACTTATGGAAACTTTTACTACCATTTAAAAAGGTGTTTTAAGACACCTAATAATTACTAATTTTCACACCTAAATATCACGTATTCACAGCTTAGATTAGTAATCAGCTTGAGCCACGTGATCATAACCAAGAAATTTATGGTAACTTTGAAACCATTTAAAGAAGTGTGTAAGACACCTCAGAATTACTAATTTAATATACCAGAGATTAACGGACAGAACAATAAGACGATTAGCCGGTGTAAGTAACGTGATTATTACCATCAACCTTGGATAACCTGTGAAACCAATCGATAAAGGTGCTTACAAGACCAAATAATTACGTATTCATCACCACCATCGGTTAACGGACAAAAAACTCGTTGCTTGGTCAAGTGGTTATTTGGTCATAAACACTTGATTTACAGAGGTAAGTGGAATCACGTTACTCCAGTCGCGTGATAAATTGGTGGTTTTTAGGTTAGATGAAAACGTGAACAGGAGTACCTTTTTTGTTTAAATGAAGGCACGTGTCGATAACGTTTAAATCTAGTTCAAAAGGCACTATACTTTAAAATCACTTAAAATACACTCCCAAAAGACGTTACTTTTTGGTGTTCTGTTTATTGGGTTAACATTGGAAATACAGACGTACCAGTATTGAAGTGTTGTTGCCGTTCAACTGGTTGGAAGTTTTACCAAATGGTTCTAATGGCTCAGCTAGACCAGTTAAATTCTAACTGGTCTGGATCAACTGGATCATTTAGCCCATTTCAATTTCCGGGGTTACCAGTTGGCATTAACTGGTTCATCAACTGGACCAGTTGCAACTAGCTTTCTCCTCTGGGATGTTTGCAACCCCCCCCCCCCCCCACCCCCCTCCCCCTCCCCACCCCTCTAATCCCAAACTGCTTCCGGCGCGCCTGTACGTAATTATGGATGAGAACGTCATTATTTTGGTTTATTTATTGTGTAAAATTTGCGTAATTATCGGGTTGAACGCGGGTTACAGTAATATTCACGTGAATTTCACGCAGATATTTTGACTAAAACAATCACTAACGCTTCACGTGTTTTTGTGACGCGATAATTTCGTTTATGAAGATGTAATTTCATAACCAAAAAAAAACGGGAGTATTAGGTTTCCAAATCATGGTCTCCAAGGTAGGGATAATCACGTTATTATAATGGTGATATTGCAGTGACAATTGCGTGATTTAGTGTACGTGTGTTTTAAGTGACCTAGTGCAATAAACGTATTAACACATTTACGTCAATGTCCGGTGTTTGAAGAACGTAACTCTCCTCAAGTCGATACCTTGATATTGACGTGATTTTCACGTGATTTTGTTTATTGGGCTACCATAGGGCTACCATTCATCTACCATTCATCCACCACTCATCTACCATTCATCTACCATAGAGCCACCATTCATCTACAGTAGACCACCATTCATCTACCATAGAGCTACCTTTTATCTAATATAGAGCCACCATTCATATCTACAATAGAGCCACCATTCTCCTACCATAGAGCCACCATTCATCTACCAAAGAGCCGCCATTCATCTACCATAGAGCCACCATTCATCCACCACTCATCTACCATTCATCTACTATAGAGCCACCATTCATTTACCATAGAGCCACCATTCATCTACCATAGAGCCACCATTCATTTACCATAGAGCCACCATTCATCTACCATAGAGCCACCATTCATCTACCATAGAGCCACCATTCATCTACCATAGAGCCACCATTCATCTACCATTGGGCTACCATTCATCTACAATTCATCCACCACTCATCTACCATTCATCTACCATAGAGCCACCATTCATCTACCATAGAGCCACCATTCATCTACCATAGAGCCGCCATTCATCTACCATAGAACCACCATTCATCCAACACTCATCTACCATTCATCTACCATAGAGCCACCATTCATCTACCATAGAGCGACCATTCATCTACCATAGAGCCACCATTCATCCACCACTCATCTACCATTCATCTACTATAGAGCCACCATTCATTTACCATAGAGCCACCATTCATCTACCATAGAGCCACCGTTCATTTACCATAGAGCCACTATTCATCTACCATAGAGCCGCCATTCATCTACCATAGAGCCACCATTCATCTACAATTGGGCTACCAATCATCTACCATTCATCCACCGCTCATCTACCATTCATCTACCATAGAGCCACCATTCATCTACCATAGAGCCACCATTCATTTACCATTGGGCTACCATTCATCTACCATTCATCCACCACTCATCTACCATTCATCTACCATAGAGCCACCATTCATCTAACATAGAGCCACCATGAAGCTACCATTCATCTACCATAGAGCCACCATTCATCTACAGTAGAGCCACCATTCATCTACCATAGAGCTACCTTTCATCTAACATAGAGCCACCATTCATATCTACCATAGAGCCACCATTCTCCTACCACAGAGCCACCATTCATCTACCATAGAGCCACCATTCATCTACCATAGAGCCACAATTCATCTACCATAGAGCCACCATTCATCCACCACTCATCTACCATTCATCCACCATAGAGCCACCATTCATCTACCATAGAGCCATCATTAATCTACCATAGAGCCACCATTCATCTACCATAGAGCCACCTTTCATCTACAAAAGCGCTACCATTCATCTACCATAGAGCCACCATTCATGTACCATAGAGCCACCATTCATCTACCATAGAGCCACCATTCATCAACCACTCATCTACCATTCATCAACCATAGAGCCACCATTCATCACCATAGAGCCACCATTCATCTACCATAGAGCCACCATTCATCTACCATAGAGCCACCATTCATCTACCATAGAGCCACCATTCATCTAACATAGAGCCACCATGAAGCTACCATTCATCTACCATTCATCCACCACTCATCTACCATTCATCTACCATAGAGCCACCATTCATCTACCATAGAGCCACTATTCATCTACCATAGAGCCACCATTCATCTACCATAGAGCCACCATTCATCTACCAAAGAGCCACCATTCATATCTACCATAGAGCCACCATTCTCCTACCATAGAGCCACCATTCATCTACCATAGAGCCAACATTCATCTACCATAGAGCCACCATTCAATTTACCATAGAGCCACCATTCATCAACCATAGAGCCACCATTCATCTACCATAGGGCTACCATTCATCTACCATTAATCCACCACTCGTCTACCATTCACCTACCTTAGAGCCACCATTCATCTACCATCTACCATAGAGCCATCATCTACCATAGAGCCAACATTCATCTACTATAGAGCCACCATTCATCTACCATAAGGCTACCATTCATCTACCATTCATCAACCACTCATCTACCATTCATCTACCATAGAGCCACCATTCATCTACCATAGAGCCACCATTCATCTACCATAGAGCCACCATTTATCTACCATAGAGCCGCCATTCATCTACCATAGAACAACCATTCATCCACCACTCATCTACCATTCATCTACCATAGAGCCACAATTCATCTACCATAAAGCCTCCATTCATCTACCATAGAGCCACCATTCATCTACCATAGAGCCGCCATTCATCTACCATAGAGCCACCATTCATCCACCACTCATCTACCATTCATCTACTATAGAGCCACCATTCATTTACCATTCATCTACCATTCATCTACCATAGAGCCACCATTCATCTACCATAGAGCCACCATTCATCTACCATAGAGCCACCATTTATCTACCATAGAGCCGCCATTCATCTACCATAGAACCACCATTCATCCACCACTCATCTACCATTCATCTACCATAGAGCCACCATTCATCTACCATAAAGCCACCATTCATCTACCATAGAGCCACCATTCATCTACCATAGAGCCGCCATTCATCTACCATAGAACCACCATTCATCCAACACTCATCTACCATTCATCTACCATAGAGCCACCATTCATCTACCATAGAGCGACCATTCATCTACCATAGAGCCACCATCCATCCACCACTCATCTACCATTCATCTACTATAGAGCCACCATTCATTTACCATAGAGCCACCATTCATCTACCATAGAGCCACCATTCATTTACCATAGAGCCACCATTCATCTACCATAGAGCCACCATTCATCTACCATAGAGCCACCATTCATCTACCATAGAGCCACCATTCATCTACCATAGAGCCACCATTCATCTACCATTGGGCTACCATTCATCTACCATTCATCCACCACTCATCTACCATTCATCTACCATAGAGCCACCATTCATCTACCATAGAGCCACCATTCATCTAACATAGAGCCACCATTCATCTACCATAGAGCCACCATTCATCTACCATTCATCCACTATTCATCTACCACAGAGCCACCATTTATCTACCATTCATCTACCATAGAGCCACCATTCATCTACCATAGAGCCACCATTCATCTAACATAGAGCCACCATGAAGCTACCATTCATCTACCATTCATCCACCACTCATCTACCATTCATCTACCATAGAGCCACCATTCATCTACCATAGAGCCACTATTCATCTACCATAGAGCCACCATTCATCTACCATAGAGCCACAATTCATCTACCAAAGAGCCACCATTCATATCTACCATAGAGCCACCATTCTCCTACCATAGAGCCACCATTCATCTACCATAGAGCCAACATTCATCTACCATAGAGCCACCATTCATCTACCATAGAGCCACCATTCATCAACCATAGTGCTACCATTCATCTACCTTAGAGCCACCATTCATCTACCATAGAGCCACCATTCATCTACCATTGGGCTACCATTCATCTACCATTCATCCACCACTCATCTACCATTCATCTACCATAGAGCCACCATTCATCTACCATAGAGCCACGATTCATCTAACATAGAGCCACCATGAAGCTACCATTCATCTACCATTCATCCACCACTCATCTACCATTCATCTACCATAGAGCCACCATTCATCTACCATAGAGCCACCATTCATCTACCATAGAGCCACTATTCATCTACCATAGAGCCAACATTAATCTACCATAGAGCTGCCATTCATCTACCATAGAGCCACCATTTATCTACCATAGGGCTATCATTCATCTACCATTCATCCACCACTCATCTACCATTCATCTACCATAGAGCCACCATTCATCTACCATAGAGCCACCATTCATCTACCATAGAGCCACCATTCATCTACCATAGTGCTACCATTCATCTACCTTAGAGCCACCATTCATCTACCATAGAGCCATCATTCATCTACCATAGGGCTACCATTCATCTACCATTCATCCACCACTCATCTACCATTCATCTACCATAGAGCCACCATTCATCTACCGTAGAGCCACCATTCATCTACCATAGAGCTACCTTTCATCTAACATAGAGCCACCATTCATCTACCATAGAGCCACCATTCATCTACCATAGAGCCACCATTCATCTACCATAGAGCCACCATTCATCTACCATAGAGCCACAATTCATCTACCATAGAGCCACCATTCATCCACCACTCATCTCTACCATTCATCTACCATAGAGCCGCCATTCATCTACCATAGAGCCACCATTCATCCACCACTCATCTACCATTCATCTACTATAGAGCCACCATTCATTTACCATAGAGCCACCATTCATCCACCACTCATCTACCATTCATCCACCATAGAGCCACCATTCATCTACCATAGAGCCACCATTAATAGTTCAGTTCATCTACCATTCATCTACTATAGAGCCACCATTCATTTACCATAGAGCCACCATTCATCCACCACTCATCTACCATTCATCCACCATAGAGCCACCATTCATCTACCGTAGAGCCACCATTCATCTACCATAGAGCCACCATTCATCTACCATAGAGCCACCATTCATCTAACATAGAGCCACCATGAAGCTACCATTCATCTACCATTCATCCACCACTCATCTACCATTCATCTACCATAGAGCTACCTTTCATCTAACATAGAGCCACCATTCATATCTACCATAGAGCCACCATTCTCCTACCACAGAGCCACCATTCATCTACCATAGAGCCACCATTCATCTACCATAGAGCCACCATTCATCTACCATAGAGCCACCATTCATCTACCATAGAGCCACCATTCATCTACCATAGAGCCACAATTCATCTACCATAGAGCCACCATTCATCCACCACTCATCTACCATTCATCCACCATAGAGCCACCATTCATCTACCATAGAGCCATCATTCATCTACCATAGAGCCACCATTCATCTACCATAGAGCCACCTTTCATCTACAAAAGCGCTACCATTCATCTACCATAGAGCCACCATTCATGTACCATAGAGCCACCATTCATCTACCATAGACCCACCATTCATCTACCATAGAGCCACCATTCATCAACCATAGAGCCACCATTCATCTACCATAGGGCTACCATTCATCTACCATTCATCAACCACTCATCTACCATTTATCTACCATAGAGCCACCATTCATCACCATAGAGCCACCATTCATCTACCATAGAGCCACCATTCATCTACCATAGAGCCACCATTCATCTACCATAGAGCCACCATTCATCTAACATAGAGCCACCATGAAGCTACCATTCATCTACCATTCATCCACCACTCATCTACCATTCATCTACCATAGAGCCACCATTCATCTACCATAGAGCCACCATTCATCTACCATAGAGCCACCATTCATCAACCATAGAGCCACCATTCATCTACCATAGGGCTACCATTCATCTACCATTAATCCACCACTCGTCTACCATTCACCTACCTTAGAGCCACCATTCATCTACCATCTACCATAGAGCCATCATCTACCATAGAGCCAACATTCATCTACTATAGAGCCACCATTCATCTACCATAAGGCTACCATTCATCTACCATTCATCAACCACTCATCTACCATTCATCTACCATAGAGCCACCATTCATCTACCATAGAGCCACCATTCATCACCATAGAGCCACAATTTATCGACCATAGAGCCGCCATTCATCTACCATAGAACCACCATTCATCCACCACTCATCTACCATTCATCTACCATAGAGCCACAATTCATCTACCATAGAGCCTCCATTCATCTACCATAGAGCCACCATTCATCTACCATAGAGCCGCCATTCATCTACCATAGAGCCACCATTCATCCACCACTCATCTACCATTCATCTACTATAGAGCCACCATTCATTTATTATAGAGCCACCATTCATCTACAATAGAGCCACCATTCATTTACCATAGAGCCACCATTCATCTACCATAGAGCCACCATTCATCTACCATAGAGCCACCATTCATCTACCATTGGGCTACCATTCATCTACCATTCATCCACCACTCATCTACCATTCATCTACCATAGAGCCACCATTCATCTACCATAGAGCCACCATTCATCTACCACTGGGCTAGCATTCATCTACAATTCATCCACCACTCATCTACCATTCATCTACCATAGAGCCACCATTCATCTACCATAGAGCCACCATTCAATTAACATAGAGCCACCATGAAGCTATCATTCATCTACCATTCATCCACCACTCATCTACCATTCACCATTCATAGAGCCACCATTCATCTACCATAGAGCCACCATTCATCTACCATAGAGCCACTATTCATCTACCATAGAGCCAACATTCATCTAGCATAGAGCTGCCATTCATCTACCATAGAGCCACCATTCATCTACCATAGAGCCACCATTCATCTACCATAGAGCCACCATTCATCTACCATAGGGCTACCATTCATCTACCATTCATCCACCACTCATCTACCATAGGGCTACCATTCATCTACCATTCATCCACTATTCATCTACCACAGAGCCACCATTTATCTACCATAGAGCCACCATTCATCTACCATAGAGCCACCATTCATCCACCACTCATCTACCATTCATCTACCATAGAGCCACCATTCATCTACCATAGAGCCACCATTCATCTACCATAGAGCCACCATTCATCTACCATAGAGCCACCAATCATCTACCATAGAGCCACCATTCATCTACTATAGAGCCACCATTCATCTACCATGAGGCTACCATTCATCTACCATTCATCAACCACTCATCTACCATTCATCTACCATAGAGCCACCATTCATCTACCATAGAGCCACCATTCATCTACCATAGAGCCACCATTCATCTACCATAGAGCTGCCATTCATCTACCATTGAGCCACCATTCATCTACCATAGAACCACCATTCATCCACCACTCATCTACCATTCATCTACCATAGAGCCACCATTCATCTACCATAGAGCCACCATTCATCTACCATAGAGCCACCATTCATCTACCATAGAGCCGCCATTCATCTACCATAGAGCCACCATTCATCCACCATTCATCCACCACTCATCTACCATTCATCTACCATAGAGCCACCATTCATCTACCATAGAGCCATCATTCATCTACCATAGGGCTACCATTCATTTACCATAGAGCCACCATTCATCTACCATAGAGCCACCATTCATCTACTATAGAGCCACCATTCATCTACCATAGAGCCACCATTCATCTACCATTGGGCTACCATTCATCTACAATTCATCCACCACTCATCTACCATTCATCTACCATAGAGCCACCATTCATCTACCATAGAGCCACCATTCATCTACCATAGAGCCACCATTCATCTACCATAGAGCCGCCATTCATCTACCATAGAACCACCATTCATCCAACACTCATCTACCATTAATCTACCATAGAGCCACCATTCATCTACCATAGAGCGACCATTCATCTACCATAGAGCCACCATTCATCCACCACTCATCTACCATTCATCTACTATAGAGCCACCATTCATTTACCATAGAGCCACCATTCATCTACCATAGAGCCACCATTCATTTACCATAGAGCCACCATTCATTTACCATTGGGCTACCATTCATCTACCATTCATCCACCACTCATCTACCATTCATCTACCATAGAGCCACCATTCATCTAACATAGAGCCAAAATGAAGCTACCATTCATCTACCATAGAGCCACCATTCATCTACAGTAGAGCCACCATTCATCTACCATAGAGCTACCTTTCATCTAACATAGAGCCACCATTCATATCTACCATAGAGCCACCATTCTCCTACCACAGAGCCACCATTCATCTACCATAGAGTCACCATTCATCTACCATAGAGCCACCATTCATCTACCATAGAGCCACCATTCATCTACCATAGAGCCACCATTCATCTACCATAGAGCCACAATTCATCCACCATAGAGCCACCATTCATCCACCACTCATCTACCATTCATCTACCATAGAGCCACCATTCATCTACCATAGAGCCATCATTCATCTACCATAGGGCTACCATTCATTTACCATAGAGCCACCATTCATCTACCATAGAGCCACCATTCATCTACCATAGAGCCACCATTCATCTACCATAGAGCCACCATTCATCTACCATTGGGCTACCATTCATCTACAATTCATCCACCACTCATCTACCATTCATCTACCATGGAGCCACCATTCATCTACCATAGAGCAACCATTCATCTACCATAGAGCCACCATTCATCTACCATAGAGCCGCCATTCATCTACCATAGAACCACCATTCATCCAACACTCATCTACCATTCATCTACCATAGAGCCACCATTCATCTACCATAGAGCGACCATTCATCTACCATAGAGCCACCATTCATCCACCACTCATCTACCATTCATCTACTATAGAGCCACCATTCATTTACCATAGAGCCACCATTCATCTACCATAGAGCCACCATTCATTTACCATAGAGCCACCATTCATTTACCATTGGGCTACCATTCATCTACCATTCATCCACCACTCATCTACCATTCATCTACCATAGAGCCACCATTCATCTAACATAGAGCCACCATGAAGCTACCATTCATCTACCATAGAGCCACCATTCATCTACAGTAGAGCCACCATTCATCTACCATAGAGCTACCTTTCATCTAACATAGAGCCACCATTCATATCTACCATAGAGCCACCATTCTCCTACCACAGAGCCACCATTCATCTACCATAGAGTCACCATTCATCTACCATAGAGCCACCATTCATCTACCATAGAGCCATCATTCATCTACCATAGAGCCACCATTCATCTACCATAGAGCCACAATTCATCCACCATAGAGCCACCATTCATCTACCATAGAGCCATCATTCATCTACCATAGAGCCACCATTCATCTACCATAGAGCCACCTTTCATCTACAAAAGCGCTACCATTCATCTACCATAGAGCCACCATTCATGTACCATAGAGCCACCATTCATCTACCATAGAGCCACCATTCATCTACCATAGAGCCACCCTTCATCAACCATAGAGCCACCATTCATCTACCATAGGGCTACCATTCATCTACCATTCATCAACCACTCATCTACCATTCATCTACCATAGAGCCACCATTCATCACCATAGAGCCACCATTCATCTACCATAGAGCCACCATTCATCTACCATAGAGCCGCCATTCATCTACCATAGAACAACCATTCATCCACCACTCATCTACCATTCATCTACCATAGAGCCACCATTCATCAACCATAGAGCCACCATTCATCTACCATAGAGCCACCATTCATCTACCATAGAGCCGCCATTCATCTACCATAGAGCCACCATTCATCCACCACTCATCTACCATTCATCTACCATAGAGCCGCCATTCATCTACCATAGAGCCACCATTCATCCACCACTCATCTACCATTCATCTACTATAGAGCCACCATTCATTTACCATAGAGCCACCATTCATCTACCATAGAGCCACCATTCATTTTACCATAGAGCCACCATTCATCTACCATAGAGCCACCATTCATCTACCATAGAGCCACCATTCATCTACCATTGGGCTACCATTCATCTACCATTCATCCACCACTCATCTACCATTCATCTACCATAGAGCCACCATTCATCTACCATAGAGCCACCATTCATCTACCATTGGGCTAGCATTCATCTACAATTCATCCACCACTCATCTACCATTCATCTACCATAGAGCCACCATTCATCTACCATAGAGCCACCATTCATCTAACATAGAGCCACCATGAAGCTACCATTCATCTACCATTCATCCACCACTCATCCACCATTCATCTACCATAAAGCCACCATTCATCTACCATAGAGCCACCATTCATCTACCATAGAGCCACTATTCATCTACCATAGAGCCAACATTCATCTACCATAGAGCTGCCATTCATCTACCATAGAGCCACAATGCATCTATCCATAGAGCCACCATTCATCTACCATAGAGCCACCATTCATCTACCATAGGGCTACCATTCATCTACCATTGATCCACCACTCATCTACCATAGGGCAACCATTCATCTACCATTCATCCACTATTCATCTACCACAGAGCCACCATTTATCTACCATAGAGCCACCATTCATCCACCATAGAGCCACCATTCATCCACCACTCATCTACCATTCAACTACCATAGAGCCACCATTCATCTACCATAGAGCCAACATTCATCTACCATAGAGCCACCATTCATCTACCATAGAGCCACCAATCATCTACCATAGAGCCACCATTCATCTACTATAGAGCCACCATTCATCTACCATGAGGCTACCATTCATCTACCATTCATCAACCACTCATCTACCATTCATCTACCATAGAGCCACCATTCATCTACCATAGAGCCACCATTCATCTACCATACAGCCACCATTCATCTACCATTGGGCTACCATTCATCTACCTTTCATCCACCACTCATCTACCATTCATCTACCATAGAGCCGCCATTCATCTACCATAGAGCCACCATTCATCCACCATTCATCCACCACTCATCTATCATTCATCTACCATAGAGCCACCATTCATCTACCATAGAGCCATCATTCATCTACCATAGGGCTACCATTCATCTACCATTCATCCACCACTCATCTACCATTCATCTACCATAGAGCCACCATTCATCTACCGTAGAGCCACCATTCATCTACCATAGAGCTACCTTTTATCTAATATAGAGCCACCATTCATATCTACAATAGAGCCACCATTCTCCTACCATAGATCCACCATTCATCTACCATAGAGCCACCATTCATCTACCATAGAGCCACCATTCATCTACCATTGGGCTACCATTCATCTACCATTCATCCACCACTCATCTACCCTTCATCTACCATAGAGCCACCATTCATCTACCATAGAGCCACCATTCATCTACCATTGGGCTACCATTCATCTACAATTCATCCACCACTCATCTACCATTCATCTACCATAGAGCCACCATTCATCTACCATAGAGCCACCATTCATCTAACATAGAGCCACCATGAAGCTACCATTCATCTACCATTCATCCACCACTCATCTACCATTCATCTACCATAGAGCCACCATTCATCTACCATAGAGCCACCATTCATCTACCATAGAGCCACTATTCATCTACCATAGAGCCAACATTCATCTACCATAGAGCTGCCATTCATCTACCATAGAGCCACCATTCATCTACCATAGAGCCACCATTCATCTACCATAGAGCCACCATTCATCTACCATAGGGCTACCATTCATCTACCATTCATCCACCACTCATCTACCATAGGGCTACCATTCATCTACCATTCATCCACTATTCATCTACCACAGAGCCACCATTTATCTACCATAGAGCCACCATTCATCTACCATAGAGCCACCATTCATCCACCACTCATCTACCATTCATCTACCATAGAGCAACCATTCATCTACCATAGAGCCACCATTCATCTACCATAGAGCCACCATTCATCTACCATAGAGCCACCAATCATCTACCATAGAGCCACCATTCATCTACTATAGAGCCACCATTCATCTACCATGAGGCTACCATTCATCTACCATTCATCAACCACTCATCTACCATTCATCTACCATAGAGCCACCATTCATCTACCATAGAGCCACCATTCATCTACCATAGAGCCACCATTCATCTACCATAGAGCTGCCATTCATCTACCATTGAGCCACCATTCATCTACCATAGAACCACCATTCATCCACCACTCATCTACCATTCATCTACCATAGAGCCACCATTCATCTACCATAGAGCCGCCATTCATCTACCATAGAGCCACCATTCATCCACCACTCATCTACCATTCATCTACCATAGAGCCGCCATTCATCTACCATAGAGCCACCATTCATCCACCACTCATCTACCATTCATCTACTATAGAGCCACCATTCATTTACCATAGAGCCACCATTCATCTACCATAGAGCCACCATTCATTTTACCATAGAGCCACCATTCATCTACCATAGAGCCACCATTCATCTACCATAGAGCCACCATTCATCTACCATTGGGCTACCATTCATCTACCATTCATCCACCACTCATCTACCATTCATCTACCATAGAGCCACCATTCATCTACCATAGAGCCACCATTCATCTACCATTGGGCTAGCATTCATCTACAATTCATCCACCACTCATCTACCATTCATCTACCATAGAGCCACCATTCATCTACCATAGAGCCACCATTCATCTAACATAGAGCCACCATGAAGCTACCATTCATCTACCATTCATCCACCACTCATCCACCATTCATCTACCATAGAGCCACCATTCATCTACCATAGAGCCACCATTCATCTACCATAGAGCCACTATTCATCTACCATAGAGCCAACATTCATCTACCATAGAGCTGCCATTCATCTACCATAGAGCCACAATGCATCTACCATAGAGCCACCATTCATCTACCATAGAGCCACCATTCATCTACCATAGGGCTACCATTCATCTACCATTCATCCACCACTCATCTACCATAGGGCTACCATTCATCTACCATTCATCCACTATTCATCTACCACAGAGCCACCATTTATCTACCATAGAGCCACCATTCATCTACCATAGAGCCACCATTCATCCACCACTCATCTACCATTCAACTACCATAGAGCCACCATTCATCTACCATAGAGCCACCATTCATCTACCATAGAGCCACCATTCATCTACCATAGAGCCACCAATCATCTACCATAGAGCCACCATTCATCTACTATAGAGCCACCATTCATCTACCATGAGGCTACCATTCATCTACCATTCATCAACCACTCATCTACCATTCATCTACCATAGAGCCACCATTCATCTACCATAGAGCCACCATTCATCTACCATACAGCCACCATTCATCTACCATTGGGCTACCATTCATCTACCATTCATCCACCACTCATCTACCATTCATCTACCATAGAGCCGCCATTCATCTACCATAGAGCCACCATTCATCCACCATTCATCCACCACTCATCTATCATTCATCTACCATAGAGCCACCATTCATCTACCATAGAGCCATCATTCATCTACCATAGGGCTACCATTCATCTACCATTCATCCACCACTCATCTACCATTCATCTACCATAGAGCCACCATTCATCTACCGTAGAGCCACCATTCATCTACCATAGAGCTACCTTTTATCTAATATAGAGCCACCATTCATATCTACAATAGAGCCACCATTCTCCTACCATAGATCCACCATTCATCTACCATAGAGCCACCATTCATCTACCATAGAGCCACCATTCATCTACCATTGGGCTACCATTCATCTACCATTCATCCACCACTCATCTACCCTTCATCTACCATAGAGCCACCATTCATCTACCATAGAGCCACCATTCATCTACCATTGGGCTACCATTCATCTACAATTCATCCACCACTCATCTACCATTCATCTACCATAGAGCCACCATTCATCTACCATAGAGCCACCATAGAGCCACCATTCATCTACCATAGAGCCACCATTCATCTACCATAGAGCCACTATTCATCTACCATAGAGCCAACATTCATCTACCATAGAGCCGCCATTCATCTACCATAGAACAACCATTCATCCACCACTCATCTACCATTCATCTACCATAGAGCCACCATTCATCTACCATAGAGCCACCATTCATCTACCATAGAGCCACCATTCATCTACCATAGAGCTGCCATTCATCTACCATAGAGCCACCATTCATCCACCACTCATCTACCATTCATCTACCATAGAGCCGCCATTCATCTACCATAGAGCCACCATTCATCCACCACTCATCTACCATTCATCTACCATAGAGCCGCCATTCATCTACCATAGAGCCACCATTCATCTACCATAGAGCCACCATTCATCTACCATAGAGCCACCATTCATCTACCATAGGGCTACCATTCATCTACCATTCATCCACCACTCATCTACCATAGGGCTACCATTCATCTACCATTCATCCACTATTCATCTACCACAGAGCCACCATTTATCTACCATAGAGCCACCATTCATCTACCATAGAGCCACCATTCATCCACCACTCATCTACCATTCATCTACCATAGAGCAACCATTCATCTACCATAGAGCCACCATTCATCTACCATAGAGCCACCATTCATCTACCATAGAGCCACCAATCATCTACCATAGAGCCACCATTCATCTACTATAGAGCCACCATTCATCTACCATGAGGCTACCATTCATCTACCATTCATCAACCACTCATCTACCATTCATCTACCATAGAGCCACCATTCATCTACCATAGAGCCACCATTCATCTACCATAGAGCCACCATTCATCTACCATAGAGCTGCCATTCATCTACCATTGAGCCACCATTCATCTACCATAGAACCACCATTCATCCACCACTCATCTACCATTCATCTACCATAGAGCCACCATTCATCTACCATAGAGCCGCCATTCATCTACCATAGAGCCACCATTCATCCACCACTCATCTACCATTCATCTACCATAGAGCCGCCATTCATCTACCATAGAGCCACCATTCATCCACCACTCATCTACCATTCATCTACTATAGAGCCACCATTCATTTACCATAGAGCCACCATTCATCTACCATAGAGCCACCATTCATTTTACCATAGAGCCACCATTCATCTACCATAGAGCCACCATTCATCTACCATAGAGCCACCATTCATCTAACATAGAGCCACCATGAAGCTACCATTCATCTACCATTCATCCACCACTCATCTACCATTCATCTACCATAGAGCCACCATTCATCTACCATAGAGCCACCATTCATCTACCATAGAGCCACTATTCATCTACCATAGAGCCAACATTCATCTACCATAGAGCTGCCATTCATCTACCATAGAGCCACCATTCATCTACCATAGAGCCACCATTCATCTACCATAGAGCCACCATTCATCTACCATAGGGCTACCATTCATCTACCATTCATCCACCACTCATCTACCATAGGGCTACCATTCATCTACCATTCATCCACTATTCATCTACCACAGAGCCACCATTTATCTACCATAGAGCCACCATTCATCTACCATAGAGCCACCATTCATCCACCACTCATCTACCATTCATCTACCATAGAGCAACCATTCATCTACCATAGAGCCACCATTCATCTACCATAGAGCCACCATTCATCTACCATAGAGCCACCAATCATCTACCATAGAGCCACCATTCATCTACTATAGAGCCACCATTCATCTACCATGAGGCTACCATTCATCTACCATTCATCAACCACTCATCTACCATTCATCTACCATAGAGCCACCATTCATCTACCATAGAGCCACCATTCATCTACCATAGAGCCACCATTCATCTACCATAGAGCTGCCATTCATCTACCATTGAGCCACCATTCATCTACCATAGAACCACCATTCATCCACCACTCATCTACCATTCATCTACCATAGAGCCACCATTCATCTACCATAGAGCCGCCATTCATCTACCATAGAGCCACCATTCATCCACCACTCATCTACCATTCATCTACCATAGAGCCGCCATTCATCTACCATAGAGCCACCATTCATCCACCACTCATCTACCATTCATCTACTATAGAGCCACCATTCATTTACCATAGAGCCACCATTCATCTACCATAGAGCCACCATTCATTTTACCATAGAGCCACCATTCATCTACCATAGAGCCACCATTCATCTACCATAGAGCCACCATTCATCTACCATTGGGCTACCATTCATCTACCATTCATCCACCACTCATCTACCATTCATCTACCATAGAGCCACCATTCATCTACCATAGAGCCACCATTCATCTACCATTGGGCTAGCATTCATCTACAATTCATCCACCACTCATCTACCATTCATCTACCATAGAGCCACCATTCATCTACCATAGAGCCACCATTCATCTAACATAGAGCCACCATGAAGCTACCATTCATCTACCATTCATCCACCACTCATCCACCATTCATCTACCATAGAGCCACCATTCATCTACCATAGAGCCACCATTCATCTACCATAGAGCCACTATTCATCTACCATAGAGCCAACATTCATCTACCATAGAGCTGCCATTCATCTACCATAGAGCCACAATGCATCTACCATAGAGCCACCATTCATCTACCATAGAGCCACCATTCATCTACCATAGGGCTACCATTCATCTACCATTCATCCACCACTCATCTACCATAGGGCTACCATTCATCTACCATTCATCCACTATTCATCTACCACAGAGCCACCATTTATCTACCATAGAGCCACCATTCATCTACCATAGAGCCACCATTCATCCACCACTCATCTACCATTCAACTACCATAGAGCCACCATTCATCTACCATAGAGCCACCATTCATCTACCATAGAGCCACCATTCATCTACCATAGAGCCACCAATCATCTACCATAGAGCCACCATTCATCTACTATAGAGCCACCATTCATCTACCATGAGGCTACCATTCATCTACCATTCATCAACCACTCATCTACCATTCATCTACCATAGAGCCACCATTCATCTACCATAGAGCCACCATTCATCTACCATACAGCCACCATTCATCTACCATTGGGCTACCATTCATCTACCATTCATCCACCACTCATCTACCATTCATCTACCATAGAGCCGCCATTCATCTACCATAGAGCCACCATTCATCCACCATTCATCCACCACTCATCTATCATTCATCTACCATAGAGCCACCATTCATCTACCATAGAGCCATCATTCATCTACCATAGGGCTACCATTCATCTACCATTCATCCACCACTCATCTACCATTCATCTACCATAGAGCCACCATTCATCTACCGTAGAGCCACCATTCATCTACCATAGAGCTACCTTTTATCTAATATAGAGCCACCATTCATATCTACAATAGAGCCACCATTCTCCTACCATAGATCCACCATTCATCTACCATAGAGCCACCATTCATCTACCATAGAGCCACCATTCATCTACCATTGGGCTACCATTCATCTACCATTCATCCACCACTCATCTACCCTTCATCTACCATAGAGCCACCATTCATCTACCATAGAGCCACCATTCATCTACCATTGGGCTACCATTCATCTACAATTCATCCACCACTCATCTACCATTCATCTACCATAGAGCCACCATTCATCTACCATAGAGCCACCATAGAGCCACCATTCATCTACCATAGAGCCACCATTCATCTACCATAGAGCCACTATTCATCTACCATAGAGCCAACATTCATCTACCATAGAGCCGCCATTCATCTACCATAGAACAACCATTCATCCACCACTCATCTACCATTCATCTACCATAGAGCCACCATTCATCTACCATAGAGCCACCATTCATCTACCATAGAGCCACCATTCATCTACCATAGAGCTGCCATTCATCTACCATAGAGCCACCATTCATCCACCACTCATCTACCATTCATCTACCATAGAGCCGCCATTCATCTACCATAGAGCCACCATTCATCCACCACTCATCTACCATTCATCTACCATAGAGCCGCCATTCATCTACCATAGAGCCACCATTCATCTACCATAGAGCCACCATTCATCTACCATAGAGCCACCATTCATCTACCATAGGGCTACCATTCATCTACCATTCATCCACCACTCATCTACCATAGGGCTACCATTCATCTACCATTCATCCACTATTCATCTACCACAGAGCCACCATTTATCTACCATAGAGCCACCATTCATCTACCATAGAGCCACCATTCATCCACCACTCATCTACCATTCATCTACCATAGAGCAACCATTCATCTACCATAGAGCCACCATTCATCTACCATAGAGCCACCATTCATCTACCATAGAGCCACCAATCATCTACCATAGAGCCACCATTCATCTACTATAGAGCCACCATTCATCTACCATGAGGCTACCATTCATCTACCATTCATCAACCACTCATCTACCATTCATCTACCATAGAGCCACCATTCATCTACCATAGAGCCACCATTCATCTACCATAGAGCCACCATTCATCTACCATAGAGCTGCCATTCATCTACCATTGAGCCACCATTCATCTACCATAGAACCACCATTCATCCACCACTCATCTACCATTCATCTACCATAGAGCCACCATTCATCTACCATAGAGCCGCCATTCATCTACCATAGAGCCACCATTCATCCACCACTCATCTACCATTCATCTACCATAGAGCCGCCATTCATCTACCATAGAGCCACCATTCATCCACCACTCATCTACCATTCATCTACTATAGAGCCACCATTCATTTACCATAGAGCCACCATTCATCTACCATAGAGCCACCATTCATTTTACCATAGAGCCACCATTCATCTACCATAGAGCCACCATTCATCTACCATAGAGCCACCATTCATCTACCATTGGGCTACCATTCATCTACCATTCATCCACCACTCATCTACCATTCATCTACCATAGAGCCACCATTCATCTACCATAGAGCCACCATTCATCTACCATTGGGCTAGCATTCATCTACAATTCATCCACCACTCATCTACCATTCATCTACCATAGAGCCACCATTCATCTACCATAGAGCCACCATTCATCTAACATAGAGCCACCATGAAGCTACCATTCATCTACCATTCATCCACCACTCATCCACCATTCATCTACCATAGAGCCACCATTCATCTACCATAGAGCCACCATTCATCTACCATAGAGCCACTATTCATCTACCATAGAGCCAACATTCATCTACCATAGAGCTGCCATTCATCTACCATAGAGCCACAATGCATCTACCATAGAGCCACCATTCATCTACCATAGAGCCACCATTCATCTACCATAGGGCTACCATTCATCTACCATTCATCCACCACTCATCTACCATAGGGCTACCATTCATCTACCATTCATCCACTATTCATCTACCACAGAGCCACCATTTATCTACCATAGAGCCACCATTCATCTACCATAGAGCCACCATTCATCCACCACTCATCTACCATTCATCTACCACAGAGCCACCATTTATCTACCATAGAGCCACCATTCATCTACCATAGAGCCACCATTCATCCACCACTCATCTACCATTCATCTACCATAGAGCAACCATTCATCTACCATAGAGCCACCATTCATCTACCATAGAGCCACCATTCATCTACCATAGAGCCACCAATCATCTACCATAGAGCCACCATTCATCTACTATAGAGCCACCATTCATCTACCATGAGGCTACCATTCATCTACCATTCATCAACCACTCATCTACCATTCATCTACCATAGAGCCACCATTCATCTACCATAGAGCCACCATTCATCTACCATAGAGCCACCATTCATCTACCATAGAGCTGCCATTCATCTACCATTGAGCCACCATTCATCTACCATAGAACCACCATTCATCCACCACTCATCTACCATTCATCTACCATAGAGCCACCATTCATCTACCATAGAGCCGCCATTCATCTACCATAGAGCCACCATTCATCCACCACTCATCTACCATTCATCTACCATAGAGCCGCCATTCATCTACCATAGAGCCACCATTCATCCACCACTCATCTACCATTCATCTACTATAGAGCCACCATTCATTTACCATAGAGCCACCATTCATCTACCATAGAGCCACCATTCATTTTACCATAGAGCCACCATTCATCTACCATAGAGCCACCATTCATCTACCATAGAGCCACCATTCATCTACCATTGGGCTACCATTCATCTACCATTCATCCACCACTCATCTACCATTCATCTACCATAGAGCCACCATTCATCTACCATAGAGCCACCATTCATCTACCATTGGGCTAGCATTCATCTACAATTCATCCACCACTCATCTACCATTCATCTACCATAGAGCCACCATTCATCTACCATAGAGCCACCATTCATCTAACATAGAGCCACCATGAAGCTACCATTCATCTACCATTCATCCACCACTCATCCACCATTCATCTACCATAGAGCCACCATTCATCTACCATAGAGCCACCATTCATCTACCATAGAGCCACTATTCATCTACCATAGAGCCAACATTCATCTACCATAGAGCTGCCATTCATCTACCATAGAGCCATAATGCATCTACCATAGAGCCACCATTCATCTACCATAGAGCCACCATTCATCTACCATAGGGCTACCATTCATCTACCATTCATCCACCACTCATCTACCATAGGGCTACCATTCATCTACCATTCATCCACTATTCATCTACCACAGAGCCACCATTTATCTACCATAGAGCCACCATTCATCTACCATAGAGCCACCATTCATCCACCACTCATCTACCATTCAACTACCATAGAGCCACCATTCATCTACCATAGAGCCACCATTCATCTACCATAGAGCCACCATTCATCTACCATAGAGCCACCAATCATCTACCATAGAGCCACCATTCATCTACTATAGAGCCACCATTCATCTACCATGAGGCTACCATTCATCTACCATTCATCAACCACTCATCTACCATTCATCTACCATAGAGCCACCATTCATCTACCATAGAGCCACCATTCATCTACCATACAGCCACCATTCATCTACCATTGGGCTACCATTCATCTACCATTCATCCACCACTCATCTACCATTCATCTACCATAGAGCCGCCATTCATCTACCATAGAGCCACCATTCATCCACCATTCATCCACCACTCATCTATCATTCATCTACCATAGAGCCACCATTCATCTACCATAGAGCCATCATTCATCTACCATAGGGCTACCATTCATCTACCATTCATCCACCACTCATCTACCATTCATCTACCATAGAGCCACCATTCATCTACCGTAGAGCCACCATTCATCTACCATAGAGCTACCTTTTATCTAATATAGAGCCACCATTCATATCTACAATAGAGCCACCATTCTCCTACCATAGATCCACCATTCATCTACCATAGAGCCACCATTCATCTACCATAGAGCTGCCATTCATCTACCATAGAGCCACCATTCATCCACCACTCATCTACCATTCGTCTACCATAGAGCCGCCATTCATCTACCATAGAGCCACCATTCATCCACCACTCATCTACCATTCATCTACCATAGAGCCGCCATTCATCTACCATAGAGCCACCATTCATCTACCATAGAGCCACCATTCATCTACCATAGAGCCACCATTCATCTACCATAGGGCTACCATTCATCTACCATTCATCCACCACTCATCTACCATAGGGCTACCATTCATCTACCATTCATCCACTATTCATCTACCACAGAGCCACCATTTATCTACCATAGAGCCACCATTCATCTACCATAGAGCCACCATTCATCCACCACTCATCTACCATTCATCTACCATAGAGCAACCATTCATCTACCATAGAGCCACCATTCATCTACCATAGAGCCACCATTCATCTACCATAGAGCCACCAATCATCTACCATAGAGCCACCATTCATCTACTATAGAGCCACCATTCATCTACCATGAGGCTACCATTCATCTACCATTCATCAACCACTCATCTACCATTCATCTACCATAGAGCCACCATTCATCTACCATAGAGCCACCATTCATCTACCATAGAGCCACCATTCATCTACCATAGAGCTGCCATTCATCTACCATTGAGCCACCATTCATCTACCATAGAACCACCATTCATCCACCACTCATCTACCATTCATCTACCATAGAGCCACCATTCATCTACCATAGAGCCGCCATTCATCTACCATAGAGCCACCATTCATCCACCACTCATCTACCATTCATCTACCATAGAGCCGCCATTCATCTACCATAGAGCCACCATTCATCCACCACTCATCTACCATTCATCTACTATAGAGCCACCATTCATTTACCATAGAGCCACCATTCATCTACCATAGAGCCACCATTCATTTTACCATAGAGCCACCATTCATCTACCATAGAGCCACCATTCATCTACCATAGAGCCACCATTCATCTACCATTGGGCTACCATTCATCTACCATTCATCCACCACTCATCTACCATTCATCTACCATAGAGCCACCATTCATCTACCATAGAGCCACCATTCATCTACCATTGGGCTAGCATTCATCTACAATTCATCCACCACTCATCTACCATTCATCTACCATAGAGCCACCATTCATCTACCATAGAGCCACCATTCATCTAACATAGAGCCACCATGAAGCTACCATTCATCTACCATTCATCCACCACTCATCCACCATTCATCTACCATAGAGCCACCATTCATCTACCATAGAGCCACCATTCATCTACCATAGAGCCACTATTCATCTACCATAGAGCCAACATTCATCTACCATAGAGCTGCCATTCATCTACCATAGAGCCACAATGCATCTACCATAGAGCCACCATTCATCTACCATAGAGCCACCATTCATCTACCATAGGGCTACCATTCATCTACCATTCATCCACCACTCATCTACCATAGGGCTACCATTCATCTACCATTCATCCACTAATCATCTACCACAGAGCCACCATTTATCTACCATAGAGCCACCATTCATCTACCATAGAGCCACCATTCATCCACCAATCATCTACCATTCAACTACCATAGAGCCACCATTCATCTACCATAGAGCCACCATTCATCTACCATAGAGCCACCATTCATCTACCATAGAGCCACCAATCATCTACCATAGAGCCACCATTCATCTACTATAGAGCCACCATTCATCTACCATGAGGCTACCATTCATCTACCATTCATCAACCACTCATCTACCATTCATCTACCATAGAGCCACCATTCATCTACCATAGAGCCACCATTCATCTACCATACAGCCACCATTCATCTACCATTGGGCTACCATTCATCTACCATTCATCCACCACTCATCTACCATTCATCTACCATAGAGCCGCCATTCATCTACCATAGAGCCACCATTCATCCACCATTCATCCACCACTCATCTATTATTCATCTACCATAGAGCCACCATTCATCTACCATAGAGCCATCATTCATCTACCATAGGGCTACCATTCATCTACCATTCATCCACCACTCATCTACCATTCATCTACCATAGAGCCACCATTCATCTACCGTAGAGCCACCATTCATCTACCATAGAGCTACCTTTTATCTAATATAGAGCCACCATTCATATCTACAATAGAGCCACCATTCTCCTACCATAGATCCACCATTCATCTACCATAGAGCCACCATTCATCTACCATAGAGCCACCATTCATCTACCATTGGGCTACCATTCATCTACCATTCATCCACCACTCATCTACCCTTCATCTACCATAGAGCCACCATTCATCTACCATAGAGCCACCATTCATCTACCATTGGGCTACCATTCATCTACAATTCATCCACCACTCATCTACCATTCATCTACCATAGAGCCACCATTCATCTACCATAGAGCCACCATAGAGCCACCATTCATCTACCATAGAGCCACCATTCATCTACCATAGAGCCACTATTCATCTACCATAGAGCCAACATTCATCTACCATAGAGCCACCATTCATCTACCATTGGGCTAGCATTCATCTACAATTCATCCACCACTCATCTACCATTCATCTACCATAGAGCCACCATTCATCTACCATAGAGCCACCATTCATCTAACATAGAGCCACCATGAAGCTACCATTCATCTACCATTCATCCACCACTCATCCACCATTCATCTACCATAGAGCCACCATTCATCTACCATAGAGCCACCATTCATCTACCATAGAGCCACTATTCATCTACCATAGAGCCAACATTCATCTACCATAGAGCTGCCATTCATCTACCATAGAGCCACAATGCATCTACCATAGAGCCACCATTCATCTACCATAGAGCCACCATTCATCTACCATAGGGCTACCATTCATCTACCATTCATCCACCACTCATCTACCATAGGGCTACCATTCATCTACCATTCATCCACTATTCATCTACCACAGAGCCACCATTTATCTACCATAGAGCCACCATTCATCTACCATAGAGCCACCATTCATCCACCACTCATCTACCATTCAACTACCATAGAGCCACCATTCATCTACCATAGAGCCACCATTCATCTACCATAGAGCCACCATTCATCTACCATAGAGCCACCAATCATCTACCATAGAGCCACCATTCATCTACTATAGAGCCACCATTCATCTACCATGAGGCTACCATTCATCTACCATTCATCAACCACTCATCTACCATTCATCTACCATAGAGCCACCATTCATCTACCATAGAGCCACCATTCATCTACCATACAGCCACCATTCATCTACCATTGGGCTACCATTCATCTACCATTCATCCACCACTCATCTACCATTCATCTACCATAGAGCCGCCATTCATCTACCATAGAGCCACCATTCATCCACCATTCATCCACCACTCATCTATCATTCATCTACCATAGAGCCACCATTCATCTACCATAGAGCCATCATTCATCTACCATAGGGCTACCATTCATCTACCATTCATCCACCACTCATCTACCATTCATCTACCATAGAGCCACCATTCATCTACCGTAGAGCCACCATTCATCTACCATAGAGCTACCTTTTATCTAATATAGAGCCACCATTCATATCTACAATAGAGCCACCATTCTCCTACCATAGATCCACCATTCATCTACCATAGAGCCACCATTCATCTACCATAGAGCCACCATTCATCTACCATTGGGCTACCATTCATCTACCATTCATCCACCACTCATCTACCCTTCATCTACCATAGAGCCACCATTCATCTACCATAGAGCCACCATTCATCTACCATTGGGCTACCATTCATCTACAATTCATCCACCACTCATCTACCATTCATCTACCATAGAGCCACCATTCATCTACCATAGAGCCACCATAGAGCCACCATTCATCTACCATAGAGCCACCATTCATCTACCATAGAGCCACTATTCATCTACCATAGAGCCAACATTCATCTACCATAGAGCCGCCATTCATCTACCATAGAACAACCATTCATCCACCACTCATCTACCATTCATCTACCATAGAGCCACCATTCATCTACCATAGAGCCACCATTCATCTACCATAGAGCCACCATTCATCTACCATAGAGCCGCCATTCATCTACCATAGAGCCACCATTCATCCACCACTCATCTACCATTCATCTACCATAGAGCCGCCATTCATCTACCATAGAGCCACCATTCATCCACCACTCATCTACCATTCATCTACTATAGAGCCACCATTCATTTACCATAGAGCCACCATTCATCTACCATAGAGCCACCATTCATTTTACCATAGAGCCACCATTCATCTACCATAGAGCCACCATTCATCTACCATAGAGCCACCATTCATCTACCATTGGGCTACCATTCATCTACCATTCATCCACCACTCATCTACCATTCATCTACCATAGAGCCACCATTCATCTACCATAGAGCCACCATTCATCTACCATTGGGCTAGCATTCATCTACAATTCATCCACCACTCATCTACCATTCATCTACCATAGAGCCACCATTCATCTACCATAGAGCCACCATTCATCTAACATAGAGCCACCATGAAGCTACCATTCATCTACCATTCATCCACCACTCATCCACCATTCATCTACCATAGAGCCACCATTCATCTACCATAGAGCCACCATTCATCTACCATAGAGCCACTATTCATCTACCATAGAGCCAACATTCATCTACCATAGAGCTGCCATTCATCTACCATAGAGCCACAATGCATCTATCCATAGAGCCACCATTCATCTACCATAGAGCCACCATTCATCTACCATAGGGCTACCATTCATCTACCATTGATCCACCACTCATCTACCATAGGGCTACCATTCATCTACCATTCATCCACTATTCATCTACCACAGAGCCACCATTTATCTACCATAGAGCCACCATTCATCCACCATAGAGCCACCATTCATCCACCACTCATCTACCATTCAACTACCATAGAGCCACCATTCATCTACCATAGAGCCAACATTCATCTACCATAGAGCCACCATTCATCTACCATAGAGCCACCAATCATCTACCATAGAGCCACCATTCATCTACTATAGAGCCACCATTCATCTACCATGAGGCTACCATTCATCTACCATTCATCAACCACTCATCTACCATTCATCTACCATAGAGCCACCATTCATCTACCATAGAGCCACCATTCATCTACCATACAGCCACCATTCATCTACCATTGGGCTACCATTCATCTACCTTTCATCCACCACTCATCTACCATTCATCTACCATAGAGCCGCCATTCATCTACCATAGAGCCACCATTCATCCACCATTCATCCACCACTCATCTATCATTCATCTACCATAGAGCCACCATTCATCTACCATAGAGCCATCATTCATCTACCATAGGGCTACCATTCATCTACCATTCATCCACCACTCATCTACCATTCATCTACCATAGAGCCACCATTCATCTACCGTAGAGCCACCATTCATCTACCATAGAGCTACCTTTTATCTAATATAGAGCCACCATTCATATCTACAATAGAGCCACCATTCTCCTACCATAGATCCACCATTCATCTACCATAGAGCCACCATTCATCTACCATAGAGCCACCATTCATCTACCATTGGGCTACCATTCATCTACCATTCATCCACCACTCATCTACCCTTCATCTACCATAGAGCCACCATTCATCTACCATAGAGCCACCATTCATCTACCATTGGGCTAGCATTCATCTACAATTCATCCACCACTCATCTACCATTCATCTACCATAGAGCCACCATTCATCTACCATAGAGCCACCATTCATCTAACATAGAGCCACCATGAAGCTACCATTCATCTACCATTCATCCACCACTCATCTACCATTCATCTACCATAGAGCCACCATTCATCTACCATAGAGCCACCATTCATCTACCATAGAGCCACTATTCATCTACCATAGAGCCAACATTCATCTACCATAGAGCTGCCATTCATCTACCATAGAGCCACCATTCATCTACCATAGAGCCACCATTCATCTACCATAGAGCCACCATTCATCTACCATAGGGCTACCATTCATCTACCATTCATCCACCACTCATCTACCATAGGGCTACCATTCATCTACCATTCATCCACTATTCATCTACCACAGAGCCACCATTTATCTACCATAGAGCCACCATTCATCTACCATAGAGCCACCATTCATCCACCACTCATCTACCATTCATCTACCATAGAGCAACCATTCATCTACCATAGAGCCACCATTCATCTACCATAGAGCCACCATTCATCTACCATAGAGCCACCAATCATCTACCATAGAGCCACCATTCATCTACTATAGAGCCACCATTCATCTACCATGAGGCTACCATTCATCTACCATTCATCAACCACTCATCTACCATTCATCTACCATAGAGCCACCATTCATCTACCATAGAGCCACCATTCATCTACCATAGAGCCACCATTCATCTACCATAGAGCTGCCATTCATCTACCATTGAGCCACCATTCATCTACCATAGAACCACCATTCATCCACCACTCATCTACCATTCATCTACCATAGAGCCACCATTCATCTACCATAGAGCCGCCATTCTTCTACCATAGAGCCACCATTCATCCACCACTCATATACCATTCATCTACCATAGAGCCGCCATTCATCTACCATAGAGCCACCATTCATCCACCACTCATCTACCATTCATCTACTATAGAGCCACCATTCATTTACCATAGAGCCACCATTCATCTACCATAGAGCCACCATTCATTTTACCATAGAGCCACCATTCATCTACCATAGAGCCACCATTCATCTACCATAGAGCCACCATTCATCTACCATTGGGCTACCATTCATCTACCATTCATCCACCACTCATCTACCATTCATCTACCATAGAGCCACCATTCATCTACCATAGAGCCACCATTCATCTACCATTGGGCTAGCATTCATCTACAATTCATCCACCACTCATCTACCATTCATCTACCATAGAGCCACCATTCATCTACCATAGAGCCACCATTCATCTAACATAGAGCCACCATGAAGCTACCATTCATCTACCATTCATCCACCACTCATCCACCATTCATCTACCATAGAGCCACCATTCATCTACCATAGAGCCACCATTCATCTACCATAGAGCCACTATTCATCTACCATAGAGCCAACATTCATCTACCATAGAGCTGCCATTCATCTACCATAGAGCCACAATGCATCTACCATAGAGCCACCATTCATCTACCATAGAGCCACCATTCATCTACCATAGGGCTACCATTCATCTACCATTCATCCACCACTCATCTACCATAGGGCTACCATTCATCTACCATTCATCCACTATTCATCTACCACAGAGCCACCATTTATCTACCATAGAGCCACCATTCATCTACCATAGAGCCACCATTCATCCACCACTCATCTACCATTCAACTACCATAGAGCCACCATTCATCTACCATAGAGCCACCATTCATCTACCATAGAGCCACCATTCATCTACCATAGAGCCACCAATCATCTACCATAGAGCCACCATTCATCTACTATAGAGCCACCATTCATCTACCATGAGGCTACCATTCATCTACCATTCATCAACCACTCATCTACCATTCATCTACCATAGAGCCACCATTCATCTACCATAGAGCCACCATTCATCTACCATACAGCCACCATTCATCTACCATTGGGTTACCATTCATCTACCATTCATCCACCACTCATCTACCATTCATCTACCATAGAGCCGCCATTCATCTACCATAGAGCCACCATTCATCCACCATTCATCCACCACTCATCTATCATTCATCTACCATAGAGCCACCATTCATCTACCATAGAGCCATCATTCATCTACCATAGGGCTACCATTCATCTACCATTCATCCACCACTCATCTACCATTCATCTACCATAGAGCCACCATTCATCTACCGTAGAGCCACCATTCATCTACCATAGAGCTACCTTTTATCTAATATAGAGCCACCATTCATATCTACAATAGAGCCACCATTCTCCTACCATAGATCCACCATTCATCTACCATAGAGCCACCATTCATCTACCATAGAGCCACCATTCATCTACCATTGGGCTACCATTCATCTACCATTCATCCACCACTCATCTACCCTTCATCTACCATAGAGCCACCATTCATCTACCATAGAGCCACCATTCATCTACCATTGGGCTACCATTCATCTACAATTCATCCACCACTCATCTACCATTCATCTACCATAGAGCCACCATTCATCTACCATAGAGCCACCATAGAGCCACCATTCATCTACCATAGAGCCACCATTCATCTACCATAGAGCCACTATTCATCTACCATAGAGCCAACATTCATCTACCATAGAGCTGCCATTCATCTACCATAGAGCCACCATTCATCTACCATAGACCCACCATTCATCTACCATAGAGCCACCATTCATCTACCATAGGGCTACCATTCATTTACCATTCATCCACCACTCATCTACCATAGGGCTACCATTCATCTACCATTCATCCACTATTCATCTACCACAGAGCCACCATTTATCTACCATAGAGCCACCATTCATCTACCATAGAGCCACCATTCATCCACCACTCATCTACCATTCATCTACCATAGAGCAACCATTCATCTACCATAGAGCCACCATTCATCTACCATAGAGCCACCATTCATCTACCATAGAGCCACCAATCATCTACCATAGAGCCACCATTCATCTACTATAGAGCCACCATTCATCTACCATGAGGCTACCATTCATCTACCATTCATCAACCACTCATCTACCATTCATCTACCATAGAGCCACCATTCATCTACCATAGAGCCACCATTCATCTACCATAGAGCCACCATTCATCTACCATAGAGCTGCCATTCATCTACCATTGAGCCACCATTCATCTACCATAGAACCACCATTCATCCACCACTCATCTACCATTCATCTACCATAGAGCCACCATTCATCTACCATAGAGCCACCATTCATCTACCATAGAGCCACCATTCATCTACCATAGAGCCGCCATTCATCTACCATAGAGCCACCATTCATCCACCATTCATCCACCACTCATCTACCATTCATCTACCATAGAGCCACCATTCATCTACCATAGAGCCATCATTCATCTACCATAGGGCTACCATTCATTTACCATAGAGCCACCATTCATCTACCATAGAGCCACCATTCATCTACTATAGAGCCACCATTCATCTACCATAGAGCCACCATTCATCTACCATTGGGCTACCATTCATCTACAATTCATCCACCACTCATCTACCATTCATCTACCATAGAGCCACCATTCATCTACCATAGAGCCACCATTCATCTACCATAGAGCCACCATTCATCTACCATAGAGCCGCCATTCATCTACCATAGAACCACCATTCATCCAACACTCATCTACCATTCATCTACCATAGAGCCACCATTCATCTACCATAGAGCGACCATTCATCTACCATAGAGCCACCATTCATCCACCACTCATCTACCATTCATCTACTATAGAGCCACCATTCATTTACCATAGAGCCACCATTCATCTACCATAGAGCCACCATTCATTTACCATAGAGCCACCATTCATTTACCATTGGGCTACCATTCATCTACCATTCATCCACCACTCATCTACCATTCATCTACCATAGAGCCACCATTCATCTAACATAGAGCCAAAATGAAGCTACCATTCATCTACCATAGAGCCACCATTCATCTACAGTAGAGCCACCATTCATCTACCATAGAGCTACCTTTCATCTAACATAGAGCCACCATTCATATCTACCATAGAGCCACCATTCTCCTACCACAGAGCCACCATTCATCTACCATAGAGTCACCATTCATCTACCATAGAGCCACCATTCATCTACCATAGAGCCACCATTCATCTACCATAGAGCCACCATTCATCTACCATAGAGCCACAATTCATCCACCATAGAGCCACCATTCATCCACCACTCATCTACCATTCATCTACCATAGAGCCACCATTCATCTACCATAGAGCCATCATTCATCTACCATAGGGCTACCATTCATTTACCATAGAGCCACCATTCATCTACCATAGAGCCACCATTCATCTACCATAGAGCCACCATTCATCTACCATAGAGCTACCTTTTATCTAATATAGAGCCACCATTCATATCTACAATAGAGCCACCATTCTCCTACCATAGATCCACCATTCATCTACCATAGAGCCACCATTCATCTACCATAGAGCCACCATTCATCTACCATTGGGCTACCATTCATCTACCATTCATCCACCACTCATCTACCCTTCATCTACCATAGAGCCACCATTCATCTACCATAGAGCCACCATTCATCTACCATTGGGCTACCATTCATCTACAATTCATCCACCACTCATCTACCATTCATCTACCATAGAGCCACCATTCATCTACCATAGAGCCACCATAGAGCCACCATTCATCTACCATAGAGCCACCATTCATCTACCATAGAGCCACTATTCATCTACCATAGAGCCAACATTCATCTACCATAGAGCCGCCATTCATCTACCATAGAACAACCATTCATCCACCACTCATCTACCATTCATCTACCATAGAGCCACCATTCATCTACCATAGAGCCACCATTCATCTACCATAGAGCCACCATTCATCTACCATAGAGCCGCCATTCATCTACCATAGAGCCACCATTCATCCACCACTCATCTACCATTCATCTACCATAGAGCCGCCATTCATCTACCATAGAGCCACCATTCATCCACCACTCATCTACCATTCATCTACTATAGAGCCACCATTCATTTTCCATAGAGCCACCATTCATCTACCATAGAGCCACCATTCATTTTACCATAGAGCCACCATTCATCTACCATAGAGCCACCATTCATCTACCATAGAGCCACCATTCATCTACCATTGGGCTACCATTCATCTACCATTCATCCACCACTCATCTACCATTCATCTACCATAGAGCCACCATTCATCTACCATAGAGCCACCATTCATCTACCATTGGGCTAGCATTCATCTACAATTCATCCACCACTCATCTACCATTCATCTACCATAGAGCCACCATTCATCTACCATAGAGCCACCATTCATCTAACATAGAGCCACCATGAAGCTACCATTCATCTACCATTCATCCACCACTCATCCACCATTCATCTACCATAGAGCCACCATTCATCTACCATAGAGCCACCATTCATCTACCATAGAGCCACTATTCATCTACCATAGAGCCAACATTCATCTACCATAGAGCTGCCATTCATCTACCATAGAGCCACAATGCATCTATCCATAGAGCCACCATTCATCTACCATAGAGCCACCATTCATCTACCATAGGGCTACCATTCATCTACCATTGATCCACCACTCATCTACCATAGGGCTACCATTCATCTACCATTCATCCACTATTCATCTACCACAGAGCCACCATTTATCTACCATAGAGCCACCATTCATCCACCATAGAGCCACCATTCATCCACCACTCATCTACCATTCAACTACCATAGAGCCACCATTCATCTACCATAGAGCCAACATTCATCTACCATAGAGCCACCATTCATCTACCATAGAGCCACCAATCATCTACCATAGAGCCACCATTCATCTACTATAGAGCCACCATTCATCTACCATGAGGCTACCATTCATCTACCATTCATCAACCACTCATCTACCATTCATCTACCATAGAGCCACCATTCATCTACCATAGAGCCACCATTCATCTACCATACAGCCACCATTCATCTACCATTGGGCTACCATTCATCTACCTTTCATCCACCACTCATCTACCATTCATCTACCATAGAGCCGCCATTCATCTACCATAGAGCCACCATTCATCCACCATTCATCCACCACTCATCTATCATTCATCTACCATAGAGCCACCATTCATCTACCATAGAGCCATCATTCATCTACCATAGGGCTACCATTCATCTACCATTCATCCACCACTCATCTACCATTCATCTACCATAGAGCCACCATTCATCTACCGTAGAGCCACCATTCATCTACCATAGAGCTACCTTTTATCTAATATAGAGCCACCATTCATATCTACAATAGAGCCACCATTCTCCTACCATAGATCCACCATTCATCTACCATAGAGCCACCATTCATCTACCATAGAGCCACCATTCATCTACCATTGGGCTACCATTCATCTACCATTCATCCACCACTCATCTACCCTTCATCTACCATAGAGCCACCATTCATCTACCATAGAGCCACCATTCATCTACCATTGGGCTAGCATTCATCTACAATTCATCCACCACTCATCTACCATTCATCTACCATAGAGCCACCATTCATCTACCATAGAGCCACCATTCATCTAACATAGAGCCACCATGAAGCTACCATTCATCTACCATTCATCCACCACTCATCTACCATTCATCTACCATAGAGCCACCATTCATCTACCATAGAGCCACCATTCATCTACCATAGAGCCACTATTCATCTACCATAGAGCCAACATTCATCTACTATAGAGCCACCATTCATCTACCATGAGGCTACCATTCATCTACCATTCATCAACCACTCATCTACCATTCATCTACCATAGAGCCACCATTCATCTACCATAGAGCCACCATTCATCTACCATAGAGCCACCATTCATCTACCATAGAGCTGCCATTCATCTACCATTGAGCCACCATTCATCTACCATAGAACCACCATTCATCCACCACTCATCTACCATTCATCTACCATAGAGCCACCATTCATCTACCATAGAGCCGCCATTCATCTACCATAGAGCCACCATTCATCCACCACTCATCTACCATTCATCTACCATAGAGCCGCCATTCATCTACCATAGAGCCACCATTCATCCACCACCCATCTACCATTCATCTACTATAGAGCCACCATTCATTTACCATAGAGCCACCATTCATCTACCATAGAGCCACCATTCATTTTACCATAGAGCCACCATTCATCTACCATAGAGCCACCATTCATCTACCATAGAGCCACCATTCATCTACCATTGGGCTACCATTCATCTACCATTCATCCACCACTCATCTACCATTCATCTACCATAGAGCCACCATTCATCTACCATAGAGCCACCATTCATCTACCATTGGGCTAGCATTCATCTACAATTCATCCACCACTCATCTACCATTCATCTACCATAGAGCCACCATTCATCTACCATAGAGCCACCATTCATCTAACATAGAGCCACCATGAAGCTACCATTCATCTACCATTCATCCACCACTCATCCACCATTCATCTACCATAGAGCCACCATTCATCTACCATAGAGCCACCATTCATCTACCATAGAGCCACTATTCATCTACCATAGAGCCAACATTCATCTACCATAGAGCTGCCATTCATCTACCATAGAGCCACAATGCATCTACCATAGAGCCACCATTCATCTACCATAGAGCCACCATTCATCTACCATAGGGCTACCATTCATCTACCATTCATCCACCACTCATCTACCATAGGGCTACCATTCATCTACCATTCATCCACTATTCATCTACCACAGAGCCACCATTTATCTACCATAGAGCCACCATTCATCTACCATAGAGCCACCATTCATCCACCACTCATCTACCATTCAACTACCATAGAGCCACCATTCATCTACCATAGAGCCACCATTCATCTACCATAGAGCCACCATTCATCTACCATAGAGCCACCAATCATCTACCATAGAGCCACCATTCATCTACTATAGAGCCACCATTCATCTACCATGAGGCTACCATTCATCTACCATTCATCAACCACTCATCTACCATTCATCTACCATAGAGCCACCATTCATCTACCATAGAGCCACCATTCATCTACCATACAGCCACCATTCATCTACCATTGGGCTACCATTCATCTACCATTCATCCACCACTCATCTACCATTCATCTACCATAGAGCCGCCATTCATCTACCATAGAGCCACCATTCATCCACCATTCATCCACCACTCATCTATCATTCATCTACCATAGAGCCACCATTCATCTACCATAGAGCCATCATTCATCTACCATAGGGCTACCATTCATCTACCATTCATCCACCACTCATCTACCATTCATCTACCATAGAGCCACCATTCATCTACCGTAGAGCCACCATTCATCTACCATAGAGCTACCTTTTATCTAATATAGAGCCACCATTCATATCTACAATAGAGCCACCATTCTCCTACCATAGATCCACCATTCATCTACCATAGAGCCACCATTCATCTACCATAGAGCCACCATTCATCTACCATTGGGCTACCATTCATCTACCATTCATCCACCACTCATCTACCCTTCATCTACCATAGAGCCACCATTCATCTACCATAGAGCCACCATTCATCTACCATTGGGCTACCATTCATCTACAATTCATCCACCACTCATCTACCATTCATCTACCATAGAGCCACCATTCATCTACCATAGAGCCACCATAGAGCCACCATTCATCTACCATAGAGCCACCATTCATCTACCATAGAGCCACTATTCATCTACCATAGAGCCAACATTCATCTACCATAGAGCCGCCATTCATCTACCATAGAACAACCATTCATCCACCACTCATCTACCATTCATCTACCATAGAGCCACCATTCATCTACCATAGAGCCACCATTCATCTACCATAGAGCCACCATTCATCTACCATAGAGCTGCCATTCATCTACCATAGAGCCACCATTCATCCACCACTCATCTACCATTCATCTACCATAGAGCCGCCATTCATCTACCATAGAGCCACCATTCATCCACCACTCATCTACCATTCATCTACCATAGAGCCGCCATTCATCTACCATAGAGCCACCATTCATCTACCATAGAGCCACCATTCATCTACCATAGAGCCACCATTCATCTACCATAGGGCTACCATTCATCTACCATTCATCCACCACTCATCTACCATAGGGCTACCATTCATCTACCATTCATCCACTATTCATCTACCACAGAGCCACCATTTATCTACCATAGAGCCACCATTCATCTACCATAGAGCCACCATTCATCCACCACTCATCTACCATTCATCTACCATAGAGCAACCATTCATCTACCATAGAGCCACCATTCATCTACCATAGAGCCACCATTCATCTACCATAGAGCCACCAATCATCTACCATAGAGCCACCATTCATCTACTATAGAGCCACCATTCATCTACCATGAGGCTACCATTCATCTACCATTCATCAACCACTCATCTACCATTCATCTACCATAGAGCCACCATTCATCTACCATAGAGCCACCATTCATCTACCATAGAGCCACCATTCATCTACCATAGAGCTGCCATTCATCTACCATTGAGCCACCATTCATCTACCATAGAACCACCATTCATCCACCACTCATCTACCATTCATCTACCATAGAGCCACCATTCATCTACCATAGAGCCGCCATTCATCTACCATAGAGCCACCATTCATCCACCACTCATCTACCATTCATCTACCATAGAGCCGCCATTCATCTACCATAGAGCCACCATTCATCCACCACTCATCTACCATTCATCTACTATAGAGCCACCATTCATTTACCATAGAGCCACCATTCATCTACCATAGAGCCACCATTCATTTTACCATAGAGCCACCATTCATCTACCATAGAGCCACCATTCATCTACCATAGAGCCACCATTCATCTACCATTGGGCTACCATTCATCTACCATTCATCCACCACTCATCTACCATTCATCTACCATAGAGCCACCATTCATCTACCATAGAGCCACCATTCATCTACCATTGGGCTAGCATTCATCTACAATTCATCCACCACTCATCTACCATTCATCTACCATAGAGCCACCATTCATCTACCATAGAGCCACCATTCATCTAACATAGAGCCACCATGAAGCTACCATTCATCTACCATTCATCCACCACTCATCCACCATTCATCTACCATAGAGCCACCATTCATCTACCATAGAGCCACCATTCATCTACCATAGAGCCACTATTCATCTACCATAGAGCCAACATTCATCTACCATAGAGCTGCCATTCATCTACCATAGAGCCACAATGCATCTACCATAGAG
The DNA here is from genome assembly GCA_035222895.1 of Strongylocentrotus droebachiensis. NCBI lineage: Eukaryota > Metazoa > Echinodermata > Echinoidea > Camarodonta > Strongylocentrotidae > Strongylocentrotus > Strongylocentrotus droebachiensis. The sequence continues at coordinate 44,605 of JAVYIG010003585.1, read as the reverse complement.
CCACCATTCATCTACCATAGAGCCACCATTCATCTACCATAGGGCTACCATTCATCTACCATTCATCCACCACTCATCTACCATAGGGCTACCATTCATCTACCATTCATCCACTATTCATCTACCACAGAGCCACCATTTATCTACCATAGAGCCACCATTCATCTACCATAGAGCCACCATTCATCCACCACTCATCTACCATTCATCTACCACAGAGCCACCATTTATCTACCATAGAGCAACCATTCATCTACCATAGAGCCACCATTCATCCACCACTCATCTACCATTCATCTACCATAGAGCAACCATTCATCTACCATAGAGCCACCATTCATCTACCATAGAGCCACCATTCATCTACCATAGAGCCACCAATCATCTACCATAGAGCCACCATTCATCTACTATAGAGCCACCATTCATCTACCATGAGGCTACCATTCATCTACCATTCATCAACCACTCATCTACCATTCATCTACCATAGAGCCACCATTCATCTACCATAGAGCCACCATTCATCTACCATAGAGCCACCATTCATCTACCATAGAGCTGCCATTCATCTACCATTGAGCCACCATTCATCTACCATAGAACCACCATTCATCCACCACTCATCTACCATTCATCTACCATAGAGCCACCATTCATCTACCATAGAGCCGCCATTCATCTACCATAGAGCCACCATTCATCCACCACTCATCTACCATTCATCTACCATAGAGCCGCCATTCATCTACCATAGAGCCACCATTCATCCACCACTCATCTACCATTCATCTACTATAGAGCCACCATTCATTTACCATAGAGCCACCATTCATCTACCATAGAGCCACCATTCATTTTACCATAGAGCCACCATTCATCTACCATAGAGCCACCATTCATCTACCATAGAGCCACCATTCATCTACCATTGGGCTACCATTCATCTACCATTCATCCACCACTCATCTACCATTCATCTACCATAGAGCCACCATTCATCTACCATAGAGCCACCATTCATCTACCATTGGGCTAGCATTCATCTACAATTCATCCACCACTCATCTACCATTCATCTACCATAGAGCCACCATTCATCTACCATAGAGCCACCATTCATCTAACATAGAGCCACCATGAAGCTACCATTCATCTACCATTCATCCACCACTCATCCACCATTCATCTACCATAGAGCCACCATTCATCTACCATAGAGCCACCATTCATCTACCATAGAGCCACTATTCATCTACCATAGAGCCAACATTCATCTACCATAGAGCTGCCATTCATCTACCATAGAGCCATAATGCATCTACCATAGAGCCACCATTCATCTACCATAGAGCCACCATTCATCTACCATAGGGCTACCATTCATCTACCATTCATCCACCACTCATCTACCATAGGGCTACCATTCATCTACCATTCATCCACTATTCATCTACCACAGAGCCACCATTTATCTACCATAGAGCCACCATTCATCTACCATAGAGCCACCATTCATCCACCACTCATCTACCATTCAACTACCATAGAGCCACCATTCATCTACCATAGAGCCACCATTCATCTACCATAGAGCCACCATTCATCTACCATAGAGCCACCAATCATCTACCATAGAGCCACCATTCATCTACTATAGAGCCACCATTCATCTACCATGAGGCTACCATTCATCTACCATTCATCAACCACTCATCTACCATTCATCTACCATAGAGCCACCATTCATCTACCATAGAGCCACCATTCATCTACCATACAGCCACCATTCATCTACCATTGGGCTACCATTCATCTACCATTCATCCACCACTCATCTACCATTCATCTACCATAGAGCCGCCATTCATCTACCATAGAGCCACCATTCATCCACCATTCATCCACCACTCATCTATCATTCATCTACCATAGAGCCACCATTCATCTACCATAGAGCCATCATTCATCTACCATAGGGCTACCATTCATCTACCATTCATCCACCACTCATCTACCATTCATCTACCATAGAGCCACCATTCATCTACCGTAGAGCCACCATTCATCTACCATAGAGCTACCTTTTATCTAATATAGAGCCACCATTCATATCTACAATAGAGCCACCATTCTCCTAGCATAGATCCACCATTCATCTACCATAGAGCCACCATTCATCTACCATAGAGCTGCCATTCATCTACCATAGAGCCACCATTCATCCACCACTCATCTACCATTCGTCTACCATAGAGCCGCCATTCATCTACCATAGAGCCACCATTCATCCACCACTCATCTACCATTCATCTACCATAGAGCCGCCATTCATCTACCATAGAGCCACCATTCATCTACCATAGAGCCACCATTCATCTACCATAGAGCCACCATTCATCTACCATAGGGCTACCATTCATCTACCATTCATCCACCACTCATCTACCATAGGGCTACCATTCATCTACCATTCATCCACTATTCATCTACCACAGAGCCACCATTTATCTACCATAGAGCCACCATTCATCTACCATAGAGCCACCATTCATCCACCACTCATCTACCATTCATCTACCATAGAGCAACCATTCATCTACCATAGAGCCACCATTCATCTACCATAGAGCCACCATTCATCTACCATAGAGCCACCAATCATCTACCATAGAGCCACCATTCATCTACTATAGAGCCACCATTCATCTACCATGAGGCTACCATTCATCTACCATTCATCAACCACTCATCTACCATTCATCTACCATAGAGCCACCATTCATCTACCATAGAGCCACCATTCATCTACCATAGAGCCACCATTCATCTACCATAGAGCTGCCATTCATCTACCATTGAGCCACCATTCATCTACCATAGAACCACCATTCATCCACCACTCATCTACCATTCATCTACCATAGAGCCACCATTCATCTACCATAGAGCCGCCATTCATCTACCATAGAGCCACCATTCATCCACCACTCATCTACCATTCATCTACCATAGAGCCGCCATTCATCTACCATAGAGCCACCATTCATCCACCACTCATCTACCATTCATCTACTATAGAGCCACCATTCATTTACCATAGAGCCACCATTCATCTACCATAGAGCCACCATTCATTTTACCATAGAGCCACCATTCATCTACCATAGAGCCACCATTCATCTACCATAGAGCCACCATTCATCTACCATTGGGCTACCATTCATCTACCATTCATCCACCACTCATCTACCATTCATCTACCATAGAGCCACCATTCATCTACCATAGAGCCACCATTCATCTACCATTGGGCTAGCATTCATCTACAATTCATCCACCACTCATCTACCATTCATCTACCATAGAGCCACCATTCATCTACCATAGAGCCACCATTCATCTAACATAGAGCCACCATGAAGCTACCATTCATCTACCATTCATCCACCACTCATCCACCATTCATCTACCATAGAGCCACCATTCATCTACCATAGAGCCACCATTCATCTACCATAGAGCCACTATTCATCTACCATAGAGCCAACATTCATCTACCATAGAGCTGCCATTCATCTACCATAGAGCCACAATGCATCTACCATAGAGCCACCATTCATCTACCATAGAGCCACCATTCATCTACCATAGGGCTACCATTCATCTACCATTCATCCACCACTCATCTACCATAGGGCTACCATTCATCTACCATTCATCCACTAATCATCTACCACAGAGCCACCATTTATCTACCATAGAGCCACCATTCATCTACCATAGAGCCACCATTCATCCACCACTCATCTACCATTCAACTACCATAGAGCCACCATTCATCTACCATAGAGCCACCATTCATCTACCATAGAGCCACCATTCATCTACCATAGAGCCACCAATCATCTACCATAGAGCCACCATTCATCTACTATAGAGCCACCATTCATCTACCATGAGGCTACCATTCATCTACCATTCATCAACCACTCATCTACCATTCATCTACCATAGAGCCACCATTCATCTACCATAGAGCCACCATTCATCTACCATACAGCCACCATTCATCTACCATTGGGCTACCATTCATCTACCATTCATCCACCACTCATCTACCATTCATCTACCATAGAGCCGCCATTCATCTACCATAGAGCCACCATTCATCCACCATTCATCCACCACTCATCTATTATTCATCTACCATAGAGCCACCATTCATCTACCATAGAGCCATCATTCATCTACCATAGGGCTACCATTCATCTACCATTCATCCACCACTCATCTACCATTCATCTACCATAGAGCCACCATTCATCTACCGTAGAGCCACCATTCATCTACCATAGAGCTACCTTTTATCTAATATAGAGCCACCATTCATATCTACAATAGAGCCACCATTCTCCTACCATAGATCCACCATTCATCTACCATAGAGCCACCATTCATCTACCATAGAGCCACCATTCATCTACCATTGGGCTACCATTCATCTACCATTCATCCACCACTCATCTACCCTTCATCTACCATAGAGCCACCATTCATCTACCATAGAGCCACCATTCATCTACCATTGGGCTACCATTCATCTACAATTCATCCACCACTCATCTACCATTCATCTACCATAGAGCCACCATTCATCTACCATAGAGCCACCATAGAGCCACCATTCATCTACCATAGAGCCACCATTCATCTACCATAGAGCCACTATTCATCTACCATAGAGCCAACATTCATCTACCATAGAGCCACCATTCATCTACCATTGGGCTAGCATTCATCTACAATTCATCCACCACTCATCTACCATTCATCTACCATAGAGCCACCATTCATCTACCATAGAGCCACCATTCATCTAACATAGAGCCACCATGAAGCTACCATTCATCTACCATTCATCCACCACTCATCCACCATTCATCTACCATAGAGCCACCATTCATCTACCATAGAGCCACCATTCATCTACCATAGAGCCACTATTCATCTACCATAGAGCCAACATTCATCTACCATAGAGCTGCCATTCATCTACCATAGAGCCACAATGCATCTACCATAGAGCCACCATTCATCTACCATAGAGCCACCATTCATCTACCATAGGGCTACCATTCATCTACCATTCATCCACCACTCATCTACCATAGGGCTACCATTCATCTACCATTCATCCACTATTCATCTACCACAGAGCCACCATTTATCTACCATAGAGCCACCATTCATCTACCATAGAGCCACCATTCATCCACCACTCATCTACCATTCAACTACCATAGAGCCACCATTCATCTACCATAGAGCCACCATTCATCTACCATAGAGCCACCATTCATCTACCATAGAGCCACCAATCATCTACCATAGAGCCACCATTCATCTACTATAGAGCCACCATTCATCTACCATGAGGCTACCATTCATCTACCATTCATCAACCACTCATCTACCATTCATCTACCATAGAGCCACCATTCATCTACCATAGAGCCACCATTCATCTACCATACAGCCACCATTCATCTACCATTGGGCTACCATTCATCTACCATTCATCCACCACTCATCTACCATTCATCTACCATAGAGCCGCCATTCATCTACCATAGAGCCACCATTCATCCACCATTCATCCACCACTCATCTATCATTCATCTACCATAGAGCCACCATTCATCTACCATAGAGCCATCATTCATCTACCATAGGGCTACCATTCATCTACCATTCATCCACCACTCATCTACCATTCATCTACCATAGAGCCACCATTCATCTACCGTAGAGCCACCATTCATCTACCATAGAGCTACCTTTTATCTAATATAGAGCCACCATTCATATCTACAATAGAGCCACCATTCTCCTACCATAGATCCACCATTCATCTACCATAGAGCCACCATTCATCTACCATAGAGCCACCATTCATCTACCATTGGGCTACCATTCATCTACCATTCATCCACCACTCATCTACCCTTCATCTACCATAGAGCCACCATTCATCTACCATAGAGCCACCATTCATCTACCATTGGGCTACCATTCATCTACAATTCATCCACCACTCATCTACCATTCATCTACCATAGAGCCACCATTCATCTACCATAGAGCCACCATAGAGCCACCATTCATCTACCATAGAGCCACCATTCATCTACCATAGAGCCACTATTCATCTACCATAGAGCCAACATTCATCTACCATAGAGCCGCCATTCATCTACCATAGAACAACCATTCATCCACCACTCATCTACCATTCATCTACCATAGAGCCACCATTCATCTACCATAGAGCCACCATTCATCTACCATAGAGCCACCATTCATCTACCATAGAGCCGCCATTCATCTACCATAGAGCCACCATTCATCCACCACTCATCTACCATTCATCTACCATAGAGCCGCCATTCATCTACCATAGAGCCACCATTCATCCACCACTCATCTACCATTCATCTACTATAGAGCCACCATTCATTTACCATAGAGCCACCATTCATCTACCATAGAGCCACCATTCATTTTACCATAGAGCCACCATTCATCTACCATAGAGCCACCATTCATCTACCATAGAGCCACCATTCATCTACCATTGGGCTACCATTCATCTACCATTCATCCACCACTCATCTACCATTCATCTACCATAGAGCCACCATTCATCTACCATAGAGCCACCATTCATCTACCATTGGGCTAGCATTCATCTACAATTCATCCACCACTCATCTACCATTCATCTACCATAGAGCCACCATTCATCTACCATAGAGCCACCATTCATCTAACATAGAGCCACCATGAAGCTACCATTCATCTACCATTCATCCACCACTCATCCACCATTCATCTACCATAGAGCCACCATTCATCTACCATAGAGCCACCATTCATCTACCATAGAGCCACTATTCATCTACCATAGAGCCAACATTCATCTACCATAGAGCTGCCATTCATCTACCATAGAGCCACAATGCATCTATCCATAGAGCCACCATTCATCTACCATAGAGCCACCATTCATCTACCATAGGGCTACCATTCATCTACCATTGATCCACCACTCATCTACCATAGGGCTACCATTCATCTACCATTCATCCACTATTCATCTACCACAGAGCCACCATTTATCTACCATAGAGCCACCATTCATCCACCATAGAGCCACCATTCATCCACCACTCATCTACCATTCAACTACCATAGAGCCACCATTCATCTACCATAGAGCCAACATTCATCTACCATAGAGCCACCATTCATCTACCATAGAGCCACCAATCATCTACCATAGAGCCACCATTCATCTACTATAGAGCCACCATTCATCTACCATGAGGCTACCATTCATCTACCATTCATCAACCACTCATCTACCATTCATCTACCATAGAGCCACCATTCATCTACCATAGAGCCACCATTCATCTACCATACAGCCACCATTCATCTACCATTGGGCTACCATTCATCTACCTTTCATCCACCACTCATCTACCATTCATCTACCATAGAGCCGCCATTCATCTACCATAGAGCCACCATTCATCCACCATTCATCCACCACTCATCTATCATTCATCTACCATAGAGCCACCATTCATCTACCATAGAGCCATCATTCATCTACCATAGGGCTACCATTCATCTACCATTCATCCACCACTCATCTACCATTCATCTACCATAGAGCCACCATTCATCTACCGTAGAGCCACCATTCATCTACCATAGAGCTACCTTTTATCTAATATAGAGCCACCATTCATATCTACAATAGAGCCACCATTCTCCTACCATAGATCCACCATTCATCTACCATAGAGCCACCATTCATCTACCATAGAGCCACCATTCATCTACCATTGGGCTACCATTCATCTACCATTCATCCACCACTCATCTACCCTTCATCTACCATAGGGCCACCATTCATCTACCATAGAGCCACCATTCATCTACCATTGGGCTAGCATTCATCTACAATTCATCCACCACTCATCTACCATTCATCTACCATAGAGCCACCATTCATCTACCATAGAGCCACCATTCATCTAACATAGAGCCACCATGAAGCTACCATTCATCTACCATTCATCCACCACTCATCTACCATTCATCTACCATAGAGCCACCATTCATCTACCATAGAGCCACCATTCATCTACCATAGAGCCACTATTCATCTACCATAGAGCCAACATTCATCTACCATAGAGCTGCCATTCATCTACCATAGAGCCACCATTCATCTACCATAGAGCCACCATTCATCTACCATAGAGCCACCATTCATCTACCATAGGGCTACCATTCATCTACCATTCATCCACCACTCATCTACCATAGGGCTACCATTCATCTACCATTCATCCACTATTCATCTACCACAGAGCCACCATTTATCTACCATAGAGCCACCATTCATCTACCATAGAGCCACCATTCATCCACCACTCATCTACCATTCATCTACCATAGAGCAACCATTCATCTACCATAGAGCCACCATTCATCTACCATAGAGCCACCATTCATCTACCATAGAGCCACCAATCATCTACCATAGAGCCACCATTCATCTACTATAGAGCCACCATTCATCTACCATGAGGCTACCATTCATCTACCATTCATCAACCACTCATCTACCATTCATCTACCATAGAGCCACCATTCATCTACCATAGAGCCACCATTCATCTACCATAGAGCCACCATTCATCTACCATAGAGCTGCCATTCATCTACCATTGAGCCACCATTCATCTACCATAGAACCACCATTCATCCACCACTCATCTACCATTCATCTACCATAGAGCCACCATTCATCTACCATAGAGCCGCCATTCTTCTACCATAGAGCCACCATTCATCCACCACTCATCTACCATTCATCTACCATAGAGCCGCCATTCATCTACCATAGAGCCACCATTCATCCACCACTCATCTACCATTCATCTACTATAGAGCCACCATTCATTTACCATAGAGCCACCATTCATCTACCATAGAGCCACCATTCATTTTACCATAGAGCCACCATTCATCTACCATAGAGCCACCATTCATCTACCATAGAGCCACCATTCATCTACCATTGGGCTACCATTCATCTACCATTCATCCACCACTCATCTACCATTCATCTACCATAGAGCCACCATTCATCTACCATAGAGCCACCATTCATCTACCATTGGGCTAGCATTCATCTACAATTCATCCACCACTCATCTACCATTCATCTACCATAGAGCCACCATTCATCTACCATAGAGCCACCATTCATCTAACATAGAGCCACCATGAAGCTACCATTCATCTACCATTCATCCACCACTCATCCACCATTCATCTACCATAGAGCCACCATTCATCTACCATAGAGCCACCATTCATCTACCATAGAGCCACTATTCATCTACCATAGAGCCAACATTCATCTACCATAGAGCTGCCATTCATCTACCATAGAGCCACAATGCATCTACCATAGAGCCACCATTCATCTACCATAGAGCCACCATTCATCTACCATAGGGCTACCATTCATCTACCATTCATCCACCACTCATCTACCATAGGGCTACCATTCATCTACCATTCATCCACTATTCATCTACCACAGAGCCACCATTTATCTACCATAGAGCCACCATTCATCTACCATAGAGCCACCATTCATCCACCACTCATCTACCATTCAACTACCATAGAGCCACCATTCATCTACCATAGAGCCACCATTCATCTACCATAGAGCCACCATTCATCTACCATAGAGCCACCAATCATCTACCATAGAGCCACCATTCATCTACTATAGAGCCACCATTCATCTACCATGAGGCTACCATTCATCTACCATTCATCAACCACTCATCTACCATTCATCTACCATAGAGCCACCATTCATCTACCATAGAGCCACCATTCATCTACCATACAGCCACCATTCATCTACCATTGGGCTACCATTCATCTACCATTCATCCACCACTCATCTACCATTCATCTACCATAGAGCCGCCATTCATCTACCATAGAGCCACCATTCATCCACCATTCATCCACCACTCATCTATCATTCATCTACCATAGAGCCACCATTCATCTACCATAGAGCCATCATTCATCTACCATAGGGCTACCATTCATCTACCATTCATCCACCACTCATCTACCATTCATCTACCATAGAGCCACCATTCATCTACCGTAGAGCCACCATTCATCTACCATAGAGCTACCTTTTATCTAATATAGAGCCACCATTCATATCTACAATAGAGCCACCATTCTCCTACCATAGATCCACCATTCATCTACCATAGAGCCACCATTCATCTACCATAGAGCCACCATTCATCTACCATTGGGCTACCATTCATCTACCATTCATCCACCACTCATCTACCCTTCATCTACCATAGAGCCACCATTCATCTACCATAGAGCCACCATTCATCTACCATTGGGCTACCATTCATCTACAATTCATCCACCACTCATCTACCATTCATCTACCATAGAGCCACCATTCATCTACCATAGAGCCACCATAGAGCCACCATTCATCTACCATAGAGCCACCATTCATCTACCATAGAGCCACTATTCATCTACCATAGAGCCAACATTCATCTACCATAGAGCTGCCATTCATCTACCATAGAGCCACCATTCATCTACCATAGAGCCACCATTCATCTACCATAGAGCCACCATTCATCTACCATAGGGCTACCATTCATTTACCATTCATCCACCACTCATCTACCATAGGGCTACCATTCATCTACCATTCATCCACTATTCATCTACCACAGAGCCACCATTTATCTACCATAGAGCCACCATTCATCTACCATAGAGCCACCATTCATCCACCACTCATCTACCATTCATCTACCATAGAGCAACCATTCATCTACCATAGAGCCACCATTCATCTACCATAGAGCCACCATTCATCTACCATAGAGCCACCAATCATCTACCATAGAGCCACCATTCATCTACTATAGAGCCACCATTCATCTACCATGAGGCTACCATTCATCTACCATTCATCAACCACTCATCTACCATTCATCTACCATAGAGCCACCATTCATCTACCATAGAGCCACCATTCATCTACCATAGAGCCACCATTCATCTACCATAGAGCTGCCATTCATCTACCATTGAGCCACCATTCATCTACCATAGAACCACCATTCATCCACCACTCATCTACCATTCATCTACCATAGAGCCACCATTCATCTACCATAGAGCCACCATTCATCTACCATAGAGCCACCATTCATCTACCATAGAGCCGCCATTCATCTACCATAGAGCCACCATTCATCCACCATTCATCCACCACTCATCTACCATTCATCTACCATAGAGCCACCATTCATCTACCATAGAGCCATCATTCATCTACCATAGGGCTACCATTCATTTACCATAGAGCCACCATTCATCTACCATAGAGCCACCATTCATCTACTATAGAGCCACCATTCATCTACCATAGAGCCACCATTCATCTACCATTGGGCTACCATTCATCTACAATTCATCCACCACTCATCTACCATTCATCTACCATAGAGCCACCATTCATCTACCATAGAGCCACCATTCATCTACCATAGAGCCACCATTCATCTACCATAGAGCCGCCATTCATCTACCATAGAACCACCATTCATCCAACACTCATCTACCATTCATCTACCATAGAGCCACCATTCATCTACCATAGAGCGACCATTCATCTACCATAGAGCCACCATTCATCCACCACTCATCTACCATTCATCTACTATAGAGCCACCATTCATTTACCATAGAGCCACCATTCATCTACCATAGAGCCACCATTCATTTACCATAGAGCCACCATTCATTTACCATTGGGCTACCATTCATCTACCATTCATCCACCACTCATCTACCATTCATCTACCATAGAGCCACCATTCATCTAACATAGAGCCAAAATGAAGCTACCATTCATCTACCATAGAGCCACCATTCATCTACAGTAGAGCCACCATTCATCTACCATAGAGCTACCTTTCATCTAACATAGAGCCACCATTCATATCTACCATAGAGCCACCATTCTCCTACCACAGAGCCACCATTCATCTACCATAGAGTCACCATTCATCTACCATAGAGCCACCATTCATCTACCATAGAGCCACCATTCATCTACCATAGAGCCACCATTCATCTACCATAGAGCCACAATTCATCCACCATAGAGCCACCATTCATCCACCACTCATCTACCATTCATCTACCATAGAGCCACCATTCATCTACCATAGAGCCATCATTCATCTACCATAGGGCTACCATTCATTTACCATAGAGCCACCATTCATCTACCATAGAGCCACCATTCATCTACCATAGAGCCACCATTCATCTACCATAGAGCTACCTTTTATCTAATATAGAGCCACCATTCATATCTACAATAGAGCCACCATTCTCCTACCATAGATCCACCATTCATCTACCATAGAGCCACCATTCATCTACCATAGAGCCACCATTCATCTACCATTGGGCTACCATTCATCTACCATTCATCCACCACTCATCTACCCTTCATCTACCATAGAGCCACCATTCATCTACCATAGAGCCACCATTCATCTACCATTGGGCTACCATTCATCTACAATTCATCCACCACTCATCTACCATTCATCTACCATAGAGCCACCATTCATCTACCATAGAGCCACCATAGAGCCACCATTCATCTACCATAGAGCCACCATTCATCTACCATAGAGCCACTATTCATCTACCATAGAGCCAACATTCATCTACCATAGAGCCGCCATTCATCTACCATAGAACAACCATTCATCCACCACTCATCTACCATTCATCTACCATAGAGCCACCATTCATCTACCATAGAGCCACCATTCATCTACCATAGAGCCACCATTCATCTACCATAGAGCCGCCATTCATCTACCATAGAGCCACCATTCATCCACCACTCATCTACCATTCATCTACCATAGAGCCGCCATTCATCTACCATAGAGCCACCATTCATCCACCACTCATCTACCATTCATCTACTATAGAGCCACCATTCATTTACCATAGAGCCACCATTCATCTACCATAGAGCCACCATTCATTTTACCATAGAGCCACCATTCATCTACCATAGAGCCACCATTCATCTACCATAGAGCCACCATTCATCTACCATTGGGCTACCATTCATCTACCATTCATCCACCACTCATCTACCATTCATCTACCATAGAGCCACCATTCATCTACCATAGAGCCACCATTCATCTACCATTGGGCTAGCATTCATCTACAATTCATCCACCACTCATCTACCATTCATCTACCATAGAGCCACCATTCATCTACCATAGAGCCACCATTCATCTAACATAGAGCCACCATGAAGCTACCATTCATCTACCATTCATCCACCACTCATCCACCATTCATCTACCATAGAGCCACCATTCATCTACCATAGAGCCACCATTCATCTACCATAGAGCCACTATTCATCTACCATAGAGCCAACATTCATCTACCATAGAGCTGCCATTCATCTACCATAGAGCCACAATGCATCTATCCATAGAGCCACCATTCATCTACCATAGAGCCACCATTCATCTACCATAGGGCTACCATTCATCTACCATTGATCCACCACTCATCTACCATAGGGCTACCATTCATCTACCATTCATCCACTATTCATCTACCACAGAGCCACCATTTATCTACCATAGAGCCACCATTCATCCACCATAGAGCCACCATTCATCCACCACTCATCTACCATTCAACTACCATAGAGCCACCATTCATCTACCATAGAGCCAACATTCATCTACCATAGAGCCACCATTCATCTACCATAGAGCCACCAATCATCTACCATAGAGCCACCATTCATCTACTATAGAGCCACCATTCATCTACCATGAGGCTACCATTCATCTACCATTCATCAACCACTCATCTACCATTCATCTACCATAGAGCCACCATTCATCTACCATAGAGCCACCATTCATCTACCATACAGCCACCATTCATCTACCATTGGGCTACCATTCATCTACCTTTCATCCACCACTCATCTACCATTCATCTACCATAGAGCCGCCATTCATCTACCATAGAGCCACCATTCATCCACCATTCATCCACCACTCATCTATCATTCATCTACCATAGAGCCACCATTCATCTACCATAGAGCCATCATTCATCTACCATAGGGCTACCATTCATCTACCATTCATCCACCACTCATCTACCATTCATCTACCATAGAGCCACCATTCATCTACCGTAGAGCCACCATTCATCTACCATAGAGCTACCTTTTATCTAATATAGAGCCACCATTCATATCTACAATAGAGCCACCATTCTCCTACCATAGATCCACCATTCATCTACCATAGAGCCACCATTCATCTACCATAGAGCCACCATTCATCTACCATTGGGCTACCATTCATCTACCATTCATCCACCACTCATCTACCCTTCATCTACCATAGAGCCACCATTCATCTACCATAGAGCCACCATTCATCTACCATTGGGCTAGCATTCATCTACAATTCATCCACCACTCATCTACCATTCATCTACCATAGAGCCACCATTCATCTACCATAGAGCCACCATTCATCTAACATAGAGCCACCATGAAGCTACCATTCATCTACCATTCATCCACCACTCATCTACCATTCATCTACCATAGAGCCACCATTCATCTACCATAGAGCCACCATTCATCTACCATAGAGCCACTATTCATCTACCATAGAGCCAACATTCATCTACCATAGAGCTGCCATTCATCTACCATAGAGCCACCATTCATCTACCATAGAGCCACCATTCATCTACCATAGAGCCACCATTCATCTACCATAGGGCTACCATTCATCTACCATTCATCCACCACTCATCTACCATAGGGCTACCATTCATCTACCATTCATCCACTATTCATCTACCACAGAGCCACCATTTATCTACCATAGAGCCACCATTCATCTACCATAGAGCCACCATTCATCCACCACTCATCTACCATTCATCTACCATAGAGCAACCATTCATCTACCATAGAGCCACCATTCATCTACCATAGAGCCACCATTCATCTACCATAGAGCCACCAATCATCTACCATAGAGCCACCATTCATCTACTATAGAGCCACCATTCATCTACCATGAGGCTACCATTCATCTACCATTCATCAACCACTCATCTACCATTCATCTACCATAGAGCCACCATTCATCTACCATAGAGCCACCATTCATCTACCATAGAGCCACCATTCATCTACCATAGAGCTGCCATTCATCTACCATTGAGCCACCATTCATCTACCATAGAACCACCATTCATCCACCACTCATCTACCATTCATCTACCATAGAGCCACCATTCATCTACCATAGAGCCGCCATTCTTCTACCATAGAGCCACCATTCATCCACCACTCATCTACCATTCATCTACCATAGAGCCGCCATTCATCTACCATAGAGCCACCATTCATCCACCACTCATCTACCATTCATCTACTATAGAGCCACCATTCATTTACCATAGAGCCACCATTCATCTACCATAGAGCCACCATTCATTTTACCATAGAGCCACCATTCATCTACCATAGAGCCACCATTCATCTACCATAGAGCCACCATTCATCTACCATTGGGCTACCATTCATCTACCATTCATCCACCACTCATCTACCATTCATCTACCATAGAGCCACCATTCATCTACCATAGAGCCACCATTCATCTACCATTGGGCTAGCATTCATCTACAATTCATCCACCACTCATCTACCATTCATCTACCATAGAGCCACCATTCATCTACCATAGAGCCACCATTCATCTAACATAGAGCCACCATGAAGCTACCATTCATCTACCATTCATCCACCACTCATCCACCATTCATCTACCATAGAGCCACCATTCATCTACCATAGAGCCACCATTCATCTACCATAGAGCCACTATTCATCTACCATAGAGCCAACATTCATCTACCATAGAGCTGCCATTCATCTACCATAGAGCCACAATGCATCTACCATAGAGCCACCATTCATCTACCATAGAGCCACCATTCATCTACCATAGGGCTACCATTCATCTACCATTCATCCACCACTCATCTACCATAGGGCTACCATTCATCTACCATTCATCCACTATTCATCTACCACAGAGCCACCATTTATCTACCATAGAGCCACCATTCATCTACCATAGAGCCACCATTCATCCACCACTCATCTACCATTCAACTACCATAGAGCCACCATTCATCTACCATAGAGCCACCATTCATCTACCATAGAGCCACCATTCATCTACCATAGAGCCACCAATCATCTACCATAGAGCCACCATTCATCTACTATAGAGCCACCATTCATCTACCATGAGGCTACCATTCATCTACCATTCATCAACCACTCATCTACCATTCATCTACCATAGAGCCACCATTCATCTACCATAGAGCCACCATTCATCTACCATACAGCCACCATTCATCTACCATTGGGCTACCATTCATCTACCATTCATCCACCACTCATCTACCATTCATCTACCATAGAGCCGCCATTCATCTACCATAGAGCCACCATTCATCCACCATTCATCCACCACTCATCTATCATTCATCTACCATAGAGCCACCATTCATCTACCATAGAGCCATCATTCATCTACCATAGGGCTACCATTCATCTACCATTCATCCACCACTCATCTACCATTCATCTACCATAGAGCCACCATTCATCTACCGTAGAGCCACCATTCATCTACCATAGAGCTACCTTTTATCTAATATAGAGCCACCATTCATATCTACAATAGAGCCACCATTCTCCTACCATAGATCCACCATTCATCTACCATAGAGCCACCATTCATCTACCATAGAGCCACCATTCATCTACCATTGGGCTACCATTCATCTACCATTCATCCACCACTCATCTACCCTTCATCTACCATAGAGCCACCATTCATCTACCATAGAGCCACCATTCATCTACCATTGGGCTACCATTCATCTACAATTCATCCACCACTCATCTACCATTCATCTACCATAGAGCCACCATTCATCTACCATAGAGCCACCATAGAGCCACCATTCATCTACCATAGAGCCACCATTCATCTACCATAGAGCCACTATTCATCTACCATAGAGCCAACATTCATCTACCATAGAGCTGCCATTCATCTACCATAGAGCCACCATTCATCTACCATAGAGCCACCATTCATCTACCATAGAGCCACCATTCATCTACCATAGGGCTACCATTCATTTACCATTCATCCACCACTCATCTACCATAGGGCTACCATTCATCTACCATTCATCCACTATTCATCTACCACAGAGCCACCATTTATCTACCATAGAGCCACCATTCATCTACCATAGAGCCACCATTCATCCACCACTCATCTACCATTCATCTACCATAGAGCAACCATTCATCTACCATAGAGCCACCATTCATCTACCATAGAGCCACCATTCATCTACCATAGAGCCACCAATCATCTACCATAGAGCCACCATTCATCTACTATAGAGCCACCATTCATCTACCATGAGGCTACCATTCATCTACCATTCATCAACCACTCATCTACCATTCATCTACCATAGAGCCACCATTCATCTACCATAGAGCCACCATTCATCTACCATAGAGCCACCATTCATCTACCATAGAGCTGCCATTCATCTACCATTGAGCCACCATTCATCTACCATAGAACCACCATTCATCCACCACTCATCTACCATTCATCTACCATAGAGCCACCATTCATCTACCATAGAGCCACCATTCATCTACCATAGAGCCACCATTCATCTACCATAGAGCCGCCATTCATCTACCATAGAGCCACCATTCATCCACCATTCATCCACCACTCATCTACCATTCATCTACCATAGAGCCACCATTCATCTACCATAGAGCCATCATTCATCTACCATAGGGCTACCATTCATTTACCATAGAGCCACCATTCATCTACCATAGAGCCACCATTCATCTACTATAGAGCCACCATTCATCTACCATAGAGCCACCATTCATCTACCATTGGGCTACCATTCATCTACAATTCATCCACCACTCATCTACCATTCATCTACCATAGAGCCACCATTCATCTACCATAGAGCCACCATTCATCTACCATAGAGCCACCATTCATCTACCATAGAGCCGCCATTCATCTACCATAGAACCACCATTCATCCAACACTCATCTACCATTCATCTACCATAGAGCCACCATTCATCTACCATAGAGCGACCATTCATCTACCATAGAGCCACCATTCATCCACCACTCATCTACCATTCATCTACTATAGAGCCACCATTCATTTACCATAGAGCCACCATTCATCTACCATAGAGCCACCATTCATTTACCATAGAGCCACCATTCATTTACCATTGGGCTACCATTCATCTACCATTCATCCACCACTCATCTACCATTCATCTACCATAGAGCCACCATTCATCTAACATAGAGCCAAAATGAAGCTACCATTCATCTACCATAGAGCCACCATTCATCTACAGTAGAGCCACCATTCATCTACCATAGAGCTACCTTTCATCTAACATAGAGCCACCATTCATATCTACCATAGAGCCACCATTCTCCTACCACAGAGCCACCATTCATCTACCATAGAGTCACCATTCATCTACCATAGAGCCACCATTCATCTACCATAGAGCCACCATTCATCTACCATAGAGCCACCATTCATCTACCATAGAGCCACAATTCATCCACCATAGAGCCACCATTCATCCACCACTCATCTACCATTCATCTACCATAGAGCCACCATTCATCTACCATAGAGCCATCATTCATCTACCATAGGGCTACCATTCATTTACCATAGAGCCACCATTCATCTACCATAGAGCCACCATTCATCTACCATAGAGCCACCATTCATCTACCATAGAGCCACCATTCATCTACCATTGGGCTACCATTCATCTACAATTCATCCACCACTCATCTACCATTCATCTACCATAGAGCCACCATTCATCTACCATAGAGCAACCATTCATCTACCATAGAGCCACCATTCATCTACCATAGAGCCGCCATTCATCTACCATAGAACCACCATTCATCCAACACTCATCTACCATTCATCTACCATAGAGCCACCATTCATCTACCATAGAGCGACCATTCATCTACCATAGAGCCACCATTCATCCACCACTCATCTACCATTCATCTACTATAGAGCCACCATTCATTTACCATAGAGCCACCATTCATCTACCATAGAGCCACCATTCATTTACCATAGAGCCACCATTCATTTACCATTGGGCTACCATTCATCTACCATTCATCCACCACTCATCTACCATTCATCTACCATAGAGCCACCATTCATCTAACATAGAGCCACCATGAAGCTACCATTCATCTACCATAGAGCCACCATTCATCTACAGTAGAGCCACCATTCATCTACCATAGAGCTACCTTTCATCTAACATAGAGCCACCATTCATATCTACCATAGAGCCACCATTCTCCTACCACAGAGCCACCATTCATCTACCATAGAGTCACCATTCATCTACCATAGAGCCACCATTCATCTACCATAGAGCCACCATTCATCTACCATAGAGCCACCATTCATCTACCATAGAGCCACAATTCATCCACCATAGAGCCACCATTCATCTACCATAGAGCCATCATTCATCTACCATAGAGCCACCATTCATCTACCATAGAGCCACCTTTCATCTACAAAAGCGCTACCATTCATCTACCATAGAGCCACCATTCATGTACCATAGAGCCACCATTCATCTACCATAGAGCCACCATTCATCTACCATAGAGCCACCCTTCATCAACCATAGAGCCACCATTCATCTACCATAGGGCTACCATTCATCTACCATTCATCAACCACTCATCTACCATTCATCTACCATAGAGCCACCATTCATCACCATAGAGCCACCATTCATCTACCATAGAGCCACCATTCATCTACCATAGAGCCGCCATTCATCTACCATAGAACCACCATTCATCCACCACTCATCTACCATTCATCTACCATAGAGCCACCATTCATCTACCATAGAGCCACCATTCATCTACCATAGAGCCACCATTCATCTACCATAGAGCCGCCATTCATCTACCATAGAGCCACCATTCATCCACCACTCATCTACCATTCATCTACCATAGAGCCGCCATTCATCTACCATAGAGACAACCATTCATCCACCACTCATCTACCATTCATCTACTATAGAGCCACCATTCATTTACCATAGAGCCACCATTCATCTACCATAGAGCCACCATTCATTTTACCATAGAGCCACCATTCATCTACCATAGAGCCACCATTCATCTACCATAGAGCCACCATTCATCTACCATTGGGCTACCATTCATCTACCATTCATCCACCACTCATCTACCATTCATCTACCATAGAGCCACCATTCATCTACCATAGAGCCACCATTCATCTACCATTGGGCTAGCATTCATCTACAATTCATCCACCACTCATCTACCATTCATCTACCATAGAGCCACCATTCATCTACCATAGAGCCACTATTCATCTAACATAGAGCCACCATGAAGCTACCATTCATCTACCATTCATCCACCACTCATCCACCATTCATCTACCATAGAGCCACCATTCATCTACCATAGAGCCACCATTCATCTACCATAGAGCCACTATTCATCTACCATAGAGCCAACATTCATCTACCATAGAGCTGCCATTCATCTACCATAGAGCCACAATTCATCTACCATAGAGCCACCATTCATCTACCATAGAGCCACCATTCATCTACCATAGGGCTACCATTCATCTACCATTCATCCACCACTCATCTACCATAGGGCTACCATTCATCTACCATTCATCCACTATTCATCTACCACAGAGCCACCATTTATCTACCATAGAGCCACCATTCATCTACCATAGAGCCACCATTCATCCACCACTCATCTACCATTCAACTACCATAGAGCCACCATTCATCTACCATAGAGCCACCATTCATCTACCATAGAGCCACCAATCATCTACCATAGAGCCACCATTCATCTACTATAGAGCCACCATTCATCTACCATGAGGCTACCATTCATCTACCATTCATCAACCACTCATCTACCATTCATCTACCATAGAGCCACCATTCATCTACCATAGAGCCACCATTCATCTACCATACAGCCACCATTCATCTACCATTGGGCTACCATTCATCTACCATTCATCCACCACTCATCTACCATTCATCTACCATAGAGCCGCCATTCATCTACCATAGAGCCACCATTCATCCACCATTCATCCACCACTCATCTATCATTCATCTACCATAGAGCCACCATTCATCTACCATAGAGCCATCATTCATCTACCATAGGGCTACCATTCATCTACCATTCATCCACCACTCATCTACCATTCATCTACCATAGGCCACCATTCATCTACCGTAGAGCCACCATTCATCTACCATAGAGCTACCTTTTATCTAATATAGAGCCACCATTCATATCTACAATAGAGCCACCATTCTCCTACCATAGATCCACCATTCATCTACCATAGAGCCACCATTCATCTACCATAGAGCCACCATTCATCTACCATTGGGCTACCATTCATCTACCATTCATCCACCACTCATCTACCCTTCATCTACCATAGAGCCACCATTCATCTACCATAGAGCCACCATTCATCTACCATTGGGCTACCATTCATCTACAATTCATCCACCACTCATCTACCATTCATCTACCATAGAGCCACCATTCATCTAACATAGAGCCACCATGAAGCTACCATTCATCTACCATTCATCCACCACTCATCTACCATTCATCTACCATAGAGCCACCATTCATCTACCATAGAGCCACCATTCATCTACCATAGAGCCACTATTCATCTACCATAGAGCCAACATTCATCTACCATAGAGCTGCCATTCATCTACCATAGAGCCACCATTCATCTACCATAGAGCCACCATTCATCTACCATAGAGCCACCATTTATCTACCATAGAGCCACCATTCATCTACCATTGGGCTACCATTCATCTACCATTCATCCACCACTCATCTACCATTCATCTACCATAGAGCCACCATTCATCTACCATAGAGCCACCATTCATCTAAAATAGAGCCACCATGAAGCTTCCATTCATCTACAATTCATCCACCACTCATCTACCATTCATCTACCATAGAGCCACCATTCATCTACCTTAGAGCCACCATTCATCTACCATAGAGCCACTATTCATCTACCATAGAGCCACCATTCATCTACCATAGAGCCACCATTCATCTACCATAGAGCCACCATTCATATCTACCATAGAGCCACCATTCTCCTACCATAGAGCCACCATTCATCTACCATAGAACCTACATTCATCTACCATAGAGCCACCATTCATCTACCATTAATCCACCACTCGTCTACCATTCACCTACCTTAGAGCCACCATTCATCTACCATCTACCATAGAGCCATCATCTACCATAGAGCCACCATTCATCTACTATAGAGCCACCATTCATCTACCATAAGGCTACCATTCATCTACCATTCATCAACCACTCATCTACCATTCATCTACCATAGAGCCACCATTCATCTACCATAGAGCCACCATTGATCTACCATAGAGCCACCATTTATCTACCATAGAGCCGCCATTCATCTACCATAGAACCACCATTCATCCACCACTCATCTACCATTCATCTACCATAGAGCCACCATTCATCTACCATAGAGCCACCATTCATCTACCATAGAACCGCCATTCATCTACCATAGAGCCACCATTTATCCACCACTCATCTACCATTCATCTACTATAGAGCCACCATTCATTTACCATAGAGCCACCATTCATCTACCATAGAGCCACCAATGTACACCCCACACCAATTCGTGACCTGCCAGTGTCACAAAAAAGGTAAGAAATATGCACGTCTGACGATAATTTAATGTATAGAGCCTCTGAGCTTCTGGGGGCTCCGCCCCCTGGACCCAACATCAATTTGTTTCCTGCCAATGTCACAAATAACGTATAAAAATATGCCCATCTGACCGTTATTTATTGCCCAAAACCCCTACTCTTCCGGGGGCTCCGCCCCCTGGACCCAACACCAATTTGTGTCTTGCAAGTGTCACAAATAGATAAAAGAAATATGCTCATCTGACCGTTATTTATTGCCCAAAACCCCTGTGCTTCCAGGGGCTCCGCCCCCTGGAACCCACACCAATTTGTGACCTGCCAGTGTCACAAAAAAGGTAAGAAATAAGCACATCTGACGATAATTTAATGTATAAAGCAACTGAGCTTCTGGGGGCTACGCCCCCTGGACCCAACACCAATTTGTGTCCTGCCAGTGTCACAAATAGATTTTAAAAAATATGCTCATCTGACCGTTATTTATTGCCCAAAACCCCTGTGCTTCCAGGGGCTCCGCCCCCTGGACCCCACACCAAAAGGTGACTTGCCAGTGTCACAAATAAAGTATAAAATATGCACATCTGACGATAATTTAATGTATAAAACCCCTGAGTTTCAGGGGGCTCCGGCCCTGCACCCAACATTAATTTGTGACCTGCCAGTGACACAAATAAAGTATAAAATATGCTCGTCTTACGATAATTTAATGTATAGAACCCCTGAGTTTCTGGGGGCTCCGGCCCCGCACCCAACACCAATTTGTGACCTGCCAGTGACACAAATAAAGTATAAAATATGCTAGTCTGACGATAATTTAATGTATAGAACCCCTAAGCTTCTTAGGGCTCCGGCCCATGGATCCAACAACAATTTGTGACCTGCCAGTGAAACAAATAAAGTATAAAATATGCTCATCTGACGATAATTTAATGTATAGAACCCCTTAGCGTCTTGGGGCTCCGCCCCCTGGATCGAACACCTATTTGTGTCCTCCCAGTGTCACAAATAAATATAAAAATATGCTCATCTGACCGTTATTTATTGCCCAAAACCCCTTAGCTTCCTGGGGCTCCGCCCCCCGTACACCCCACACCAATTCATGACCTGCCAGTGTCACAAAAAAAGGTAAGAAATAAGCACATCTGAAAATAATTTCATGTATAGAGCCTCTGAGCTTCTGGGGGCTCCGCCCCCTGGACCCAACATCAATTTTTGTTCTGCCAATGTCACAAATAACGTTTAAAAATATGTTCATCTGACCGTTATTTATTGCCCAAAACCCGTTAGCTTCCGGGGGCTCCGCCCCCTGGACCCAAAACCAATGTGTATCATGCCTGTGTCACAAATAGATACAAAATATATTATCATCTGACCGTTATTTATTGCCCAAAACCCCTGTGCTTCCGGGGGCTCCGACTCCTGGACTAATTCGTGACTTTCCAGTGTCACAAATAAAGTATCAAATAAGCACATCTGACGATAATTTAATGTAACAAGCCTCTGAGCTTATGGGGGCTCCGTCCCCTGGACCCAACATCAATTTGTGTCCTGCAAGTGTCACAAATAAAGTATAAAATATGCTCGTCTGACGATAATTTAATGTATAGAACCCCTAAGCTTCTTTGGGCTCCGGCCCCTGGATCCAACAACAATTTGTGACCTGCCAGTGAAACAAATAAAGTATAAAATATGCTCATCTGACGATAATTTAATGTATAGAACCCCTTAGCTTCTTGGGGCTCCGCCCCCTGGATCGAACACCTATTTGTGTCCTCCCAGTGTCACAAATAAATATAAAAATATGCTCATCTGACCGTTATTTATTGCCCAAAACCCCTTAGCTTCCTGGGGCTCCGCCCCCCGTACACCCCACACCAATTCGTGACCTGCCAGTGTCACAAAAAAGGTAAGAAATAAGCACATCTGAAGATAATTTCATGTATAGAGCCTCTGAGCTTCTGGGGGCTCCGCCCCCTGGACCCAACATCAATTTTTGTTCTGCCAATGTCACAAATAACGTTTAAAAATATGTTCATCTGACCGTTATTTATTGCCCAAAACCCGTTAGCTTCCGGGGGCTCCGCCCCCTGGACCCAACACCAATGTGTATCATGCCTGTGTCACAAATAGATACAAAATATATTGTCATCTGACCGTTATTTATTGCCCAAAACCCCTGTGCTTCCGGGGGCTCCGACTCCTGGACTAATTCGTGACTTGCCAGTGTCACAAATAAAGTATCAAATAAGCACATCTGACGATAATTTAATGTAACAAGCCTCTGAGCTTATGGGGGCTCCGTCCCCTGGACCCAACATCAATTTGTGTCCTGCAAGTGTCACAAATAAAGTATAAAATATGCTCGTCTTACGATAATTTAATGTATAGAACCCCTGAGTTTCTGGGGGCTCCGGCCCCGCACCCAACACCAATTTGTGACCTGCCAGTGACACAAATAAAGTATAAAATATGCTAGTCTGACGATAATTTAATGTATAGAACCCCTAAGCTTCTTAGGGCTCCGGCCCATGGATCCAACAACAATTTGTGACCTGCCAGTGAAACAAATAAAGTATAAAATATGCTCATCTGACGATAATTTAATGTATAGAACCCCTTAGCGTCTTGGGGCTCCGCCCCCTGGATCGAACACCTATTTGTGTCCTCCCAGTGTCACAAATAAATATAAAAATATGCTCATCTGACCGTTATTTATTGCCCAAAACCCCTTAGCTTCCTGGGGCTCCGCCCCCCGTACACCCCACACCAATTCATGACCTGCCAGTGTCACAAAAAAAGGTAAGAAATAAGCACATCTGAAGATAATTTCATGTATAGAGCCTCTGAGCTTCTGGGGGCTCCGCCCCCTGGACCCAACATCAATTTTTGTTCTGCCAATGTCACAAATAACGTTTAAAAATATGTTCATCTGACCGTTATTTATTGCCCAAAACCCGTTAGCTTCCGGGGGCTCCGCCCCCTGGACCCAAAACCAATGTGTATCATGCCTGTGTCACAAATAGATACAAAATATATTATCATCTGACCGTTATTTATTGCCCAAAACCCCTGTGCTTCCGGGGGCTCCGACTCCTGGACTAATTCGTGACTTTCCAGTGTCACAAATAAAGTATCAAATAAGCACATCTGACGATAATTTAATGTAACAAGCCTCTGAGCTTATGGGGGCTCCGTCCCCTGGACCCAACATCAATTTGTGTCCTGCAAGTGTCACAAATAAAGTATAAAATATGCTCGTCTGACGATAATTTAATATATAGAACACTTTAGCTTTTTGGGGCTCCGCCCCCTGGATCCAACACTAATTTGTGTCCTGCCAGTGTCACAAATAAAGTATAAAATATGCTCGTCTGACGATAATTTAATATATAGAACACTTTAGCTTTTTGGGGCTCCGCCCCCTGGACCCAACACCAATATGTGTCCTGCCAGTGTCACAAATAGATAAAAGAAATATGCTCATCTGACCGTTATTTATTGCCCAAAACCCATGTGCTTCCGAGGGCTCCGCCCCCTGTACACCCCACACCAATTCGTGACCCTGCCAGTGTCACAAATAAAGTATAAAATATGCTCATCTGACGATAATTTAATATATAGAACCCCTTAGCTTCTTGGGGCTCCGCCCCCGGGATCGAACACCTATTTGTGTCCTCCCAGTGTCACAAATAAATATAAAAATATGCTCATCTGACCGTTATTTATTGCCCAAAACCCCTTAGCTTCCTGGGGCTCCGCCCCCTGGACCCAACACCAATTTGTATCCTGCCTGTGTCACAAATAGATAAAAAATATATTGTCATATGACGTTATTTATTGCCCAAAACCCCTGTGCTTCGGGGGTTCGCCCCCTGGACCAATTCGTGACTTGCCAGTGTCACAAATAAAGTATAAAATAAGCACATCTGACGATAATTTAATGTAACAAGCCTCTGAGCTTATGGGGGCTCCGTCCCCTGGACCCAACATCAATTTGTGTCCTGTCAGTGTAACAAATAAAGTATAAAATAAGCACATCTGACGATAATTTAATTGTAACAAGCCTCTGAGCTTATGGGGGCTCCGTCCCCTGGACCCAACATCAATTTGTGTCCTGCCAGTGTCTTAAATAGATATTAAAAAAAAATGCTCATCTGACCGTTATTTATTGCCGAAAACCCCATAGCTTCCAGGGGGCTCCGCCCCCTGGACCCAACATCAATTCGTGTCCTGCCAATGTCACAAATAACGTATAAAAATATGCTCATCTGACCGTTATTTATTGCCCAAAACCCCTAAGCTTCCGGGGGCTTCGCCCCCTGGACCCAACACCAATTTGTGTCCTGCCAGTGTCACAAATAGATAAAAGAAATATGCTCATCTGACCGTTATTTATTGCCCAAAACCCCTGTGCTTCCAGGGGCTCCGCCCCCTGGAACCCACACCAATTCGTGACCTGCCAGTGTCACAAAAAGGTAAGAAATAAGCACATCTGACGATAATTTAATGTATAGAGCCTCTGAGCTTCTGGGGGCTCCGCCCCCTGGACCCAACATCAATTCGTTTCCTGCCAATGTCACAAATAACGTATGAAAATATGCTCATCTGACCGTTATTTATTGCCCAAAACCCCTAAGCTTCCGGGGGCTCCGCCCCCTGGACCTAACACCAATTTGTGTCTTGCCAGTGTCACAAATAGATAAAAGAAATATGCTCATCTGACCGTTATTTATTGCCCGAAACCCCTGTGCTTCCAGGGGCTCCGCCCCCTGGAACCCACACCAATACGTGACCTGCCAGTGTCACAAAAAAGGTAAGAAATAAGCACATCTGACGATAATTTAATGTATAAAGCAACTGAGCTTCTGGGGGCTACGCCCTCTGCACCCAACACCAATTTGTGACCTGCCAGTGACACAAATAAAGTATAAAAATATGCTAGTCTGACGATAATTTATTGTATAGAACCCCTAAGCTTCTTAGGGCTCCGGCCCCTAGATCCAACAACAATTTGTGACCTGCCAGTAAAACAAATAAAGTATAAAATATGCTCATCTGACGATAATTTAATGTATAGAACCCCTTAGATTCTTGGGGCTCCGCCCCTTGGATCGAAAACCTATTTGTGTCCTCCCAGTGTCACAAATAAATATAAAAATATGCTCATCTGACCGTTATTTATTGCCCAAAACCCCTGTGCTTCCGGGGGCTTCGCCCCCTGTACACCCCACACCAATTCGTGACCTGCCAGTGTCACAAAAAAGGTAAGAAATAAGCACATCTGACGAAAATTTAATGTATAGAGCCTCTGAGCTTCTGGGGGCTCCTCCCCCTGGACCCAACATCAATTTGTTTCCTGCCAATGTCACAAATAACGTATAAAAATATGCTCATCTGACCGTTATTTATTGCCCAAAACCCTAAGCTTTCCGGGGGCTCCGCCCCCTGGACCTAACACCAATTTGTGTCTTGCCAATGTCACAAATAGATAAAAGAAATATGCTCATCTGACCGTTATTTATTGCCCAAAACCCTGTGCTTCCAGGGGCTCCGCCCCCTGGAACCCACACCAATTCGTGACCTGCCAGTGTCACAAAAAAGGTAAGAAATAAGCACATCTGACGATAATTTAATGTATAGAGCCTCTGAGCTTCTGGGGGCTCCGCCCCCTGGACCCAACATCAATTTGTTTCCTGCCAATGTCACAAATAACGTTTAAAAATATGCTCATCTGACCGTTATTTATTGCCCAAAACACCTGTGCTTCGGGGGTTCGCCCCCTGGACCAATTCGTGACTTGCCAGTGTCACAAATAAAGTATAAAATAAGCACATCTGACGATAATTTAATGTAACAAGCCTCTGAGCTTATGGGGGCTCCGTCCCCTGGACCCAACATCAATTTGTGTCCTGTCAGTGTCACAAATAAAGTATAAAATATGCACATCTGACGATAATTTAATGTAACAAGCCTCTGAGCTTATGGGGGCTCCGTCCCCTGGACCCAACATCAATTTGTGTCCTGCCAGTGTCTCAAATAGATATTAAAAAAATGCTCATCTGACCGTTATTTATTGCCGAAAACCCCATAGCTTCCGGGAGCTTCGCCCCCTGGACCCAACACCAATTTGTGTCCTGCCAGTGTCACAAATAGATATTAAAAAATGCTCATCTGACCGTTATTTATTGCCGAAAACCCCATAGCTTCCGGGGGCTTCGCCCCCTGGACCCAACACCAATTTGTGTCCTGCCAGTGTCACAAATAGATAAAAGAAATATGCTCATCTGACCGTTATTTATTGCCCAAAACCCCTGTGCTTCCAGGGGCTCCGCCCTCTGGAACCCACACCAATTCGTGACCTGCCAGTGTCACAAAAAAGGTAAGAAATAAGCACATCTGACGATAATTTAATGTATAGAGCCTCTGAGCTTCTGGGGGCTCCGCCCCCTGGACCCAACATCAATTTGTTTCCTGCCAATGTCACAAATAATGTTTAAAAATATGCTCATCTGACCGTTATTTATTGCCCAAAACACCTGTGCTTCGGGGGGTTCGCCCCCTGGACCAATTCGTGACTTGCCAGTGTCACAAATAAAGTATAAAATAAGCACATCTGACGATAATTTAATGTAACAAGCCTCTGAGCTTATGGGGGCTCCGTCCCCTGGACCCAACATCAATTTGTGTCCTGTCAGTGTCACAAATAAAGTATAAAATATGCACATCTGACGATAATTTAATGTAACAAGCCTCTGAGCTTATGGGGGCTCCGTCCCCTGGACCCAACATCAATTTGTGTCCTGCCAGTGTCTCAAATAGATATTAAAAAAATGCTCATCTGACCGTTATTTATTGCCGAAAACCCCATAGCTTCCGGGGGCTTCGCCCCCTGGACCCAACACCAATTTGTGTCCTGCCAGTGTCACAAATAGATATTAAAAAAATGCTCATCTGACCGTTATTTATTGCCGAAAACCCCATAGCTTCCGGGGCTTCGCCCCCTGGACCCAACACCAATTTGTGTCCTGCCAGTGTCACAAATAGATAAAAGAAATATGCTCATCTGACCGTTATTTATTGCCCAAAACCACTGTGCTTCCGGGGGCTCCGCCCCCTGTACACCCCACACCTATTCGTGACCTGCCAGTGTCACAAAAATGGTAAGAAATAAGCACATCTGACGATAATTTAATGTATAGAGCCTCCGAGCTTCTGGGGGCTCCGCCCCCTGGACTAATTCGTGACTTGCCAGTGTCACAAATAAAGTATCAAATAAGCACATCTGACGATAATTTAATGTAACAAGCCTCTGAGCTTATGGGGGCTCCGTCCCCTGGACCCAACATCAATTTGTGTCCTGCAAGTGTCACAAATAAAGTATAAAATATGCTCGTCTGACGATAATTTAATGTATAGAACCCCTAAGCTTCTTAGGGCTCCGGCCCCTGGATCCAACAACAATTTGTGACCTGCCAGTGAAACAAATAAAGTATAAAATATGCTCATCTGACGATAATTTAATGTATAGAACCCCTCAGCTTCTTGGGGCTCCGCCCCCTGGATCGAACACCTATTTGTATCCTCCCAGTGTCACAAATAAATATAAAAATATGCTCATCTGACCGTTATTTATTGCCCAAAACCCCTTAGCTTCCTGGGGCTCCGCCCCCGTACACCCCACACCAATTCGTGACCTGCCAGTGTCACAAAAAAGGTAAGAAATAAGCACATCTGAAGATAATTTCAAGTATAGAGCCTCTGAGCTTCTGGGGGCTCCGCCCCCTGGACCCAACATTAATTTTTGTTCTGCCAATGTCACAAATAACGTATAAAAATATGTTCATCTGACCGTTATTTATTGCCCAAAACCCGTTAGCTTCCGGGGGCTCCGCCCCCTGGACCCAACACCAATATGTGTCCTGCCAGTGTCACAAATAGATAAAAGAAATATGCTCATCTGACCGTTATTTATTGCCCAAAAACCCATGTGCTTCCGGGGGCTCCGCCCCCTGTACACCCCACACACCAATTCGTGACCTGCCAGTGTCACAAATAAAGTATAAAATATGCTCATCTGACGATAATTTAATATATAGAACCCCTTAGCTTCTTGGGGCTCCGCCCCCGGGATCGAACACCTATTGGTGTCCTCCAGTGTCACAAATAAATATAAAAATATGCTCATCTGACTGTTATTTATTGCCCAAAACCCCTTAGCTTCCTGGGGCTCCGCCCCCTGGACCCAACACCAATTTGTATCCTGCCTGTGTCACAAATAGATAAAAAATATATTGTCATCTGACCGTTATTTATTGCCCAAAACCCTGTGCTTCGGGGGGTTCGCCCCCTGGACCAATTCGTGACTTGCCAGTGTCACAAATAACGTATAAAATAAGCACATCTGACGATAATTTAATGTAACAAGCCTCTGAGCTTATGGGGGCTCCGTCCCCTGGACCCAACATCAATTTGTGTCCTGTCAGTGTCACAAATAAAGTATAAAATAAGCACATCTGACGATAATTTAATGTAACAAGCCTCTGAGCTTATGGGGGCTCCGTCCCCTGGACCCAACATCAATTTGTGTCCTGCCAGTGTCTCAAATAGATATTAAAAAATGCTCATCTGACCGTTATTTATTGCCGAAAACCCCATAGCTTCCGGGGGCTCCGCCCCCTGGACCCAACATCAATTTGTGTCCTGCCAATGTCACAAATAACGTATAAAAATATGCTCATCTGACCGTTATTTATTGCCCAAAACCCCTAAGCTTCCGGGGGCTTCGCCCCCTGGACCCAACACCAATTTGTGTCCTGCCAGTGACACAAATAAAGTATAAAAATATGCTAGTCTGACGATAATTTATTGTATAGAACCCCTAAGCTTCTTAGGGCTCCGGCCCCTGGATCCAACAACAATTTGTGACCTGCCAGTGAAACAAATAAAGTATAAAATATGCTCATCTGACGATAATTTAATGTATAGAACCCCTTAGATTCTTGGGGCTCCGCCCCTTGGATCGAAAACCTATTTGTGTCCTCCCAGTGTCACAAATAAATATAAAAATATGCTCATCTGACCGTTATTTATTGCCCAAAACCCCTGTGCTTCCGGGGGCTTCGCCCCCTGTACACCCCACACCAATTCGTGACCTGCCAGTGTCACAAAAAAGGTAAGAAATAAGCACATCTGACGAAAATTTAATGTATAGAGCCTCTGAGCTTCTGGGGGCTCCTCCCCCTGGACCCAACATCAATTTGTTTCCTGCCAATGTCACAAATAACGTATAAAAATATGCTCATCTGACCGTTATTTATTGCCCAAAACCCCTAAGCTTCCGGGGGCTCCGCCCCTGGACCTAACACCAATTTGTGTCTTGCCAGTGTCACAAATAGATAAAAGAAATATGCTCATCTGACCGTTATTTATTGCCCAAAACCCCTGTGCTCCCAGGGGCTCCGCCCCCTGGAACCCACACCAATTCGTGACCTGCCAGTGTCACAAAAAAGGTAAGAAATAAGCACATCTGACGATAATTTAATGTATAGAGCCTCTGAGCTTCTGGGGGCTCCGCCCCCTGGACCCAACATCAGTTTGTTTCCTGCCAATGTCACAAATAACGTATAAAAATATGCTCATCTGACCGTTATTTATTGCCCAAAACCCCTAAGCTTCCGGGGGCTCCGACTCCTGGACTAATTCGTGACTTGCCAGTGTCACAAATAAAGTATCAAATAAGCACATCTGACGATAATTTAATGTAACAAGCCTCTGAGCTTATGGGGGCTCCGTCCCCTGGACCCAACATCAATTTGTGTCCTGCCAGTGCCTCAAATAGATATTAGAAAAATGCTCATCTGACCGTTATTTATTGCCAAAACCCCTAAGCTTCCGGGGCTCCGACTCCTTGACTAATTCGTGACTTGCCAGTGTCACAAATAAAGTATCAAATAAGCACATCTGACGATAATTTAATGTAACAAGCCTCTGAGCTCATGGGGGCTCCGTCCCCTGGACCCAACATCAATTTGTGTCCTGCCAGTGCCTCAAATAGATATTAAAAAAATGCTCATCTGACCGTTATTTATTGCCGAAAACCCCATAGCTTCCGGGGGCTCCGCCCCCTGGACCCAACATCAATTCGTGTCCTGCCAATGTCACAAATACGTATAAAAATATGCTCATCTGACCGTTATTTATTGCCCAAAACCCCTAAGCTTCCGGGGGCTTCGCCCCCTGGACCCAACACCAATTTGTGTCCTGCCAGTGTCACAAATAGATAAAAGAAATATGCTCATCTGACCGTTATTTATTGCCCAAAACCCCTGTGCTTCCGGGGCTCCGCCCCCTGTACACCCCACACCTATTCGTGACCTGCCAGTGTCACAAAAAAGGTAAGAAATAAGCACATCTGACGATAATTTAATGTATAGAGCCTCCGAGCTTCTGGGGGCTCCGCCCCCTGGACCCAACATCAATTTGTTTCCTGCCAATGTCACAAATAACGTTTAAAATATGTTCATCTGACCGTTATTTATTGCCCAAAACCCGTTAGCTTCCGGGGCTCCGCCCCTGGACCCAACACCAATGTGTATCATGCCTGTGTCACAAATAGATACAAAATATATTGTCATCTGACCGTTATTTATTGCCCAAAACCCCTGTGCTTCCGGGGGCTCCGACTCCTGGACTAATTCGTGACTTGCCAGTGTCACAAATAAAGTATCAAATAAGCACATCTGACGATAATTTAATGTAACAAGCCTCTGAGCTTATGGGGGCTCCGTCCCCTGGACCCAACATCAATTTGTGTCCTGCAAGTGTCACAAATAAAGTATAAAATATGCTCGTCTGACGATAATTTAATGTATAGAACCCCTAAGCTTCTTAGGGCTCCGGCCCCTGGATCCAACAACAATTTGTGACCTGCCAGTGAAACAAATAAAGTAGAAAATATGCTCATCTGACGATAATTTAATGTATAGAACCCCTCAGCTTCTTGGGGCTCCGCCCCGGGATCGAACACCTATTTGTGTCCTCCCAGTGTCACAAATAAATATAAAAATATGCTCATCTGACCGTTATTTATTGCCCAAAACCCCTTAGCTTCCTGGGGCTCCGCCCCCCGTACACCCCACACCAATTCGTGACCTGCCAGTGTCACAAAAAAGGTAAGAAATAAGCACATCTGAAGATAATTTCATGTATAGAGCCTCTGAGCTTCTGGGGGCTCCGCCCCCTGGACCCAACATCAATTTTTGTTCTGCCAATGTCACAAATAACGTATAAAAAATATGTTCATCTGACCGTTATTTATTGCCCAAAACCCGTTAGCTTCCGGGGGCTCCGCCCCCTGGACCCAACACCAATGTGTATCATGCCTGTGTCACAAATAGATACAAAATATATTGTCATCTGACCGTTATTTATTGCCAAAACCCCTGTGCTTCCGGGGGCTCCGACTCCTGGACTAATTCGTGACTTGCCAGTGTCACAAATAAAGTATCAAATAAGCACATCTGACGATAATTTAATGTAACAAGCCTCTGAGCTTGTGGGGGCTCCGTCCCCTGGACCCAACATCAATTTGTGTCCTGCCAGTGTCACAAATAAAGTATAAAATATGTTCGTCTGACGATAATTTAATATATAGAACACTTTAGCTTTTTGGGGCTCCGCCCCCTGGATCCAACACTAATTTGTGTCCTGCCAGTGTCACAAATAAAGTATAAAATATGCTCGTCTGACGATAATTTAATATATAGAACACTTTAGCTTTTTGGGGCTCCGCCCCCTGGACCCAACACCAATATGTGTCCTGCCAGTGTCACAAATAGATAAAAGAAATATGCTCATCTGACCGTTATTTATTGCCCAAAACCCATGTGCTTCCGAGGGCTCCGCCCCCTGTACACCCCACACCAATTCGTGACCTGCCAGTGTCACAAATAAAGTATAAAATATGCTCATCTGACGATAATTTAATATATAGAACCCCTTAGCTTCTTGGGGCTCCGCCCCCGGGATCGAACACCTATTTGTGTCCTCCAGTGTCACAAATAAATATAAAAATATGCTCATCTGACCGTTATTTATTGCCCAAAACCCCTTAGCTTCCTGGGGCTCCGCCCCCTGGACCCAACACCAATTTGTATCCTGCCTGTGTCACAAATAGATAAAAAATATATTGTCATATGACGTTATTTATTGCCAAAACCCCTGTGCTTCGGGGGTTCGCCCCCTGGACCAATTCGTGACTTGCCAGTGTCACAAATAAAGTATAAAAATATGCTCGTCTGACGATAATTTAATGTATAGAACCCCTAAGCTTCTTAGGGCTCCGGCCCCTGGATCCAACAACAATTTGTGACCTGCCAGTGAAACAAATAAAGTAGAAAATATGCTCATCTGACGATAATTTAATGTATAGAACCCCTCAGCTTCTTGGGGCTCCGCCCCCGGGATCGAACACCTATTTGTGTCCTCCCAGTGTCACAAATAAATATAAAAATATGCTCATCTGACCGTTATTTATTGCCCAAAACCCCTTAGCTTCCTGGGGCTCCGCCCCCCGTACACCCCACACCAATTCGTGACCTGCCAGTGTCACAAAAAAGGTAAGAAATAAGCACATCTGAAGATAATTTCATGTATAGAGCCTCTGAGCTTCTGGTGGCTCCGCCCCCTGGACCCAACATCAATTTTGTTCTGCCAATGTCACAAATAACGTATAAAAATATGTTCATCTGACCGTTATTTATTGCCCAAAACCCGTTAGCTTCCGGGGGCTCCGCCCCCTGGACCCAACACCAATGTGTATCATGCCTGTGTCACAAATAGATACAAAATATATTGTCATCTGACCGTTATTTATTGCCCAAAACCCCTGTGCTTCCGGGGGCTCCGACTCCTGGACTAATTCGTGACTTGCCAGTGTCACAAATAAAGTATCAAATAAGCACATCTGACGATAATTTAATGTAACAAGCCTCTGAGCTTGTGGGGCTCCGTCCCCTGGACCCAACATCAATTTGTGTCCTGCCAGTGTCACAAATAAAGTATAAAATATGTTCGTCTGACGATAATTTAATATATAGAACACTTTAGCTTTTTGGGGCTCCGCCCCTGGATCCAACACTAATTTGTGTCCTGCCAGTGTCACAAATAAAGTATAAAATATGCTCGTCTGACGATAATTTAATATATAGAACACTTTAGCTTTTTGGGGCTCCGCCCCCTGGACCCAACACCAATATGTGTCCTGCCAGTGTCACAAATAGATAAAAGAAATATGCTCATCTGACCGTTATTTATTGCCCAAAACCCATGTGCTTCCGAGGGCTCCGCCCCCTGTACACCCCACACCAATTCGTGACCTGCCAGTGTCACAAATAAAGTATAAAATATGCTCATCTGACGATAATTTAATATATAGAACCCCTTAGCTTCTTGGGGCTCCGCCCCCGGGATCGAACACCTATTTCTGTCCTCCCAGTGTCACAAATAAATATAAAAATATGCTCATCTGACCGTTATTTATTGCCCAAAACCCCTTAGCTTCCTGGGGCTCCGCCCCCTGGACCCAACACCAATTTGTATCCTGCCTGTGTCACAAATGGATAAAAAATATATTGTCATATGACGTTATTTATTGCCCAAAACCCCTGTGCTTCGGGGGGTTCGCCCCCTGGACCAATTCGTGACTTGCAGTGTCACAAATAAAGTATAAAATAAGCACATCTGACGATAATTTAATGTAACAAGCCTCTGAGCTTATGGGGGCTCCGTCCCCTGGACCCAACATCAATTTGTGTCCTGTCAGTGTAACAAATAAAGTATAAAATAAGCACATCTGACGATAATTTAATGTAACAAGCCTCTGAGCTTATGGGGGCTCCGTCCCCTGGACCCAACATCAATTTGTGTCCTGCCAGTGTCTTAAATAGATATTAAAAAAATGCTCATCTGACCGTTATTTATTGCCGAAAACCCCATAGCTTCCGGGGGCTCCGCCCCCTGGACCCAACATCAATTCGTGTCCTGCCAATGTCACAAATAACGTATAAAAATATGCTCATCTGACCGTTATTTATTGCCCAAAACCCCTAAGCTTCCGGGGGCTTCGCCCCCTGGACCCAACACCAATTTGTGTCCTGCCAGTGTCACAAATAGATAAAAGAAATATGCTCATCTGACCGTTATTTATTGCCCAAAACCCCTGTGCTTCCAGGGGCTCCGCCCCCTGGAACCCACACCAATTCGTGACCTGCCAGTGTCACAAAAAGGTAAGAAATAAGCACATCTGACGATAATTTAATGTATAGAGCCTCTGAGCTTCTGGGGGCTCCGCCCCCTGGACCCAACATCAATTCGTTTCCTGCCAATGTCACAAATAACGTATGAAAATATGCTCATCTGACCGTTATTTATTGCCCAAAAACCCCTAAGCTTCCGGGGGCTCCGCCCCCTGGACCTAACACCAATTTGTGTCTTGCCAGTGTCACAAATAGATAAAAGAAATATGCTCATCTGACCGTTATTTATTGCCCGAAACCCCTGTGCTTCCAGGGGCTCCGCCCCTGGAACCCACACCAATACGTGACCTGCCAGTGTCACAAAAAAGGTAAGAAATAAGCACATCTGACGATAATTTAATGTATAAAGCAACTGAGCTTCTGGGGGCTACGCCCTCTGCACCCAACACCAATTTGTGACCTGCCAGTGACACAAATAAAGTATAAAAATATGCTAGTCTGACGATAATTTATTGTATAGAACCCCTAAGCTTCTTAGGGCTCCGGCCCCTAGATCCAACAACAATTTGTGACCTGCCAGTAAAACAAATAAAGTATAAAATATGCTCATCTGACGATAATTTAATGTATAGAACCCCTTAGATTCTTGGGGCTCCGCCCCTTGGATCGAAAACCTATTTGTGTCCTCCCAGTGTCACAAATAAATATAAAAATATGCTCATCTGACCGTTATTTATTGCCCAAAACCCCTGTGCTTCCGGGGGCTTCGCCCCCTGTACACCCCACACCAATTCGTGACCTGCCAGTGTCACAAAAAAGGTAAGAAATAAGCACATCTGACGAAAATTTAATGTATAGAGCCTCTGAGCTTCTGGGGCTCCTCCCCCTGGACCCAACATCAATTTGTTTCCTGCCAATGTCACAAATAACGTATAAAAATATGCTCATCTGACCGTTATTTATTGCCCAAAACCCCTAAGCTTCCGGGGGCTCCGCCCCCTGGACCTAACACCAATTTGTGTCTTGCCAGTGTCACAAATAGATAAAAGAAATATGCTCATCTGACCGTTATTTATTGCCCAAAACCCCTGTGCTTCCAGGGGCTCCGCCCCCTGGAACCCACACCAATTCGTGACCTGCCAGTGTCACAAAAAAGGTAAGAAATAAGCACATCTGACGATAATTTAATGTATAGAGCCTCTGAGCTTCTGGGGGCTCCGCCCCCTGGACCCAACATCAATTTGTTTCCTGCCAATGTCACAAATAACGTTTAAAAATATGCTCATCTGACCGTTATTTATTGCCCAAAACACCTGTGCTTCGGGGGGTTCGCCCCCTGGACCAATTCGTGACTTGCCAGTGTCACAAATAAAGTATAAAATAAGCACATCTGACGATAATTTAATGTAACAAGCCTCTGAGCTTATGGGGGCTCCGTCCCCTGGACCCAACATCAATTTGTGTCCTGTCAGTGTCACAAATAAAGTATAAAATATGCACATCTGACGATAATTTAATGTAACAAGCCTCTGAGCTTATGGGGGCTCCGTCCCCTGGACCCAACATCAATTTGTGTCCTGCAGTGTCTCAAATAGATATTAAAAAAATGCTCATCTGACCGTTATTTATTGCCGAAAACCCCATAGCTTCCGGGGGCTTCGCCCCCTGGACCCAACACCAATTTGTGTCCTGCCAGTGTCACAAATAGATATTAAAAAAATGCTCATCTGACCGTTATTTATTGCCGAAAACCCCATAGCTTCCGGGGGCTTCGCCCCCTGGACCCAACACCAATTTGTGTCCTGCCAGTGTCACAAATAGATAAAAGAAATATGCTCATCTGACCGTTATTTATTGCCCAAAACCCCTGTGCTTCCGGGGGCTCCGCCCCCTGTACACCCCACACCTATTCGTGACCTGCCAGTGTCACAAAAAAGGTAAGAAATAAGCACATCTGACGATAATTTAATGTATAGAGCCTCCGAGCTTCTGGGGGCTCCGCCCCCTGGACTAATTCGTGACTTGCCAGTGTCACAAATAAAGTATCAAATAAGCACATCTGACGATAATTTAATGTAACAAGCCTCTGAGCTTATGGGGGGCTCCGTCCCCTGGACCCAACATCAATTTGTGTCCTGCAAGTGTCACAAATAAAGTATAAAATATGCTCGTCTGACGATAATTTAATGTATAGAACCCCTAAGCTTCTTAGGGCTCCGGCCCCTGATCCAACAACAATTTGTGACCTGCCAGTGAAACAAATAAAGTATAAAATATGCTCATCTGACGATAATTTAATGTATAGAACCCCTCAGCTTCTTGGGGCTCCGCCCCCTGGATCGAACACCTATTTGTATCCTCCCAGTGTCACAAATAAATATAAAAATATGCTCATCTGACCGTTATTTATTGCCCAAAACCCCTTAGCTTCCTGGGGCTCCGCCCCCCGTACACCCCACACCAATTCGTGACCTGCCAGTGTCACAAAAAAGGTAAGAAATAAGCACATCTGAAGATAATTTCATGTATAGAGCCTCTGAGCTTCTGGGGGCTCCGCCCCCTGGACCCAACATCAATTTTTGTTCTGCCAATGTCACAAATAACGTATAAAAATATGTTCATCTGACCGTTATTTATTGCCCAAAACCCGTTAGCTTCCGGGGGCTCCGCCCCCTGGACCCAACACCAATATGTGTCCTGCCAGTGTCACAAATAGATAAAAGAAATATGCTCATCTGACCGTTATTTATTGCCCAAAACCCATGTGCTTCCGGGGGCTCCGCCCCCTGTACACCCCACAACCAATTCGTGACCTGCCAGTGTCACAAATAAAGTATAAAATATGCTCATCTGACGATAATTTAATATATAGAACCCCTTAGCTTCTTGGGGCTCCGCCCCCGGGATCGAACACCTATTTGTGTCCTCCAGTGTCACAAATAAATATAAAAATATGCTCATCTGACTGTTATTTATTGCCCAAAACCCCTTAGCTTCCTGGGGCTCCGCCCCTGGACCCAACACCAATTTGTATCCTGCCTGTGTCACAAATAGATAAAAAATATATTGTCATCTGACCGTTATTTATTGCCCAAAACCCCTGTGCTTCGGGGGGTTCGCCCCCTGGACCAATTCGTGACTTGCCAGTGTCACAAATTACGTATAAAATAAGCACATCTGACGATAATTTAATGTAACAAGCCTCTGAGCTTATGGGGGCTCCGTCCCCTGGACCCAACATCAATTTGTGTCCTGTCAGTGTCACAAATAAAGTATAAAATAAGCACATCTGACGATAATTTAATGTAAAAAGCCTCTGAGCTTATGGGGGCTCCGTCCCTGGACCCAACATCAATTTGTGTCCTGCCAGTGTCTCAAATAGATATTAAAAAATGCTCATCTGACCGTTATTTATTGCCGAAAACCCATAGCTTCCGGGGGCTCCGCCCCCTGGACCCAACATCAATTTGTGTCCTGCCAATGTCACAAATAACGTATAAAAAT
This sequence comes from Strongylocentrotus droebachiensis, assembly GCA_035222895.1. Classification (NCBI taxonomy): domain Eukaryota; kingdom Metazoa; phylum Echinodermata; class Echinoidea; order Camarodonta; family Strongylocentrotidae; genus Strongylocentrotus; species Strongylocentrotus droebachiensis. The sequence continues at coordinate 3,580 of JAVYIG010003585.1, read as the reverse complement.
ATGCTCATCTGACCGTTATTTATTGCCCAAAACCCCTAAGCTTCCGGGGGCTTCGCCCCCTGGACCCAACACCAATTTGTGTCCTGCCAGTGACACAAATAAAGTATAAAAATATGCTAGTCTGACGATAATTTATTGTATAGAACCCCTAAGCTTCTTAGGGCTCCGGCCCCTGGATCCAACAACAATTTGTGACCTGCCAGTGAAACAAATAAAGTATAAAATATGCTCATCTGACGATAATTTAATGTATAGAACCCCTTAGATTCTTGGGGCTCCGCCCCTTGGATCGAAAACCTATTTGTGTCCTCCCAGTGTCACAAATAAATATAAAAATATGCTCATCTGACCGTTATTTATTGCCCAAAACCCCTGTGCTTCCGGGGTTTCGCCCCCTGTACACCCCACACCAATTCGTGACCTGCCAGTGTCACAAAAAAGGTAAGAAATAAGCACATCTGACGAAAATTTAATGTATAGAGCCTCTGAGCTTCTGGGGGCTCCTCCCCCTGGACCCAACATCAATTTGTTTCCTGCCAATGTCACAAATAACGTATAAAAATATGCTCATCTGACCGTTATTTATTGCCCAAAACCCCTAAGCTTCCGGGGCTCCGCCCCCTGGACCTAACACCAATTTGTGTCTTGCCAGTGTCACAAATAGATAAAAGAAATATGCTCATCTGACCGTTATTTATTGCCCAAAACCCCTGTGCTCCCGGGGCTCCGCCCCCTGGAACCCACACCAATTCGTGACCTGCAAGTGTCACAAAAAAGGTAAGAAATAAGCACATCTGACGATAATTTAATGTATAGAGCCTCTGAGCTTCTGGGGGCTCCGCCCCTGGACCCAACATCAATTTGTGTCCTGCCAGTGCCTCAAATAGATATTAAAAAAATGCTCATCTGACCGTTATTTATTGCCCAAAACCCCTAAGCTTCCGGGGCTCCGACTCTTGACTAATTCGTGACTTGCCAGTGTCACAAATAAAGTATCAAATAAGCACATCTGACGATAATTTAATGTAACAAGCCTCTGAGCTCATGGGGGCTCCGTCCCCTGGACCCAACATCAATTTGTGTCCTGCCAGTGCCTCAAATAGATATTAAAAAAATGCTCATCTGACCGTTATTTATTGCCGAAAACCCCATAGCTTACGGGGCTCCGCCCCCTGGACCCAACATCAATTCGTGTCCTGCCAATGTCACAAATAACGTATAAAAATATGCTCATCTGACCGTTATTTATTGCCAAAACCCCTAAGCTTCCGGGGGCTTCGCCCCCTGGACCCAACACCAATTTGTGTCCTGCCAGTGTCACAAATAGATAAAAGAAATATGCTCATCTGACCGTTATTTATTGCCCAAAACCCCTGTGCTTCCGGGGGCTCCGCCCCTTGTACACCCCACACCTATTCGTGACCTGCCAGTGTCACAAAAAAGGTAAGAAATAAGCACATCTGACGATAATTTAATGTATAGAGCCTCCGAGCTTCTGGGGGCTCCGCCCCCTGGACCCAACATCAATTTGTTTCCTGCCAATGTCACAAATAACGTATAAAAATATGCTCATCTGACCGTTATTTATTGCCCAAAACCCCTAAGCTTCCGGGGGCTCCGCCCCCTGGACCTTACACCAATTTGTGTCTTGCCAGTGTCACAAATAGATAAAAGAAATATGCTCATCTGACCGTTATTTATTGCCCAAAACCCCTGTGCTTCCAGGGGCTACGCCCCCTGGAACCCACACCAATTCGTGACCTGCCAGTGTCACAAAAAAGGTAAGAAATAAGCACATCTGACGATAATTTAATGTATAAAGCAACTGAGCTTCTGGGGGCTACGCCCTCTGCACCCAACACCAATTTGTGACCTGCCAGTGACACAAATAAAGTATAAAAATATACTCGTCTGACGATAATTTAATGTATAGAACCCCTTAGGTTCTTCGGGCTCCGCCCCCTGGACCCAACATCAATTTTTGTTCTGCCAATGTCACAAATAACGTATAAAAATATGCTCATCTGACCGTTATTTATTGCCCAAAACCCGTTAGCTTCCGGGGGCTCCGCCCCCTGGACCCAAAACCAATTTGTATCCTGCCTGTGTCACAAATAGATAAAAAATATATTGTCATCTGACCGTTATTTATTGCCCAAAAACCCTGTGCTTCCGGGGGCTCCGCCCCCTGGACCAATTCGTGACTTGCCAGTGTCACAAATAAAGTATAAAATAAGCACATCATACGATAATTTAATGTAACAAGCCTCTGAGCTTATGGGGGCTCCGTCCCCTGGACCCAACATCAATTTGTGTTCTGCCAGTGTCACAAATAAAGTATTAAATATGCTCGTCTGACGATAATTTAATATATAGAACCCTTTAGCTTTTGGGGCTCCGCCCCCTGGATCCAACACCAATTTGTGTCCTGCCAGTGTCTCAAATAGATATTAAAAAAATGCGCATCTGACCGTTATTTATTGCCCAAAACCCCTAGGCTTCCGGGGGCTCCGCCCCTTGCACCCAACACCAATTTGTGTCCTGCCAGTGTCACAAATAGATAAAAGAAATATGCTCATCTGACCGTTATTTATTGCCCAAAACCCCCTGTGCTTCCGGGGGCTCCGCCCCCTGTACACCCCACACCAATTCGTGACCTGCCAGTGTCACAAAAAAGGTAAGAAATAAGCACATCTGACGATAATTTAATGTATAGAGCCTCTGAGCTTCTGGGGGCTCCGCCCCCTATACCCAACATCAATTTGTGTCCTGCCAATGTCACAAATAACGTATAAAAATATGCTCATCTGACCGTTATTTATTGCCCAAAACCCCTAAGCTTCCGGGGGCTCCGCCCCCTGGACCCAACACCAATTTGTGTTCTGCCAGTGTCACAAATAGATTTTAAAAAATATGCTCATCTGACCGTTATTTATTGCCCAAAACCCCTGTGCTTCCAGGGGCTCCGCCCCTGGACCCCACACCAAAAGGTGACTTGCTAGTGTCACAAATAAAGTATAAAATATGCACATCTGACGATAATTTAATGTATAAAACCCCTGAGTTTCTGGGGGCTCCGGCCCTGCACCCAACATTAATTTGTGACCTGCCAGTGACACAAATAAAGTATAAAATATGCTCGTCTTACGATAATTTAATGTATAAAGCAACTGAGCTTCTGGGGCTACGCCCTCTGCACCCAACACCAATTTGTGACCTGCCAGTGACACAAATAAAGTATAAAAATATACTCGTCTGACGATAATTTAATGTATAGAACCCCTTAGGTTCTTCGGGCTCCGCCCCCTGGACCCAACATCAATTTTTGTTCTGCCAATGTCACAAATAACATATAAAAATATGCTCATCTGACCGTTATTTATTGCCCAAAACCCGTTAGCTTCCGGGGCTCCGCCCCCTGGACCCAAAACCAATTTGTATCCTGCCTGTGTCACAAATAGATAAAAAATATATAGTCATCTGACCGTTATTTATTGCCCAAAAACCCTGTGCTTCCGGGGGCTCCGCCCCCTGGACCAATTCGTGACTTGCCAGTGTCACAAATAAAGTATAAAATAAG
>JAVYIG010003584.1:0-190151 GCA_035222895.1 Strongylocentrotus droebachiensis | reverse complement strand
CCGTGTGGAGTGTGCTCACAGTTGCTGTTTTGATACTCTCTTCATGTCAAATGGGAAGGACTGAAAAGGATCCTCTTTCATTATTTCAGGCACGTGTTAATTCAAACAAACGTTTGTTGACCTAAAGAAACATAGGTTTATTCTGGCATTGTATATGTGCATGTTCGGAAATGATGATCATTGTTATTTGTCCTTATTCTGCATTCCATATTTGCTTTTGTCTTTTTTCCTCACAGTTTTCATTGTTGAAATCCCTTGAACCAATTTTGTCCTTTTTTGGCGAACGCTTCTGGCATACCTGAGGTGTTTGTTTGATCCATATGAAACTGAATGTAGGAAATGAAAAATGTATTATGTTGAATAATGAATGCCTTAACATTGGTAAATAAAGTGAGGAACAAAAGCAAGTGGTAGTCATTGCAAAGAGGTTGTGTAAACTTTTAAATTGACAAGAATTATTGTTAGTCTATATTTGCGTAATACAAAATCAGTGACAAAATATGAATTGTCTACTGTGCTCCCAAATTTTGACTGAATTAATGGAAACACTCTTCATTGAAGAACTACAGACCTATTAAATATGTAGCTATTCTACAGTGTAGGCTAGATAAGAAGGGATATTTAACTGGTTTGAAAAGAGACAGATTCACTCCTGTTCTTTGAAAATAAATTACTTGCCGGGATCAGTGCAGTCATTGAAGCAAAACACACCTTTTAGTCTTACTTCAGATTCTTCATAACACAAGGGCATTCAACTCAGATTAGTATTAGGGCAGGGGCTTTCTTGCGTGGGCTCGTATTCAAGAAAGTCGAACACAATGCTATACATTATGTAGATCTGCTTTGGAAAGACGTATGGTGGGTGGGCAGGATAATAACTAGTAGTACTGTAGTATAAATACTACTAGTATTGTATTGTAAAAATAAGTAATTAAATACTAAAGTTTTTTTTGTAAGTATAGGGAATACAAATTAAATAATAAGGACTGAATTTCTTTATGCATTTGCTGAACCTCATTGTAGTTGAATGTCTTACCAATGAACGAGTTGTATGCATGGTTGTGTACTTATGAAAGCATTGCAGCCACTGGTTTTGTTTGGGGGGAGATCATGAAGCACTCTAAATCCAGGCCTGGCATTTTTTTCTCTCCACAAGACAATATAGCAAACACAACTGGATTACTTGACAGTTTGATTTCTTATGCAGAAGCCAATCAGCATAGCCCGTCAGTACGTAACTGGACAATGATACCAATTGATCCTCATTATTTGTCTATTTGTCTTTTAGGATCTATCTCGAGGGGCTTCCCAGGACCTACAGTTTGAAGGTAAGCCTACGTAGAGCTTTATTTTCTTGTTATAATACTTTTCTATACCTTTCTCCTTCTCCTCTGTTTTGCTTGGTCAAGCAGTATATAACCCTAGGACAAAACGGTTTTACACGGTGGTCAGGTGAGAGCCAGAAGGCAGTGACTCTATGTAATACAGGATATGAGCTAGTGCCCTTCTAACTCCAAATACTTGACAAGAAAATGAGAGGCAAATATTTAAATTGGTAGGTGATATACCACAGAAAGTTTGCCGAAAAAGATGGGCTGCCCCAGGGGAGACTTTGTTTGTTGGTAAATTATGCATGGTGGGAGGGAAGCAGAAAGAGAGGATAGAGAAGAGAGAGAGAGAGAGGGGGGGGGGGGGGGGGGGGGGTGTATGGGGAGGGGAGGGGGTAGAGAGAAGAAAGGGAGGAAGGGTAAAGTTCTCTTTAAGAGAACATTAGGATTTAAATCAGATCATTGTTACTGAGAAGAAGACATGATTTATAAGGGGGAACTCAATAGATAATTGGAAGCCGGTGCAGAGCCATTTAAATAATTACCGTACTCATTATTGTCTAGATAATGACGGTAGCTGGTCTCTTTATGTCTTGGAATGTAAAGGCTAATACACTGTACGTCACTGAAGAACACTAATGATGTCAGTCTAATGTATAGACCAACAAATACACCATCTTTGGAGAATCAGATGGGCCTTAGCTTTGTATAAAAGTATATGAATTAACACCCTTCTGGCTCTCAACAGACCAATGTTGAAGCTTCTTTTTATTTTTGTATATATATATATGCAATGATATCAAATTGATGTTTTATAATGGTCTGCTATGGAATATGATATCCAAAAGGGTAACTTGAAGAGTTCATTGTTCATAACCCATGGATCGGAGAGTCCCAGTTACATAACATATGTGTTGCCAATACGTTGAAGATCAAGGGTAGAAATCACTTTCAAAACTAAATTGTTAGATTCATAGGACACAGTTAAAGAGAAGGTTGAGTTCTGGAAGAGGTGAAAAATAATTTGTGAGCGTAATAATTCTTATTATGCAAGTGTGGAAGATCATCAGATAAGACATGTTCCCTGAAAAGCATGGCTCTTCAAATGCCTTTATATTCTAAATATGTCAGTAACATCGTAAAACTCGGGGGGGGGGGGGGTAGGTTTTTTACGCCACGTGTTCGTGTAGTCCCATCTTTCTGTGTACAGTGTTTGTAACTTTACCAAGACTTGGCCCAATTTCTTATCATTTTGATGATTCTAGAACCTGCAATACACACAAATTCTTATATGCTAGATGATCAACCTTTTCTGGTCGATTCCACACCGTTTCTTTCACAATGCAATCGCATGACCAGAACTCAACTTCATCTTTAAATGCTAAGGTCAATGTGCATTTTTTAACGAGAGATGTGGGTATAATGGTGAACAGTTGTGGCATCATTACTTCGTGGGCAAGGGCAACTTGATTTGCTTGGTGGTTGGTGCTAACAATGCTAGCCTCAGGAAAATGGTGAAAATCTGATTTTGTGGTGGTATCAAGAAAATCTAGACCACATCATTATGAATGTCTTTATTGTCCCTAGCTTGTAGAAAATATTCTCTTTTTTGTTTTTTTAAAGGTGACATACTCTTCATCATCTCAGAGTTTATAATATAGAGTTAATGGTGTATAGTGTAGCATAGTTTTTTCAGGTTAAAGGTAAAGACCAGTATTGGCAACGCCCCAATTTCAAAAATGAAATGGAAGCTCTCATTACCAATCATGTGAAAGAATATGTTTTGACTAATACATGATGATAAAAAATTTGCCGGGGAAACCGCCTACTAATTCATATATTTGGTAAATTTATTTCTCTCATGGTCTGGTGAGAGAGATAGGGTAGTCCCATATACATCTTTCTGTGTATAGTGCTTGTAACTTTACGAAGAATGAGCCAAATTTCTTATCATTTTGATGATTCCAGAACCTTGCAGATGCTAGATGCTAGATGATCGACCTCTTCTGATCGATTCCACAACGTTTCTTTCACAATGCAATCGCATGACCATTACTGGTCTTTACCTTTAAGAAAATGACCCTTTGTCCATTCTCGCTTGTACCAATGCATTTGTGTGGTATATGATCAAAGATATTTCACAGCGAGCACGCCTTGATATCTCTTTGGTATGAAGGAAGATAGAGAAAGGAAGAAGAGGGAAAGAGTAAACCATGAAGGGGGGGGGGGGGTAGAGTAGAGGGGGTGTCTTATAAGAGTCTTTGCAGGGTAAACTTTTGTCATTTATTTGTGTGTGCATTCAATCCCTCCACCGCCAATGTTTGGCGTCTCTATTTGTAACATTTGTCAGGGCGTGTTTGTCTAGCTTTTATCAGCGCGGAACATGAAAGGGAGAGAACTGGGATGATTTATATCTTAAGCTTGCATAAACTTTGTGTAGGTTGGGTCCAGCTATTGTGGAGTAACCGTCGGTCGGTAGAGTTTGACTTTTTCAAACCCATGAGCTGTCTCCGTCTGTCCTTTTTTAAAAATGTCCCTTGTTCAATTCTTGCACTATAGGTCCTGCATGGCGCCAAATATGAAACTCTTACTCCTACTCCTCATCCTTTCTAGGATTGTTATTTTATTTGCCCCTTGTCTGTTCTTTGTAGTACTTAACAACAATAAAGACCCATGTAATATCAATCTTAAATTCTTCTTCATGATGATATGAAATAGGCTGTCGGTATATTTTCAATCATTATAGATAACCATATTACCCCTTTTTTGTTCCCTATCCCAGATCTTTCTTCAGTTTATAAATCATGTTTATATTGCCTTTCTCATAGGCTATGTAAATGTCAGCCATGCAACATAAATCTCTTCTCTTCTACATTTCATACTCTACAAATCTTCCTGATAAAATCCTTCTCCTTTTCCCTCTACAATTTACATCAAGTAAAGTATCTTGTGTCTTGTATTTTTCTCTCATATCCTCTCTTTCTTCTGGTTAAACATTTACACCATCTACCTCTCATGTTTCTTGTTCAATTCTGTTTGTTCGATATCGCTTTCACCTCGTGTTTTTTTCCTCTTGCCCTCCCCTTGCCCTAGCAGTCATTGAACTATTGTCTAGTGAAAGTCTAGTGAAAAATGAGAATGAGAGTACAGGCAAAATGTTATTTGCTCAATGCTAGAAAATGTGCGTCCATGAGGTAGACCGTTGCCATGTAAACAACAAAATATACATGTGTAGGCCATTGGACATGCTAGTCTGGATCCCAAACTCACATATCATATATATATATTCTAAACCATTTCACCATAAAAGTACAAAGGAAACAGCGAGCTTAACAGTAAAATCTGTTTAAACGTGGGTCTGTAACCTGTACAGGAAAATACCTATCTCCTCAGGAAAGACAAATTTCATCAGGAGAAATTGCTACCTTGAAATCTTTTTAAAGTTAGCACTGGAAAAATTGTGTTGATTGATTGCCATGCACTCTTAACCTCTCAATAATTTGTCAATGCTTCGATCGATCTTCTTTATCCATTCACCGAGTTCAGTGATTTTAGTGTTAAAGGTACTGTGTCCCATTTGCAGGCCAAAAAAATGAAAAAGTTAAATTCCAACTGCATTTGAAAGATAATACTTATTTAGAACTTCCCTAAAAAAGGTGGGGCTTGAAAATGTCTTCAAGTGGGAAAATAATGACTATTAGTTGTCAAATCGACTTTAGGGCTATAGAGCCCAAAAGTAATAGTCTTGATTTTCAGACAATTGTACCGAATGGTCATACGTTTTATGCTGCGCAAAGATTCAATCAGTTTAATCTTGGCCATCACAAGAAGTGGGTTATTGATGTAGACAAATGCTCATGTACCCTTTACAACTCTTTTCATGTATGTTATTACCACAGAAGAAAAAAAGCCAGTCAGTCACTCAATAGTGTCTGACAGTAAAGTCTAGCAAGTAAATGGGTTTCCTTGCATAATTTGAATATGAGGACACTGCTAACGTTTAAATTTCACAGATAGGACATACATGACATATTCATAATTCCTGCAAAGTTCTACAGAATTTGAGGTTGGCTGCAAAAGGGACATAGTACCTTTAAGAGGCTGATAAATAACTCTACCCCAAATTTTGATTTTGTATCTAAAAGCAGGCTCATTCTATAAGAACAACAATATGTAGGTACATTTATATTGTTTATTGTGCACATAGTTATCCTAGGGGATGCTCAAGGCTCCCACAAAGTACACATAGTTTACCTGTAACTATAAGTTGCTTCATGGTTGATGATGATACCTACATGTAAGTTGAACACTAAGCTTACATAAGAAAACAAAAAGTTGTCAACAAGTTTGTGTGCGACGTAATTTTTTTTGTACTGTTTAATCTTTCTACATGTACAGTATGAATCTTGAATGTTTTTATTTTTAAATATAAACATATATACATGTACTTGTACTTACAATGAAGGAGTGCATTTCTTTGTTTTCATAAAATAGTGCAGTGTAAAATTTGTGTCTGTTTTGAGCTAGAAGGGCATTAACCTGTGCTGTACACATACAATGTAACTCATCATTTTACACAGAGTTAACACCCTTCTGGCTCAAGACAGACAATAATTACATCAATGTTTCCTGTATCCACTTAGCAGGATTTGATGGGGATGGGGGTGTGGCTCTTGTGTGTTCAAGAGGAGAACATCAGTTCAATGTTTGAAGAAGACTCCACTGATGATCCCGGGCTTTATTTCCAACCTCAAAGACTTTCCTCCTTCTATAAAGAACTTCATCCCTCCTGATAGATTCTTGACATCCGATACAAGAGGACAAGATCACATCCTGATACAGGTTCTTGAGAAGTTGAGAAAGGAGTGGGAGGGATGTTAAGAATGATCGGGTTTACATCATGATGGAGACATCTCATGTAGCAAGTTCAGAGAGAAGTTTTCTGAAAAAAGTTAAGCTTGTCTAAATTCTCACAAGCAGTGCTCTTTCCTCTCTACAGCCCACTCCTTAATGTTAGTGGAGTCCTCATCTTTACCCAAAGTTATAAATAATGGCTGGCTTGCATCCATTAAAAAAAGTATGACAATGTCTTACAGAAGATTCTGTGAGAGGCCTTGCAGATGGGTTTTGTGCTCTCATGATTTGAGAATTGTTCTTTGAATTGGACATCATGAAAGTATAGCAGTATACAGGTGTTTATCACTTCCAAATCCAGACTCATTAACTGAGAATTATTTTACCATCATACAGTGGTAAGCACTTGTTTAAGCACCCCTGGTTTGGGGGTATTATCAATATTACCGTCTTTTAGATTTGTATGCCCCCCTCCCCCTTCTCTAGGACATTCAGCTTTATATTATAGAGCAAAATATTATTCTAAGCAGGGATTTAAGGTTAAAATCCAGAACAAAATGATGGAGAAGGTGATGTCCTCGGCATATAATTTGGTTTAGACCGCCCTGATTACAGTAGAAGCAGTCGCATGTGTTCATAGGCACGTATCTGTAGGATCGGGTGTCAATGTAACATGGTAGGGTTTCAAGCTACATGACATATGTGCACTTTAGAACTCACAAACAGAGAGAAAATTGTCAATTATTGGGAAACGTGTGTGCGTCATGATGATCTGCTTTCTTGAACCATTTCAATTCTTTTTTTATTCCTTTGTAAAACGAGACAGAAAACTGTTTAAAGCAAGCCTGTACATTTTTAAATGTGTCAAATAGTGCCAAAGCTCAGATTGAAAATAAAATATTTTTTTTGTTGAGAACTTTGATGATAAATTTCCAAATTTGAATGCAATAACCTCCTCCAAACCTTGCTCATTTTTAGGTTTATCTGTAAATCAATGAAAGTAATGAAAGAAAGGTTTTGCTAGGTCAAAGAACAGATGTTTTCCAATTAAGTTTCCCAGGTTAGAATGGACTTTGCCAAATGTTGCAGATTAAAACCTCTAGTTCTCACAAACCTGTGATGAAACATGGGACCAAATGTTCCAAAATTGTTCTCCAGAGTGACATACTAGCCATGTGTTGCTATGAAGACCAAGGTAGCCCTCTAAACAGTGGCATGTGATAAATGATGACCCACCATTCACATGAAATCCACATCATGTTTGGCATACACTACATTTTGTAACTAACGCATTATTTCATTTTACCTTGAGTGTGTCAGGTTGTATTTAGGAATCGTGTGTTTGAAATGTCTTACTGCATGTGGAGAAACAGTTGAAAACATGAAATGTTGGCGAAAGAAAGAAAGCAACCGCCTCTGTTTTGTAACGTTTTTTTCTGCAGACATCTGTCATGCCAGTGAAGTAAATAACAATATGGAAATCGTTTAAATGACCTCATTTACAAGGTGAAAAGTGAACTCGTGGACAGCTGGTTACAATGCATTTATTAAATTATTTAAAAAATGTTTGCAAAATTGATTTTTAGAAGAAGGAACAATAATTAAAAGGAGAATGCTGAACAATTAGAATTATTTGACTATGACTTTTAAGCAACAAATTGATTAGATTGTTGATGCACAATTAATATTCAAACTGGTTACTGAAACTGTTAACAAACAATGAAGTTCCAAATCGGTATAGCAAAGATGTTACTTTCATTTTACTTCTGTGTAAATACCTGTATAAAAGTATGTTGTTGGCTTTCCGCAAAAAGGCTGTAAGAGCTATGTTTTGTAATATGAGTAACAGTCTTCTCAGCCAACGACAATGTATACTGTAGAGTACATACTGTACATGCAGTGATTTCACATTCAATTTCAAGTTACTATGTAAATTTGTAATCACATTTTGCTTTGGTCAAGCGTGAGAATTTTTTTTGCAAGATATTTTCGCTTTTTATAGTTCGTAAGGTTTCTCACCTGTCATTGGTCAAGAACGGGGTCAGGTCAGGTCATCAAGGGCATGGGATGGACGAGAGGGGTAGAGTGTCCTCAGATGACCAGACCTACATGTGGACAGTAGATAGTATAATGAAAGGTTGATGCCTTCAAGCTGTCTCCTGACCTCCAACGTTTATAAACAAAGGATGATATTATGCCATGTTTTATGACCTGTCTTTAAAAAACCAGAACCAGTGTGATGATTGTCACTTGGCAGTCATCTCCAGTAAACATCCAAAGACAGTGGGTATTTTGAAGATGATTTGTTCCTCTGAACTTTTTGTAGTTGCCTTCATTCAGAGTGAAAATATGTCCACCTTGAAGTTGATAATGCTACCCATTGGAAGCAAGCTTGGGATGCCATACATATTTCTTTATTAACTGAACCTTCTTGATTGGACCCATGGCAAATGAACTTAAAGGTAAAGAGGTAGAATTGAATAGATGGCTATCACATACTGTATATGATACCAAAGTGTATAGGCCTACATGTACATGTACACAATTAAGTGATACAAAACAAAACAAAAACAAAAACAAAAACAAAACTAGAAATGCAATCGTGTCACAACGATGTGCGTGCAATGACGCCGTGTTTCTACGTGTCGAACGAAAGAGCTTCTCTCGGACTATCCAGAGCAATTTGCACGAAGTCTTTAGCTTCTGTGATATCATGGAGACAGGTAGGGCGAAAGAAAGGCCTCAATATGACCTTGATGGGATGGTAGTCAGGCGCGGATCTACGGGGGGGGGTTTAGGGGGTTTAAACCCCCCCCCCCCCTTGGGCGGCCGGAAAAAAAAGAAAAAAAAAAAGGAAGAAAAAAGAAGAAAAAAAAGAAAAAAAGAAAGAAAAAAGAACGCACGCTGGAGAGAAACTCTTTCAAGTGCAAATATTGTGAGAAGATATTCGACTCATCTGGTAACTTTTAAAACCAAACACATGATAACTCTGGATATAACTGTGTATTAAACTGTTACTTGATTTAAAAAGACGTTATCATGCACTGCTTTTTATGGTCTCCATTGTGTTAATAGATGCCAGGAAAACATCACTTACGGGGTTCAAATAAACACCCAAAAAAAAATCGGCTCGCCGCTTCGCAGCTCGTGGACGATGCTCCGCATCGTCATTATTTTGGTCAAACCCCCCCCCTTAGCAAAAAGCTAGATCCGCCCCTGGTAGTGACTATGCCTACGATGTTTGAAAGAAATTGGGATAGGGGAAACAACCTAGAAAGGGCTCGCAAGCACTGCGTGCAAAAACAAATGGGATTAGTTGCATGTTCGTCATTGCAATCAAGATCGTTCTAGGGGTCAAAAGCGTGAACCCGATTTGCCCCATAGACAATGCGTGTAATGCATGGGCGGAAAACGTAGAGGATCTGTATTATGACCGGAGTTAAATTGTTTTTTCTCTCTCTCTTTATGTCTCTTCATGGGCCGTATATGTTATCATTGGAAAGATATTTTCATGATCGTTATTGTAAACTACTCTTTTTTTTTCTATGATAATCCTATCGAAAGATGGGATGTAAAATAGATTTAAAGGACAAAATGGCGTCTTAAATGGCCCCCTTGACCAATTTCAAAAATCCGGCCACGAGGTGCCCTGCGTATTGCATCTCGGAATGTCATTGCAAATTTTCAAGAAAAAAAAAGGATGTTTAGGGGGCGAAAAGTAGTCTGAAAAAAATGACGTCATGGCCGATAAGTGTTATAATCGGGCGGAATTCGTATAGTGACCCTTGTTCAAATGCGATTTACTCACAATTTTCTGTGTAAACATATACCATACTTGGTATCATTCGAAAGGGCACTTCATTGCGGTCAGTTTGACACCATTGTCATCTGCACGCGATGTACTGCACGCATTAAAGGCGCTATTACGTAATGCATAGCAAATTCATCATTTTTAGCGATAACTTTGCGCTGACGTTATTAAAATTTCCCAAATTTAGCAGACAGTTGTCACGTATATGGATACATGTGTCTGCCAAGTTTCAACGACGTAGGTATAAAGATCGCCATTTTAGAGCAAGTTGAAGTTATTTCGGAATTTTCTTGAAAATGGCGAATTTGGAGGGCAATTTTCGCAAATTTGGTCAGTGATAGGGTATATAATTTTGTATATGGCTGGAAAGGGCATATCCTCAAGTATCTAAATCCAAAAAAGGGTACGGGTCTGCCAAGCCACAATGGAGATACGGCCACAGAGAGAAAGCCAATTTCCAGAACTTTAGAGGGCGCTATTTATGTTTTGCAAAACCATTGGAGCGTGAAATTTGGCAGGGCTATGTGCATTTATAAGATTAAGATACTGTGAGATTTAAATACAAAACGGAATTTATATGAGAAAGTTATGGCAGTTTTAGATTATTTAGGGGTCAATTTCTCAAGAATTTGAGAGATTTTTGACGGAGTCGGTTTCAGATTTGAATTTTGACTATGAAGATGGCATTTTGAAGGTCAAGTTATTCATCGCAGAGGAGAGAACATTTCTTAGACTATCTAAAGGAATTTGTTAGAAGTTTGTAGGATCTAGGATAGTGGAGATAGGAAGGAATGAAGAAAGGCCTTAAAATGGACCAGAAACGGACAAAATGGCGCCAGGATGGTTATGCATGAGTGATTTCGAAAATCGAAAAAGTAGGTGACCTTGATGAGATATCAGAGATGACGCCTGAGAAATTTGAAGGGAAAAGGACTTGAGGAAAGTACCTAACTAGGAATAACAAGCACTGCGTGCAAAACGAATGGGATTTCCGGACGATAAGGATAAGGATAAGGAAAAGGATAAGGATAAGTATATTAATGGGGCAGAATGTGAACGAAAACAAGGCAATGACGAAGGTTCGTCATTGCAACAAAACAAGAAAAAAATAGAATAGTGATAAAATTTGTTTAAAGGAAAAACCATTTGAGAGAGTAGCAACATGTGCTGTGATGCTGCATGAATCAGTTTCAGCGACTTAGTGGTGGCAAACTACACACAAATAATTTTCTTTTTATGCTATATATGCTATTTATACCCCTCAACTCAACTTCCCACAGGCGCGGGAAGGAACAGGGTGTTCAATTCCAATTTGGTGTACTCATCTTACACCCTTCAGCTCTAGTAATCCCTAATGAGATAATTATCAAACTTTTTAAAGAGTTTTAAAGCTGAAGCTGAAGCTGAATCAGAATGAGAGGAAAGAGCAAACATGATGTATACCATGGAAAATGAGGAAACTGAATATAACTCAATTAAAGATGCTAAATACTACGGGTGAGGTAATTTGAAACGGCAGAAAACCAGGAGGGTAATTGGTACTTTCCCCCCTTATTAACGGGGAATAAACCCTTTGTGTGAGTGAGATCTGTCTGGATCTTGATGACAGAGCATGATTTTAAAAAGGAACAAAGGTGACTTAATGAGTATTACCTTGGCAGATATATCGTCCTTGTTTTCACGAAGTGACGGTAGTGAGGAAAATCGTAACGCAAAGTGAATGCAATTTTTTTTCACTACCGTCACTTCGTGAAAACAGCGACGATATATTATAGCTTGTTAATGTGTTATTTACTTATTTACCATTTCATTGCCAAATCAAAATTAGACTATAAAAAAATTGAAACGAAAGGGAAAAGTTAACACTGGACAGAAGACTGCTGGATAAACTTAGAGACCACCTACCTACTACCTAGACATCAGGGCAATCTAGATTTGGGCCCTCATTTCATAGAACTTCTTATCCATAACAATTGCAAAATCGCTATCACAAATTTGCTCTTAGCCAATTGGCTCTAAGTTATTGAATAGCTACTAGTAATTTAGTATATTACTGTTACCTGCCAGTCAGTGATGACAAGTTTTATCATACTTTGAATGCATTTTGTTTGTCTTGAGCTAAAAGGGTGTTAACTCCTTTATCTTGACCCAGAGTTACTGCCTTTCTGGCTCTAAATAGATGATTTGTTTGCAAATGTAAGTTGAGTATGATTTCTTAGACAAGTATCTCCACAGTTAACTACATGCAACTGCATCATACCTTTGGAAGATTGCATACCAAGATGATCTATGCATTTACATTGTAGGAGACAACTTAATTTCTGAAAAAACATGCCTGTGACATTCGATCACAGCGCTCTATAAAACATTACCATAGTTATTCCAAAAGTCATGCACCCTCAGGGTTTGAAACATCGTCATAAATGGCCCTGCTTGACTTTGTTTGCTCGAGCAATGAGTCAAAGTCTTGTAAACGGCAGCCGACAATTGTCACGTCCAAGTCAGCTCCATATGTCAAGACTCAAGAGCGCCCAATTCTCTTGAACATCAGCTTTTGAGGAGGGACATCCTTTCTGTGGTCTTGACACCCAGGATGTATGTCGGCTTTTAATAAGCCAGGCCCAGGTCTCTGAGGTGGACTTGGTCCTGTGATCCCCTTGTTTTGGACCAAGCCCTGTGACTAACACTAATGAGGATAGAAGCAATTCAATAATCGTTGATGAAGTTCTTTCTTGTGGTTTTTATATGTTCCTCGGGATATAGAATCATGAAGGTGACCAAGCTTGAGTAAATTGCAGGCAGTGCCTTTCCATATTTTGTGTCTGTGGGATGTACACTTTTAGTAGTTATTTCTATTCTCTGAACATTTCCTCATGTCCACCCTCTTCAACATTGAGCTTTGTTTCATCATCAGATTAATATCTTTGGTAATTCGATAAAAGTGATGTCACAGTCTTCATTTTTTTAAGGCCTTTTGTTGCATGGTTGATGTTGTGTTAGTCTACTTTTAAAATGTAAATGGGAAATGCAGTTTAGAACTTGCTAAATCAGTTAAATACTTATCCTGAAATGACTTGGGGCTACATTCTGAAGGTAAATGTGTAGTACACCCAAATCAAACTTTGTCCAATGGGTTAATTTTTTGCAAGAAAGTCCTTAAGCAAAGAGTACTTTCACCAGCATTTCACACCCTTTTATTTAGAATCAATAGATAATTAAATAGTGCTTTGTCATGTATTGTTTTATGTTAAGTAAGTGCATGAACTCTTAATCACCAGTCAACTGTTGTACCCCTTTAGCTGGATAGAGGGCCTCCGCCCTTGATTAACTTGTTGATATTGATTAACTCGTTGATACCTTGATCATCCATCCCTGCTGGTGATATTAATTAATCCTCCTGTTGAGGAGTCACCATGAACAGGCAGGAGTTACTCACGTTCACGGGGGCATCATCATCATCGTTCCAGACTATGTGTCCCCATCCAGCGGGCCTGGATTCATCTTGACTTTCATGGTTTATTCTCTTCTTTTCTTAGGAAGGTAAAGGGATGAGGAAGAACTTGACTTCTTTGGTCTGTATTAAAGCCTATCTGCACTAGTTTGGCCAGGAGGGATTAGACCTCCCCTCATGGTCACCTACAGGTGGTTATCTCATCAAATCAGCTCTCAATTAACATAAGAAAAAGGGGATCATGGGGGACCAATGGTCACTGATTAGGCATTGTTTGCTATATAGAGGGTGCAAGTAGCTATAAGTAGTGCAGTGGGGCTTTAATGTAATGTCTGGTTTGCCCATGTTTCACTTTCCTTCCCATGACAACCTTACTCCTCGCCCTCGCTTCTCCACCTGCCTGAATCTTCCATCCATCTCAGACAATCTTTAACAAGAATGGATTGATATTTAGTTGAAGGGCAGTGAATAAGGAATAAGAAAAAAAGAGAGAGAGAGAAACATACATGTACACCTGTATGTCAACAGATATATAGAGAACAAAATAGGGGTGGATGAAGAAGGAGGGAGAGATATTCTGGTGGGGGGGGGGGGAGGGGAGGGGGGATTGAAAATACATATATATAGAAATAAGGGCCTTTAAATATTCTCATTTTCAAGAGAGAGGGAAGGAGAGAAGGGGGAGTGTATTAGAAGACAGACATGGAGGTAATGGTTATGATGGAAGGGAACAGTTTTCTCCTTCATTGATGACCGTCTGCCCTCTAAGCACCATGGCAGGCCAGCATTAACCCCTTGATGTCAGGGATGTAAAGATTTAAGAACGTGGACAGGGGTGCTCCTAAGCTCAGGTGACTCCTCTGTGGTTTAGCTTTGACATAGGCATGTGAGTGAGGGATTAATACACTCATCCTTGGATCAAAGTGGAAGTCACAAGCACTTCCTTTATATGACAATTGATAAAAGCAATGGTAAACCAGAACGTGCTGTGTTATTATAACTACCTGGTTGTTGAAAATTGAGTGAAAACCCAGTTTGTGAAGTTTTTTACAATTTGTTTACCAACGGGATGTATATGTAGTAGAACAATTGATCTCATTTGATTTAAAACTGAATTGTAAGTGAAATAAAATGGAGAAATTTTAAATTTATGTTTTGTTGTAAAGGAGCTCTACAATTAACAGTGTACAGTATGTTTTTCTGTTTGAACTGAAAGGTCTGCTAGAGTCTCCAGAATATACAAGAAAAATCTAATTTGGTTGTTTGTTAAATGATGCTTGAATTGTACACATTTTCAGTACCGGTAGACTCATGAACCCTGAAAATCAACAACAAACAAACAAGATAATCTTGGGATATGAACAAGTACATGTAGGGATCACTCTTTTGAACAAAATATAAATGTAGATTGATATAACTTTGCTGAATGCCAACACTTTACTTTTTACAGATGCCACTTCCTCTCCCCCCCCCCCACCCCCCCCCCCCTCCACTCCTGGTCATCAACTCACATGATCAGCCACAACGTATCCATCAATATGATTTTGCCATTATCACATGACACTATGCGCAATAAACAATATCAAGTATAGCACTGAAGAAACATGTTCGTTATTAGACAAAGTTAAAGTACTTTTTCGTTAGCTTTGCTGCCTTGAATTATTGTATCCCCTAAACTCAATCTGCGGTGAAGGGGCTTTGAGACCCCCTGTTGATGCATTATGGGAAGGTCGATCATGAAGGGGACTAAATTTCTTGGATAACCTTGTCACAACCTTGCAGTTAACTCCACTTTGAAAGCAAGGTTCTTAATACAGGATTTAAGTCATTGAATACGAAGCTTATATATTAACACTCACAATCTTCTTATTTTGTTTAAGTTTTAAGTCAAGGAAAGAATTAGGCATGTGTACTTGGTTAGCAGTGTCCATTTGGTTATGATTTGTAAGTAAATCGGAACAATGTGTGCTTGTTAGGAGCATGGTCGTTGGAAGGTTTAGCATTGCCTGCCTGTAAGAGGATAAACTGGATTTTGTACGATTGATTTTGAGTGGAGGTCAAGATCCATTAGGATTCTGAAAAGATTTTAGGAATTAAGATGACTAAAAAATGGTTAGTAGAAGTTTCGTGCATGGTCTCCACTCTAAACTAGAGATGTGAAGGTGGTAAGTACTACAAACCATGACTAGGCAGCAAGCATTTATATCCTTTGGCATGCAATTGATCTATATTTGCCACTCCGCACCCGGGAGAGAAATTGGTACTTGCAAACAGTAATCGTGAATGAAAATTACATGACATATGCTTTCACTGTGACCATATGACTAACCCATAGATGGATTTCCATTCCTGTACATATTGAGAGACATCACTGTTTGGAGCTAGAAGGGCATTAAAGATAAAGACCAGTTCTGGTCATGCGATTGCATTGTGAAAGAAACGTTGTGGAATCGATCAGAAAAGGTTGATCATCTAGCATCTAGCATCTGCAAGGTTCTGGAATCATCAAAATGATAAGAAATTTGGCCCATTCTTTGTAAAGTTACAAGCACTATACACAGAAAGATGTATAGGGGACTACCCTATCTCTCTCACCAGACCATGAGAGAAATAATTTAACCAAATATATGAATTAGTAGGCGGTTTCCCAGCCAATTTTTTTATCATCATGTATTAGTCAAAACATATTCTTTCACATGATTGGTAATGAGAGCTTCCATTTCATTTTTTGAAATTGAGGCGTTGCCAATACTGGTCTTTACCTTTAACTTGTATAAATGTACTTTAGCACAGAGTTAATGCCTTTCTGGCTTTGAACAGATGAAATATATGATCTATTTTCTTTCCAATGACTCTCAGTAAACTCCAGAAAACTCTTTTGCTAGCTCTCTGCACTGAAGCCCCTTAATATCATCAATTAGGGTTCATTGAGATGGATTTTAGCTGGAAAACCATAATTGATTTATACCTGCAGGAAACACTAATGTGCCCACTTAATATCATAATATTACCACAATAATGTACGTAATCCCAACACAATAGAATCTATCCCTGAATCCAAGGAAATCAAATCTGTCTGGTAGAATAGACTTAATTGAAAAGGTTACCTTCTATCATTTAAGGATGGTTATTAACTTGGGAGGGTACGACAGCCCAGATCACAAGAGACCCCTCTGAAATTGCCCTTGCTGCATCTGCGGCTAGAGATTTAATTGGTAATAATTCAATATAAGCACTGAAAAAACATCCGCAGTTCTTCATTCGTCTTGTCTGTAGCAGACAATTGCCACCGCGGAGTTGACTTTGAAATTTAAAAAGGTTGTTTGATATAAAGTGCTACCGCTAAATTGTCCATTCAACAAAGTTGGGTCATTTGCCTTTGGTCTAAATGCAAAGCCACAATATTTATTTTTCAGAACAAATGATTTAATGCACTCAGTTTAAATAATTACTGCTAATAGGTTTTTTTTGTAAAGGTTTTATTGAAATTCTGCAGATTTGATGAGATATTAGCAAATTTGATAAATGTGGTAAAATGTGGTAAATTCCTTTGAAAGCCTTTTTGATACTGTCAATCGTCCATTTGGAGCCAGAAGGCGGTTGACTAGTACACTTAATCTCAGAGTTAATGCTGTTCTGGCTTTAAACAGGCAAACTGAGATACATGTATAGGGTCACATGTATATTATTCTCCAGCCTAACACCTTCATGTACATATGTACATGCACTTTTCTATTCCAAGGCTCAGTCTCATTGATGAGTCATTCAGTGTACAATGTGGAAGTAAATTAATCATGTGCAAAACATGTGAGCATGAAATTCTTTCATGAAACATACCCGAAGCGATATCCAATTATCCTTTCTTCTTTCTCGGTGGAGCTCAAAATTTTGACAGTCACATTCACTAACATAATTTTGATATCAGTTCCACTGCCTTTGAAATTGACGTTAGTGTGCAAATACAATACTTCATGCACAGATTTATCTTTGAAGTAAGAATATGAATGATATTGATGCTTTTTAGTATAATCAATAATTCACTGAATGCTCAGGTTTAACCTGCTTGTCAAATTTCAATTTAGATTGATATTGGCAAAATTTGGAGCGAGAATGGATTTGAATTGGAGGTGATAGGAGTGACGGCATTCTCGTTCAAAATAATCAAAATAATCAGAACATGTCTGCATGCAGTAATTCAAATGATTTTCAAATGCCAGGCAAGAAAAGGTATGCTGTGGTAATCATCAGCATTTTTAGGCAACCTGGAAATCATTATGTTGAACCATCATGCAAAAATAGTACACATGTAAACAAATTGCCATTTAGTCTTCAGAAAATATATATTCCTATTATTTTTGTTATCTTTGCTGAAATTTATATTTAAAATATTCATTATGGAAAAGCTTATTGAATATGTTAGCTTAGATTAGAATTAATGCATTGAGCAAATTCAAAGCAAAAGCACAGAAAAATATAGACTTGCAAATCTGATTTTTAAGGTAAAAAATCAGAGTTGACTGTTATTGTAAAAGAAAGAAAAAAAAACACCATTATGAGCGTTTATATCAAGACTCTGGTCCTACCTTTTGAATAAATGGTTCAAGAGTTTAATCTCTACATGGAGAGCTATTTAAAGAGCTTTACAATGTTGTGGTTAATGTATGTTGACATGTACTCCATTTCAAAGTTCACTAGGACACAAAACTTTTGTTATAAAGATTGTACCATACTGAATGAGAAGTATATAGGGAGTGCTTAATCAGCCGACAATGAAAATCTGTTTTTGTCAATGATGCAATTGTGATTAATGTATTCCAAGTCAGGAATGTCTGAAGGTTTGTTTCTATTGTGTAATTTCTTTGTCAATCTTCCATTATCTGCTCCTTTGCTCATTCCTTCAGTACATGTACATGGATTTCTGTCTTTTTGTTGCTCTAGATATGTTCTGTTTGTATATTGATTAAACTGTCCATCCCTAAATACCATTATTCAGACATAAATCTTTGCTTTCCATTTTTACCAGATCTGCTTTTTGGTTCATGCACACCAGTAATTTTGTCTTTAACTTTAAAGGGATCAGGTAACTTTGTCTTAGATCCTTAAAAAAAATCCTTGATTTAGCTCATGCTGCAATGATAATTATAAACCTTTAGGTCAGTCAGGAACCCCATGACTTTTACAAGCCGATCGCCTGTCTGATTATCAAGATATTTATGATTGAAAATCTAAATCAAATTTTGCGTTTGCCAAACGGTTTTCATAACACTTCAGTCTATTGGGGAAAACAAGTATGGTAAAACTGGTCGCTCAAAGGTTTCTACTTTTTTTAAGGCACTTCTTGTTCATTTTGAAGCGCAATTTTTTTAGGGCTTCAATATAACACCATATCACAGGCATTGATAACACGTAGGGCCGTGCATCTCAGATTTAACATTGGTAAATGATCCCTTTAAGAGAGACTCTTATAATTGCTCTTCTCTTTCCATCATACCCCTCTCCCTGTCTCCTTCCCTGATATATCCATTACCCTATTAATGATATTCATCCATTCAATTCCTCCAATTAAATTATAAGCATTTTCTTTTAATTCCAATGTTAAAGGTGTGTCAATCATACAAAAAGTAAATTCAAACCAAGAAATAGCATACCTTTAATCTAGAGGTGCTTGGTATAAAATACCACCTTCACAATGAACCTGAGAAATTCAGATATGGGTGGGTTAGGTTGTGACAGGGAAGTGTTATCCCTTCATGCATTTAACACTTACTGCCATAAATTTGACTCCTAGTGTCATTTCATTTTGACACCAAAGCCAGTGAGTTATCAATATGCTTTTGTATTATCTGAGGTAGTACTGAGATTTAACAGCTTTTAGGAGCAAAATCTGTATTTTCAGAATTGTCAACTTTTATATGTGTGACATTTAAAGGATCTCAGACACCTATAGCTGCAAACTTGTTGCACGTATCCCTTTAAAATCGACACCATTGTAGGCCCTGTAATCCTATAGGGATGTATGGATGGTGATGCGCTGGGGATAGTCTTTTGTTGGGAGATAGCACATAAAAGGTGTTTTTAATTAATTTTGCTTGTGTGGGTCTTTTTATGAACTCAACCAACCACATCCCCTAAAGAAGGTGGCAACCTGTCACGGAGCAGCTTCCGTTGGAACAGATTATAAACATTTTATGGGAGGATATTCTTATTCTTACCTTTGTATCCAGCTTCAAAATCCACCATAATTATAAAGGCCAAATAAAGTTCAGTGGTTTTAACAACCAAGCCTCAGAACTTAGTATTTTGAGTAAATTTGTTACAATTTTATTTATTTGTTCATTTATTTAAATGTATTATGTATTTTTGCTTTTTGTGTAAATTTAATGATTTTAGTTTATATTGGTCTTCTATTCACCTTTGGCTTTCGTCTATCTGCGGTCCAATTAACCACCAAATCAGAATATTCTGCTCCAGAACTTACTGTAGAAGTTAATCCTATTTTCTTTCCAGATAACTCATCTTTTTGGATGTTATCACAGTTTGTCAGTTCAAAGCCAGAACGGCGTCAACTCAACACCCATCAAATTTGCTAATTTCACATTAAATCTGCACTATTTTACAGATTAACCCATTGGCTAGGGAACCAGGTATTTCCTGTTCTAAACCTATGAGAAAGAGTCAATTCAGTAGTCAAGGGTTAGGATAATTTGATACAGTGAATTTAAAACTCTATCCCTTATTGCGCTTAAATATCTTTTCAAATTTGTTTGTTTGATTGATATGATGTAATCAGCCAAGTGGTAATTCAACCCTATGATATAAGAAAAAAGCCCTGTGTGTCTTTCCAAAAAAAAATTAAAAGGGTGACCTAGCCCTAGATAGGAATCTTCATAACCAATTATTTGGATCCAGCAATTAATCTTGACCCACATTCAATCCATTCCTCTGTTACTGTAGGAGTCAGAAGGTCATTAGCTCATCTTCTTCAACACAGATTTAACGCCCTTCTTGTTCCGACAAGATTGAATTGACCATTGCTCACAGGTGGGAAAAGTGGAAAGGTTCATTGTGGGATGCAAACACAGTAGGCCCATACCTGCTGTGGTACTGGTGAAAATTATAACAACCTCGCAAGAGCATCCACAAAGGAAAGTCAGTCGTCTGACCTTCACTTCACATCTCTTGTCATTTCCACTCAACACAGTAAATAAGGGATTGCATACGGAAAGAGAAAAGTGGGGGATGAAAATATAGTTGGGATCAATTCTTCTCATGTGTATAGTGAGCAGAAAGTGGCTTAGGTATGGTTGAATGATTGGTGTAAGTGGGAAGAGAAAGATTTATAGGGAAACCTTTGTGTTTGTACCCACATTATCCATACTTGAAGAGGTAAACAGGAATAATTGGTGCTTGAGAAATGAGAATAGTTGGTATTGGGATGCAGTGCTCTATTGGTCCCTTGCATAGAGGACTTGATGGTCCCAGTTCCTCATTGGAAAAGGGGCATTCAGTAGTTGCTACTAATACTATGTTACCTACAGATTGTCTTGATCAATAGTTCTTGGGGGGGGGGGGGGGTGGTAGTCACAGTACTTTGTATGTTTTCAAGCTTTGAAAATATGAAACAAACTTCAGTCTGTAGCTTTTACAACCGGAGACATGTACCCTGCTGTATTCATTTGTTTTATATTGATATTTTGTGCGTTGATAATTATGACGTATTGGTCAGAAACCTACATGTATATTGTGCACCTCCTCTCTTAGTCTTAGTAGAACATTACCAGGTGTGTTTTACATAAATGTTTATATTTCATTGTAAATGTAAGTTATGACCACTGGTCACATACCAAGATTAGCCTGTATCTCATCACAGATAACATATTATTCTGAAATGTCCAGTCTGCTCAAAGTTTTCTTTATTTGTCTGTTGGACAGCCTTCATGATTAAGAGAAACCTAACAAAAGATATTTAGTATTATGTTGACACCCTAGCACATTAAAATGGTACTTTATGACTTTTATGGGCACAATGATTAGCTATTTGTTGTCCAAATAACAGATTACTGTCCATTTTTAGGGGTTTATGTGTACATGTAATCAAATGTATGCCTCATAATGCTATAAACCTTGTCTTAATATGATTCATGAGACTTTATTAGCCCATCATTTTGTATGGCTTGTTGTGATGATATGTAGAAAATGTTAGGTAATGTATCATTGTCTGGCAAGTGGTATGTTTATAAACCTGTTTATGGTAGACGGTTTTCTGAGACATGTTTAGGTGCTAATTGACGGTTCCAAATGATGGTCAGAAGAATTAATGGTTCTCTGTCTCTGTTTAGTGAAGGTTAAATGTAATTGTCATCTTCATTTGTCTACGTTACATCTATTTATCATTTTATCAGTTTATCTATCTATCTACATGTATCTCTCTATTTGTGTTTTTATCAAGCTATCTGTCAATTTATCTTCCTGTTTACATGTCTATCCATCTATCCTTCCATATAACCTATTATTTATCCAGTTATATGTCTATCTCCATTTACATCTATATTTCATATCTCTATAGTCCTACCAAAACATGATATAGTCTATTTTTGGCCACAAGTAAGTTAAATCTCTTATAAAAGTACATTGTATCCGAGTTAATGCCAAGTTCTGGCACCAAACAGACAATCATTTGTATTATGTTGACCTAAAATATATTCATCTTTACATTAAAAAAACAAACTTTTTGTCTCTTCGCAGAATCAATTTATATTCAGACTACCTATATTTTCATCGAAAGGACCCACATAATTTTTCAACAACTTATTCAATAAACCATTAAGCCATAATTGTATTTATACATTAACAATAAAATTGATTGTATTTTGTGTAAAAGATATTAAAATATCATTTTGAGTAATTTTGTGCAGACTTGGTGCCAGTATTGGTAGTAAATCTATTCTTTTCAATAGAATCAGGGCAGTTTAAAGTCATAAATATCAGATAAACAAGATTTGCAATCTGTCACTGATGAATGATTTTACTATTGGGGTGGAAGTGAAATAAATATACAAAGAAGAAAGAAATTCTAAAGTAGCATTATTTCTGTTTTCACAATTATTGGGAAAAAGGCAGATGGCCTTTGTAGATTTACTCAATTTGCAAGATTCTTTATATAGGCCAACATTTGTATGTGATTTTATTTCTTAATACCTTCTGAGTATTCATGATTGATGTCTATTCCAACGGATGGAACAACTTTATAGGTGTAAATCCTCACAAAGACACATTGTCAAGAATTTGAATGAATCCATACATATATATAGGAGATGATAATTACTAATGATAGACCACACCAAAGTTGGGTGTCTCTTCAGTCAACAGATCACATAACTTGTAGGGAAAATAAGGCAATTACAGATTGAACCTTTGCAAGTTAATTAAAGCTGCGTTAAAATTCCACCCCAAACCCAAATACATTGTACCTTTATTTTTTGCAGAAATTGTCTAGACCATTCTTGTTATTGACAGGCTCATTTTCATGGTCCGAAAATGTCCTGGTATATGTTTGAATAATAACGTGCAATCTAAGCTGATAATTTATGTACAGTGTTTTTTTGTTTAAAGTTTAGATTTCTTTATCCATGGCTCGCCCTTTGTTCAAATCTTCTCCTTTGCACACATAAAACTGTCTCCAGGTGTCTATTGAGCGGGCTTGTAATACATGTCTTGTAACACAGGCCGTGTTTACTTTACCAAAAAAAATGCATGCACAAAATATCCAAAGGACTTTGCAGACCTGCATAAAGACTTGTGCTAACACTTTCTGTATACAGTCGCATGGTTGTTACACAGATTAAAGAAAGACAGATTGTAATTGGCAGAAATGAGTTTATTTAAGAGTTCCATTGTATCTATAGGCATTGAATGTCTTCAGTTATTTGATTTCCGAGTCTTAGATGTTAGCCTTTCTCATCGTCTTACAATAGAAGAAATTGTTTGAGCATGTTTTGCGTCATGTTCTTTGCTTTTCTGGCATTTAGCTACATTGGCCAGGAAAACCCTCAATTATTTCAGCTGCATTTGTGATTAACGTGTTTGTATTTCTTTGTCAAAGTGTCCGCCAAATCATGGGCAGGCTCCAGATTTAACTTTTGAAAAACATCGAGGTTTATTTCATAGAATCATTGACCCCCCAAAAAGTTAAAAGAAGCCATTTTCAAAGTAGAATAGACCTATCAAATTCCACTTAGCTTAATTGTAATTGTGATATGTGATTTGTGTTGGAAATGTATATTCTTTGATAATCAATCCTTGTTCTGGCACATGTGATGGAGCTCACGATAGTTGTTTTCTGAAAAAATGAAATGAAATGAAATTTATTATAAGACAAATTTTGTTAGTGGTGGATATGAGTATAGTGAATTAAAAATCTGAATGCACGATTTTATGATTCTCATATAAGGTACATGTATGAATGTCTTAATTTTTACAGCTTATATAAAAAATAATCATGTGTTTTTGGTTAAGAAGGGTTGTTCCCAAGATAAAAGAACTTTTACAAAGTTCAGGTCAATATGGGGACAATTTTAGTTTACAAGTCAAAATGTATTTTTTTCATGGGTTGAAAGATTGAATACAATGCCCATTATGTAGATCATATTAGACTCAAATAACTATGACAAACACACACTTGACTCATTTCCAACCTAAATTCATTTGAAATTATAAAAAAAAGAAAATCCTTTCCAAGATTTAAAAAAAAAGGAGAATTTAGAATCATAAATAAGTCAATTTGATGCTCCATTTGCACATGATAATGAAGCGTCTTTACAGAGCTCAGCTGTAATCATTTATTCCACACACTACAATGATTTTGTGTTAAAGTTAATCCATGATCACAGTTCATTTGTCAAATTGTGATCTGTACTTTTCATGCTCCAGTTGTAGACATTAGATGCATTTACCGTACAATTTTTCCTTCATTCTTTGAGGTACTTGCAAATCTTAAATATATGGATGAAATATGGTTTTGAATTCTTAACTGGAAAGAATATATATAGTTCCTTTCTAATACTCCATGAAAGTAACGGATTATGTTTGATAGGGACCAAAGTTCCTTTCCAATACTTCATGAAATTAACCAGTCATTTTGAAAGGGATACAGCCTCTAAACCTCATATCATTCTTTTCTGATATCCCGTGAAATTTACAGATTAAGTTTGATAGGGATTCAGAGTGAACGTTTGTCTGTTACTCATGTTCAAATCACCTCTGCGCAAGTGACTAGATTAGGGTGCTCTGTATATTTCAGATCTAGTTGGATTTTAATGTTGTTGTGATAGATCTTTCAAAGAGCGTTAGCTTTAAAAAATGTTTGTCATTCTCTGCTTTCTCTCGATGGCATATTGTAGACTTCCTGAGTATTCTTACGGGCAAAAATCACCACTCTCTTGACTATTTGTATTCCTTTTCAAATATATCCAAAGTTATTAATAGCTGACAGACAAACACAAACAATATTTGTCCCATAGCTATTTTTGTTTGAGTGTCTATCCCAAGTTATAAAAATAACATTGACTGCAGTATAGACTGCATTGTAGGGTTCAAGGGTAGGTAAAGAATTATTTTGATAAATGATTTATCTACTCACCGGAGCGGTCCGTTTCTGTCGCTCTGAAAGACAATCGTCATTCTGCTATTGGCAATGCAGACTTCCCTTCATTTCCACCACAGACAAGGATAATGAAAGGCAAAGTGTGTCCCGTGGAGGAACAAATTAGACACTTGAACTTCACTGTGGGCCTTGCAAGTGCAATTGTCATGGTTGTTTTGATAGAATGCCCTAAAATTGATCACATGGATGAAAAGTATGATTTCTTTTGCTCTCATTTTTCTTCGTGTGTGTGGGTACCATGTGTTTCGATTTATATTTTGTGCTTGCGTTAGAGGTAGAGCTTATATGCATGTACGTGGTTATGTTACTTATTGTCAGCTACATTTTGTAAGAGATGCTTGATTTTCATTTTGAGATTAAGCTTCATTCGATAGTTGACAAATTAATGATAATGGTAATAATAATGGTAATGATAATGATGACACATTCATCCACCTCTGTGACATTGCTTAGAAATATGACCCATAGAACATACTTTACGCTATTAATTCTGAGCTGAATGCCTGTGATGGAAAGCCCAAAATGTTCAGCCTTTGTAACAATACTGTTTTAACTTTTGACATAACCCGAAACCATCCCATCGATGCCGACCATGTCATGTGGTGGTGGTGATCGATAACCTGATAGATCCAACGATTAACAGGAGAGGGTGGTAGATCTATGACCAGCCAGCATGGGCTTCCAAGGGACTAGACACCATGTCTGTTTTTCTTGTCTTTCTGTATTTTCCAACCCTCACACATCCATGTCAATACGCAAGAGATAAAACGCCACACTTTACCAGGCAGGCAAATGGGTTGACCCTAACATCAAAAGACCATTAAACCATGGACATACATGATTAAACTAAGCTTTAATATCTAATCACCCTGATAGGCAAAGTGGGTGATACCATGGACCTATGGTGATACTGATAAGAGGGGCATTGATAATGGGATTTGGGGGTATGGATACCCCTATTGATGATACCCCTATCTGTTGTTTGATAGGGGTGCTGGAGTGGACTTAAGTGTAATGGATATGGGTTCAGAGAACCAGTGTCTTAATTTCTTCATAAGCCATTCAAAGAGGGGTCTGTACTTTATATAGGGTTACTGGAAACAGTTACATTTGAACCCAATCAAGGTCATAATGGAAAAAGTCACAATCTTTTGACAGGTGTTCTATGGTCACTGATGATGACCTGACATTTGCTCCAGGGATACTAGTTTGTTTGCATTCAAATATTAGGGTTAGGGTTATTAATGCAATAAGGATTTAGAAACCTGTAGTCTAGGTTTAGGTTTAGGGTTAGGATTAGAATTATGTTTCGTGTTTGGTACAGGGTTGAAGTTAGGACTTTGGTTAGTTTGGAAATTGACTGCAGGGCAACTGTCACCACAGTGTGTGTTGTGCAACTACATGTACATGTATGGCCAAGAGCTATGTATAGTTTGACTGCAGAGCAATTGTCACCAGAGTGTGTGTTGTACAACCATGGCCACAAGCTAGCCATAGTACTTACTCATAACAGGTGTACAGGCCACCTGCATAATGACCAATTTCAAGAATGTTAATTTGATTGACTCATAAGGACTAATTAATGAAAGGCGGAAACTATTTTTACAGTTGAAGGAAATGTTTTCTATTGTATGATTATAAATTTATTTTATTTGGTTACCATGATGATTATCTTTACATTATAGGAGGTTGGATATTAAATGTGGAAAGATAGGCTAAGTAATGTTCATATGACACCTCTCACTCACAAATTAGTTCCTTGAGACACTACATCTCGTATATAGTGCAATCAGAACATATGCTGACAATAGAACACGCTTTCATTCCTGTTTAGAACATTTAGATATCTACATGGAGTGGAGATGGTGCATATTGTGCGTGAATAAATCTGATGAGGGGGGTAATAAGCGCTTAGAGACGAGCGCTTTATATAAATCCAGATTATTATCATTATTATTTAGATTTGAGGTTCAAACTGTCCTGAATGCCAAAATATTATTGATGTGCTTTATCTCATTTCTTTCGTTTTCTCTCTTTTCAGATTATGAAATAGCTCATCCAGTTCAAGTGGATTCTTCAGGGGTCTACCTTACACATCATTTAAAACCAGTGAGGAGAAAAAGGAGTATAGACACTGAAGAGATTGAGAGGACAAATACAAATATTTTATCATCGCCAAACTTTACAGACTCGACAGAGAGGAAAAGTAAAAGTAAAAGTAAGCTTCAAGATTCAAGTGCCAGCAAAGGTAGCACGATTCATCTTAAATTTAATGCATTTGCTCAGGAATTTGTGCTGGAGCTGGCGGCAAATGAGGAGCTCACGGCACCGGGATTTACAGTGCAGCGCCGAAAGGATGGTAAAACGACGGTGGAAGCGTACATTCCGGAAATGGATAGTTGTCACTACCATGGCAGGTTAACCTCTCACAAGGATTCATCGGCAGCAGTTAGTCTCTGTGATGGCATGGTAAGTCGAATTGCTCCTTTTATTTGTTTTTCAACTTCTTTAGTATGAAAGCAAACCCATTCTCAACAGCAACATGTTATTTGGCCTCCCTCTACTGTAACCAAAGTTTGGAACCACTAATGTGATTGATCACAATGTTCACAAAGACTTTTGAAAAATTAGCCTGGTCAATCACCTTTTGAAATGCACAAACATGATGATGAAATATTATGTACACTGTAATCTGAACATGACTTTTATGTGATCTATACAATAGGTAATTATGATAGCCCTTGAATCAAATTCTCAGAAATCTTTGAGATCATGTTCACACTAGGCATGTCCTCATCAGACCGAAGTTGCAAAATAACCTGCTATTTTCAGACTCTGAATATTTTCCCCGAAGATTGAAATTGTATCTTCACTAGACCAATACACTTAGCCCGCTATTTCCCAAATAGCAGGCTATTTGGGAAACAAGACCAAGACGCAAAGTAGCTGGCTAATTTGAGATCGGGCTAGTTAAAATAGCAGGATATTTTGCAACTTCGGTCTGCTGAGGACAGACCTATTGGTACTGCCCTGATCCAGAGCAGATTGGGCATTCTTTCAGAAAGAGAGTGTGTGCCAAACAAGTTTTTAATTTAGATACTGCATAGACAGTCATTAATCATAATAATTAAACTCCTCAACAAAATATTAGGAATGTATATTTTGGTTAATCATAGGTCTTTTCAGCACTATATTATACAAGTTATATCCCTTGAAAGTCCTTTTGCCCTATAGATATATACATGTATATTGATATATTCATTGAATGAGAATTACTGGCCCCTACATCAAGGGCTTCTGATGACTGGTTGTAAGAAAGATTAATGGGATAGTGGAAATAACAGAAGTATTGACTGTATCTGATTGCCTACATGTTGTTGTTGTTGTTGTTGATTTCACTCTTGGTATTTATAATCTGTTTACATGTACATGTTATGCCTGATAAGTTAAGTAACTTGTTTATTTGTTTTCATCAAGATTGCACTTTTTTGACAATTTTGTTTTTTAAATGCCGACTTCCTTTGTCGGCATCAGAGCATATCAATTAAGGTCTGCTCTCTTTTGTCATAACTCAAAATATTTCAAAACTATATGTCGAATTGTGACAGTGTTTGATGCTTCAAACAAAATTTGTTGTAATTATTTGTAAGCAAATATCTAAGCTATGATATCAGGAGCTTGCATTTATGGATCACTTCACCTGGAATGTTTGTTGATTGAAACAATGATTTTTCTTGTTTTCTTTATTTTGATTGCCAGCTGTCAGATGATGAAGAAAATAAAGGAGCTAAAGTTTCTAAGAGAAAAATAGAGAGAGAGAGAGAGAGAGAGAGAGAGGGAGGGGGAGAGAGAGAGAGAGAGAGAGAGAGAGAGAGAGAGAGAGGGAGGGGGAGAGAGAGAGAGAGAGAGCACGCAGAGACATTACAAACAGCGGTCAAGATGAGAGAAAAACAGTTGTTTACCAAATATACAAATGTATGCAATGCTGAAGTGATGATTGCATTGAAAATGTTTAAAAGACTGACAGCAGAAAATGATTATTTGATCTTTGACAAAAGTTTGGCCCACAGAAAAACTACATATGGTCTTTATACAGTCTTTATCTGTTCCAAAGTCTTTCAGACCTAGAGAGCTGAATTGCAAGGTTAATAAAGTGTAATCCAACTACTCTATATATCAATTAGGAGATTATTGTATCACAATTATCACACCTTAAGTTGGTCATTATGTCATTAAGTGGATAAGATATTACCATCTTCTCTAGACTTAAAATAAGATACAGGGAGAGGTGTCCAATGTTGTTAGATAAGTTTTCTCCATTTTCTTCTTCCCATCTATATATTTTTTTTCTTCAATTACAATTATAAGTAATTTCCTTTACAAATGTAATTTAAAAAAGAACAAAATTCACCCCAATACTCAAAACGTTTCTGCATTTTACACACATGGATACTGTACACTTGGCCTTTAATAGATATCAGTTTATGGGTCATTAGGCTACTTGCCAAACATGAGCCCCAATCAGAGAGATTTGTTATTTGTTCACCTGAATGGTTACCGTAGCTGCCCCTTGTAAATCGAGTTTTAGCACTCAATCTACAGTACATCCTACAGTCATTTTAAAGTTAATTATGTTATAGCAGCAGTGGCAAATCCTTCCAAACTTAAGTTTAACACGATCAAAGCTAGTTTCGAAAAATCAACTCAACTGCAATTTTAATAGCCCATTGTACATCCCATAGAAATCGTGTTTGGATTATAGATTCTTTGATAACTTTTTATGTAAAGCGCTGTGAAACAACAGTTTGTTTGTAAGAGCGCTATAGAAATGACTTTATTGTATTGTATTGTATTGTATTATGAAATACATCATTGTCATGTTTGAACATAGGTGAGCCACAAGGCTATTGCTATTGTATAGAATGATTTTTTTAAAAAGTAGTTAGAATCATGTTATTTGTGTAATGTGTACACAACACACTTAGATTATGTTTTATACATAAAAAGAGCATGCCTTCATTTTCAATTAAAAATAATGAAGTCATTCAATGAAACAGTGGCCTTTCAAGGTGAAAAAAGAGGGGGGGGGGGGTTTGGCCATATTTAAAGATAATTACTCCAGAAGTGTAGTTTGTGATCAAAACTTTATGATACATGCAGTAAGGGTTAATGTTACCTTCTTGATCCCTAGGCCTGAGAAAAAAAATCATATCAGAGAGCCTTGATATCCTAGGTCATGCCAATCCCGAACCAGTATGCCAAAAAGCACACCGAGAAGTTCCAGATCGGACAACTTCAAGCCAGACCCTGAACGAGCTAAGATGCCCCAAAGCAAACTCTCTGACTTTCACTCCTTAAGAGGATGCCGACAAGATTGTCTGATCCTGGCCGACGGACATTGGATTATCCTCCCAATTCTATTCCCGAAGTTTGCTCGGGCCAACAGGCCATGTTTGATATCTGGAGTGCTTTCTCATACAGTTTCATATTGCTAGAGCTGCTCAAAATATCTTAGGCACGTGTGGGAGTACTAATTTGTTATTTCGGCGAGCTGCAAAGCTATGATATGTGTGCACTGCACTCTCCGTGTCCATTTCTAATCCATAATACCAATTTGAATTGCTATTATACAGCTTTTCTGTTTTTCACCTCTTCGATCCAACCTTAGTTTGGAAAACAAGATAATAAATGAGTGTCGTAACCCACTAGCAATTTATCATGATGTTATCAGTTGTATTGGGCTGAAATCTTTAATTAACTTTGAGGTTGACAAGATGTTAAGATGGTACATGTACTTGTTCTACACATGCAGCTGTGCCATTAAAAGCTTAGCTTGTGTGCCTGATACTCTGATAACCTTGGTATTTATAAATAATCTATTGCATTGGTAACAAGTGCAAAGGTGTGATTTTCTGTACACATTTTCTTTTCACTGTGGTAAAGAGCAAGATTTTAAGTTGTTTTCTTCAAAGAAATAGCAAATTCTTTCAGCCTTTCTAATCTATTAATTGAACTGTGTTTGACTGATTGTAATACTATTTAGCTCACTGCTGTTATATAATTAAGGAAATGGAAATTGAGGAAACCCCGGGATAAGATGGCCCAAACGAGGTCATCATATTGTCCCTCCTAAACATCATTTAGAAGATTACCTTAATTTAAAATCAGATTTTCCATGTTAATGGTATACATGTACATGTACCGCACATGCCTGGTCGAACTAGCTCAAATTTGACACATAGACTTTATTACATAATAGTTGTAATTGTTTTATAATAGTTATTGTACATTTACAATGAGAATGATTATGAGTTACTATTGGCATGTATGTGTCCATGTACATGATCTAATCTCTTGTAATTTTTTTTAAATACAAGAATTTAATTTGCTAATATTAGAATCTAGCTCTAGACTCTATGGAATGAACTATTTTTGTCTGTAAAACCAGATGATGAATCCTCTGATATGTCTGAGGCATTTCCCGCAGCCCCTTTTGATTTGGGCCGACTCTGAGGTCTAATCCCTCAGTTGTTTGGGGATTAAGATTAAAAGGGGGCTGACTTAATCCCTGAATAATATTTCATTTCCGTTCTGCCTTTCCCTTAAACCCCACTGCAACCGAATAGAAAGATAAAAGATGATGGATGTAATAGAGTGCTGAAAGCTGCCCAACATGGAAGGCTATGGGGAACATATTCTTTGTTTGTTTGTGAATAGTTCTGCCAATGTAGAGAATGGACTAAGCATGATAAATGAACATAGTATTTGAAAGCATCATTATGTTTTGTGAAGTAATAGAATAATGTAATGTTTGAGAAGGGAGTGTAGTACACCCCCCCCCCCCCTCAACAAAAAGAAGGGTTTTCCTGTCGTTGTGGCTTATAAAAAAGAAACTGAATCCTATGCAATCAAGGCTTCAATATACAGACCCCCTTTTCCTCATTTTGTTCTTTTGAAAGCCAGGAGGCCTGGTATCAACTGCGTGTTATATAACACCCTTCTGGTTCTTAACATACAAATAAGGTAGCTCTTACCATAGAAAGGCCATCTTTATTATCTTTATCATTCAGAAAATTACCAATTCTAATATAACCTATGTGTGCTTTGTACATGCAGTGTTAAGAGGATGTAGGCTTTATCAATGGGTGGGCTTTTATTCACAAAAAAATTCCATCCACACGAAACGAACTGCTTCTCCCCCCCTCCCCCAAAACCCCTCTCTCGTGTTAATTTATCTTTTCATCAGGTACAAAGCAGGGGGAAAAAGCCCCGCCATGTCCGGCAGCTATGCAAGTCAAAACTACCGTAGGCTTATTATATCCACACACACAAAAGAGAGTCCATATATTTGTCCCACCCCTTTAAAACTTTTCAAAGGCTTCAATTGACAATGAAATGGGTCTCTTTCTTTTCTATGCAGCACGGAAACTCAAACTGTTTTGGGAGTGAATTGTGAATGAAGAGTTATTGTGTCTTTTTTCATTTTAATTTGTGTACTCGCTCTTTTCGTTCGCAACCGGTATAACACTGTTGTTCATTCACCATACTATATAGGCATACACTACACATGCATTATGGGGTAAATTATCCCACCCTGAAAATTGAAATATTTTGATGTGTTTAAGTTTGCAAGTTTTACAGATTATGAAGTTAGTATGAAGGATGGTTATTATGGGACCTTTGACATCATACCATTATGTTTTAATCTCTATGGAGTTGTAAACAAGTGATTACCAAGGATGACTGCTACATGAACATGAATAATAATTATTATCATTAAGAAAAGAAAATATCATACCCATAATCATTTTTATCGTCTTGGTCCATATTAACACTTTCTGCGCTCTCTGTGTAATTAAGTTTACAAGCAGGTATTACAAATACATTTTCTTACTGTCCATCTTGATTATTTCATCAATAGTATTTAACCTCATTATTCATGGAGCATTTTTGAATTTCAGGACAAGCTTTCCAAAGTCCAACAGTAGCATCATACCGTATTGTGAAAGAGTTAATTTACTGGTACTTGTCGACTATTATTTAGCTATCATATTTCCTATAACCAACCGGTTTCAGGAGACAATGGGTTATGTATGCTACCACCACCACCACCACCACCACCAACAGCAACAATACCACCACCATGTACCACCACTACCACAGTTAACACCACCACTACCACCACTACCACCACCACCACCACAATTAACACCATCATCAATGACATTGGCATCAGACAAACATCTCCATTGTGAAGGTACTCTATAGAAATAGAAAACAGAACATCTTAACAGAGAGAATAGATCTTTTGATAAAAGGATTTTGAAAAACAGTTTATACACAAGATTTTGAATTGTTCAGTAAATTGCTAAACTTGCAAATGGAAAAAAGTATAGTCTCCTGCATTGTTCATTGATCACTGAAGGAAGTGTGAGAAGACATAAAAGTTTTCCTAATTAACTCTATTCTTTCCCCAAGAACCCAAGTGAAGCAGGGACTTAAAAAAACACAGCAGGGCTTTTTTGTACTTGAATGCACCCTTTCCAGTGTTGTGGATTTAAATTTCACGCTTGAAGTAACAAGTTATCCATGAAGGAAGCTCTTTCAGTTAGATTTGTTAATGGACATATTATAGATAATTTGAAGTTCATAACATGTCTGCTTTGAGAAAGAATGATACTCATTATTCTAATTCTGTAGGACACCAATTCTCTTATGTATCCAGAATAATCACAGTCACAATTCATCAGTTCAGAGCCAGAACTGTCTCTTAATTTAATTATTCATTATTCCTAAGTTTTATTTGAGGTGTCCACACTTGTACAAGCATTGCTTTTTAGTGCACCCCTCTGTTTCCAACATGTATTTCTTAAATTTGTTTGAAATGCTTATAATTGATTTGTAATGTTTTGTTGGAAACATGAATAAATTTGAAATTTGAAAGTTTGTGTGTTACAGTATACATGTAGTTTACGCCCTTCTGGCTCCAAACACATAATTTATTATTATTTACATTAGTCAATTTTTTGGTCTATTTATTTGTATCTTTTTGATAATATATAATGTATAGGTCAGTTTTAACATTTATTTTTCCCTTAATTTTTCTTTTTTTGTTGAAAAAAAATGAAAAAAGGACAGAAAATGGGATTTTAATCTGAAGGGAAATTGGTTTGTGGAGCGGTTAATTGGAGATGCTTACTTTCAGGATGGGTTTTTATCTATTACTTCCTGCACTATCTACTGTCATCGGTATACTGACAGCCATCCAGAGCCAAAAGATAATATCTTCTTCTTGTTTTTATTTAGAATGATGGAAAAAATGACTTTGTGTATCACATCATTGCTTTCAGTAGGACAATTAATTTTCTGTTTCAGTGATTTTTTTTCTGTTTATTTTTGTTGTTGATTACCACATTGATTTCTAAATAAAAATGTTAATGCTTGTTTGAAAAGTCCCTGTTAATATGATTGTTTAAACTCCATATTTCCACTGATGTGCATGATGTATAACTTAACACTAGTAGTAGAAGCAAGAGGTTGTGTTATTCTGATTACAGGCTGGTTAATTTTTGTTTACAAGACTCACTGTGTAGCCTATGGAGAGACACTACCACATGAATTATTCATTTTTCACAAGGTCCTCCCTCCTGACAATCACAACTGCCTTTATAGTATTCATACACAAGTGTATGTGAACTATGTTGATTACCCGAAAGTTTGTACTAGTTTACATGTCGTACGAGTGTAAAAAATGAAATGCCCACACCAAACGGAGCCTTGAGATTCATACGTCTAGACTTCCTTTTCATCAAACTCAAATGGCATGCATTTAGCTGTAGCACCCTAAAACCTTCTAACAAGTGGTATTGTTCAACTGTACGGTACTCTGATTACATAATTTGTATTCAGTGCCATTTCTTGATTTGTTGGAAGGTGGTCCAAAATCTCTTCCATTTTATTCCCTGCCTTTGTTGCCGAGACCGCTTTCACTTCCATGAAAGGGAAATCTTTGGTTCGATGCAACACCTTAAAATGCCGTGGGCAGTTTGTCTTTGGGAGGAGCAAGGCTTTACCGCTTCAGAACGTGATGGAGGAGTTTATTTCACTGAAGGTGCTATATTATCATTTTGAGACGGTGTGAGAATTGTTTCATCACGTAGGCTTCTAGATATATGTTAAGAAAACATCCCAAAAGTTTCAGGTAAAACAATCAAGGGACAAGGGAAAAGGGAAATTCCCTGTTAGAATAATTACAGTTCTATTCATAAAATGTATCAGATAAATAATAATTCAAATAAAATCATAATAACCACAAGAGTAATTTGTAAGAAATTCCATATGTCTGATACCACTTACATGTATGTAGTTTACATATACTCTTGATTACCATTGTCTTTTTGACTGATATTAAACAATTTCCTATTTAAAAAAAAGTTAAACTGTACCTTTAACAGTGATTGTAAAGTCTTAATTCCTGACTTGTTCAGGAAGCTAAAATGTACTATTGTTGAAAGAATAACAAAAGGAGAATAAGAAAGAGAAAAGAAAAGGAAATCCTCTCAATTTGGTGTTGTTAAAAAAGAAAAAAGGAGAAAAGAAAGAGAAGAGAAGAGAAGAGAATAGAAAATCCTCTCAATTTGGTGTTTTTGTGCTTGAATAATAACCATTCAAGAGATTCTAGGTATTGTGCACAAACCTCTTGAGCTTTATGAATATCATGCTACAATGACTCCTCAATAACTCTCCCTATAATTGTTCGGGGGAAATGCATCCTTCGTACATTTTATTCACGGTGGCCATAGATATAATTCTCATTCATTTGCAGAGCTCAGAAAAACTGGGACAGTTTATACCACTTGAAAATACAATATCAAGAGAAAGGCAGAATCACTATGATGTGAATTGATCTACCAAACTGGTGTATTTCTTGATGAGTTATTACTGAAATAGAAAAGTCGCTCTCAGCAGAATGTATCATCTGTCAGGTAGAGCCAGAAGGGTGTTAACTCTTTATGAAAGAAAGTATGACTTAAAGGTACTATGTCCCATTTGCAGGCCAAAAAAATGAAAAAGTTAAATTCCAACTGCATTTGAAAGATAATACTAATTTAGAACTTCCCTAAAAAAGGTGGGGCTTGAAAATGTCTTCAAGTGGGAAAATAACGACTATTAGTTGTCAAATCGACTTTAGGGCTATAGAGCCCAAAAGTAATAGTCTTGATTTTCAGACAATTGTACCGAATGGTCATACGTTTTATGCTGCGCAAAGATTCAATCAGTTTAATCTTGGCCATCACAAGAAGTGGGTTATTGATGTAGACAAATGCTCATGTACGCTTTACAACTCTTTTCATGTATGTTATTACCAAAGAAGAAAAAAGCCAGTCAGTCACTCAATAGTGTCTGACAGTGAAGTCTAGCAAGTAAACGGGTTTCCTTGCATAATTTGAATATGAGGACACTGCTAACGTTTAAATTTCACAGATAGGACATACATGACATATTCATAATTCCTGTTAAGTTCTACAGCATTTGAGGTTGGCTGCAAAAGGGACATAGTACCTTTAATGCCCTTCTGGCTCCACATAGATGATATAAACTTCGTTATTGCAATCGCTAGCAGAGAATATATTTGGTCTTTATCCTTGGGTATAAAGGTGTTGCTAGGTAGAGCAAAACCACCAAGTCAGCATGACGCTTGAATGTTGGTGATTACGTGGGCCCTTGGAGGTAGGGTTCCGAAGCCACTATCAGCAAGGGCTTGTCGGGGACTAGTTAAGAGATATATCTGGAAAGGATTCAATTTGATTAGAAACAATTATCGATCAATTGCCTACCCTGGTGCGATGATGGAGGATTTGATAGTAAAGTCTTCTTTTTGATGTGATTTTTCGACAAGTCATTACGATACGCACCAATGGCAATGTGAAACATCTAAAAATACCTATGTTGCCTTTAAAATAGAATTACACTTTATGATCGTGCAGAGTTCCAGACAGATTGATATGAATTGCTGTCATTAATTCTTATTCAAATTAGGTAGGAAGAGTGAATAATGGATTATCAATGGGAACATGTACAATTGTACATGGCTTTACAGACTTGTAAGAAGGGCACACACGGCAAATGATATTTGTATATAGGCCTTCATACATGTTTCATGGAAAATATTGAGAAAATAAAAACTAAGTCGTCATCCCACTTCAAACTACCCTGTCACTTGCCACATATCTCAATTTGATATTATCTCAATTTGATATTATCTCAAGACTCAAAAGAGATCTTAAATGTTTTGAAACTCGACTTCATGGTTGGCCCATTTTGAAATGTCAAGAGTTGAAGGTATTTTTAGGACACAGCTACAATCAATATATTTTTCCTCCACACTTTGTATAAGATTGGCGAATGTGTCAGTCAATGACACTCTCATTTTCAGCGGCTTCCTTCCTTCCCGTCATCTTCTCTTTCTGAGGACGTCACTTTCTCATCCTGGAACTGTTGTTTAAAATGTCACTCTCGCAGGAAGTAGCTCTTCCGTGTAACACAGTGTTAGAAATAAATGAATAGGAGAGAGGGTGGGAGGAAGGGGGAGAGAGGGAGAGAGAGAGAGAGAGAGAGAACAAGAAAGATAACATGAAGGATTGGTTTAAATTATAGAGATATATAATAGATAGGGAGGAGGGGAGAGTGTGGGAGAGAGAGAGAGAGAAAACAAGATGGGGTGAGAGGGGGGGGGGGTAGAGAGAATAGCTGGCAAGAAAATGAGGGAAAGAGAGAGGATGAGGGAGAGATGATAGAGAGAGAGAGAGAGAAGGAGAGAGAGAGAGAGAGAGAGAGAGAGAGAGAGGGAGAGAGGGAGGGAGGGAGGGAGGGAGGGAGGGAGGGAGGAGATGAGAGAAGAGAAATCAGTTTCATACTTTCCTTCCGATGATCCAATCATGAATGCGAAGAAAAGAGAGGATGTCAAGTCTTTCTCCCCAAGCTGCAGACAGACATCTTCCCAGTCACAGGCCCACAAATTACATCCCCTGTCAAGAAAATACTTTGAGAAAAGTATGATGTGCATCTGAAAGTTGTTTTCCACTTGCGGTATCATCAGCATCATCCATGTCGTTACCTCCCCTTGTTCCTCTTAAAGTAAGAGCACCTCACTAGGGCCTGTCCTCATCAGCTCGCGATTGCCAAATGTCGCTATTTCAACTGTCCCGATCGCAAATTATCCAGCTAATTTGCGTCTTCATCAGCCCGCAGTTGCAATTAGCGGGATATTTGGTCAAGATAACCATCCCAAGATATCTTGGCCTAGTTTGCAAAATATCACGCTATTTGTCCGGTGCGTCTTCACCAGCCTGAAGACTCGCACTATGCGCGAATGCTGAGCAAAATATCTGGAGCTAATTTCTCGAGCTCGAGATGATGAAGATGCAATTTGTAGCTTTGGGCTTATTTCCCAAATCAGAAGTAGCGGGCTATTTGGCAATCTCGAGCTGATGTAGACACACCTACTGGGATGAATGAGGTCCATGGATGAATGAAGGTCATCAAGTTCAATCATAAACCAGACTAATTCCAGACACAAAAACCCTTCAAATCTGCCCTCTCCGCATCCACCCTTCCATCATATTATTTTGATCCAAAATAACAAATATTTGATTCCCCTGCCCTTGACTCCTCCAAATGAAATTTGGTTTGGTAAGCGGGCGGGCGGAGATGGGATCTTAACCCTTTTGTAGTGACAATCCATCTTGAGTAGATCTAATAAACCATCAAAATATGGATTGTAGAGAGGAAGACATGTTGGGTATTGATTAACCTTCATGGTTTTCATGTACTGTTACAGGGTTTACCGGTGCTATTTTCAGCATTTTATCGACAAGATGTGAACTGGAAAGAGACATGAGGTCACGGAGGCGAACAGCTTAGGAAACATCACCACTCATGTAAATGATTGGATGGCCGAGGAGGCAGACAGTACTGAATTACTGCTCATTTGAAATGTATGGCAAAGATTTGCTCTCCAAACAAATCTTTTAATGTTCCATATCTTGATTTATGATTGGATAAACACAGGCATGGAAAGGTTTTAGTACCGGTGGTTTAGGAAATGTAATTGCTGGAGATTTGTTACTTACTGCAGTGGATTGCTGTGTATGATAATGCGACTTTCGATTTTCATTGGAACAAACTGAAAAAATTAAACCCCCAAATAACAGAAGAATATATTTGAGGTTATCCAATTGGAGACGGAGTGTTGAAATACTAGTGTATTTCAAAACCCATAAGTGAAAATGGAACTGTTTTCACCAGATTGAAAGTTCATAGAAAGGCCTGTTTGTAATGTGAGTGTGATAAGGTTCGTATTCACATCCTTCCCCAACGTATTATACCCCATTTCCACTTCCACAGGTACATGTAGATTGATGCCATTTTCCCCTCCATGGATGGGGTGGTAGCCACAAAGTTAGGGTGACAAGCATCTGCTTTTGGTTACTATGAAGTATTGGGTTTATCGTTTTGCTCTTGTTCAAGTTCTGATGGCATCACACCCCTACATTATATCCTCCTCTCCTCCCTCTCTCTCTCTCTCTCCCCTCTCTCTCTCTTGCTTGTTTTTCCTCTTTCTGTCTTTCTCCCTCCCTCTCTCCCCTCTCTCCTCTCTCCTCTCTCCTCTCTCCCTCTCTCCTCTCTCCTCTCTCCCTCTCTCCTCTCCCTCTTTCTTGATCTTCCCCTCTCCCGCTCCTCTCCCGCCCCTCTCCCGCCCCCCCTCTCTCTCTCTCTCTCCTTTCTCTCTCTCTCTCACTTTCTCTCTCTCTCACTTTCTCTCTCTCTCACTTTCTCTCTCTCTCACTTTCTCTCAATCTCACTTTCTCTCAATCACTCTCTTCCTCTCCCCCTCTCTCTCTCCCTCTTTATTTTTCATTCACCCTTTTTTCTCCCTCCCCCTTCCTCCTAACAAAGGCCCTGCTGTGTAACCAGAATAGTAGTGACCACAGCGTAACCAGTCTAATGAGTTCATAATTTCCCCTTTTACTC
Source organism: Strongylocentrotus droebachiensis (assembly GCA_035222895.1). Classification (NCBI taxonomy): domain Eukaryota; kingdom Metazoa; phylum Echinodermata; class Echinoidea; order Camarodonta; family Strongylocentrotidae; genus Strongylocentrotus; species Strongylocentrotus droebachiensis. The sequence goes on along the minus strand of JAVYIG010003584.1, from coordinate 150,012 downwards.
TGCACTGTCTGCGACTGCATCTCGACTAATAGATTCTGATTCTTGAGCAATTGGATGTAATGTGAGAGGGTCAAAAGCATACTTTTGACCAATCTCATGTTCTTGTCTAGCAGATGAAAGCTATTGCCAAAGTTAAAAAGAACAATTAGGCTGAAAGAGTGAACATGTAGGTCTTGTATCTATCTAATGAGGTAACTTCTTTCAAAGTTGATGTATATATCAGCCAACGACTGCACAGTGCACAATGTGTTTTGTGCCGTTTTCGTTCATTGAAGTTAAATAATGATGATAATGATAATGATGATGATGATAATGATTTTATAGTGGTAGTGGCTTATTATAAAGAGCAGCGCTGATGTAGAGTAACAATGCTCTTGTCCATTATGTCTGTGACATTATTGTCCCAGTCATAGTTATATTTGCCAAAGAACTATGGTGTAAGAACATTGTATTGGCAACGTGGCTAACACACTATTGCATAAGAAAGAATTGGGTTCTGCATACATGTATGTGCATTGTGTGAGCTCTGAATACATTTTTATCATTAATATTACAGTCAGAGGGAACAGTCTTCATCTTTCTGTCTGTACCATGACCAGGGGCGCAACATTACTCCCCCTTTTCTCCTCCTTTAATCCACTTGACATTTTCTGGGGTGATAGGAAATGTGTTAAGAGTCAATACACCAAATGATTCATTTCAAAACCGGTGTAAGGGAAATTAAAAAATGGGACAGTAAACTTTGAAGTATGTGAGCGAAAGCATGATGTCATGGAAACATACAAGCAACGTCTTAGCCTCATTCAGTGCTGCATGTTAATGTTTTGTTTAGAATTCAGTTTGTCTGTGGAAACTGGAACACTGTTTGATTTTGTACTCGCCTTCTGATGCCAAGCAACTCAACAACAGAATTTGGCAATGAGGAGCAAGCCTTAGCCCTAAAAAAAATGGGTATTGCTATCACACTCCAGTTCCCTTCCAGCCCTTCCAGCCTCAACGTTGCTCTTGATAATGGTTCAAATTACACCCTTTCATAATGAATTAAGTAATAAGAGCCCATTTTGTATCTTTACACCACCCCCATTGTTCAAAGTTAAAAGACTTTTAAATTGAAAGCAATATGGGTCAAGGGTACCCCATTCATCAGTGTTTTATTTACTTCCAGGCAGCCTGGTCCAATTTCTGTTTTTAAACTTCACCGTTGTTTTCTGCCCTAACCTCCAACTTGCCATGAGAATAAAGTGAGAAGCTGCCGGAGAGTTTTTTCGGTTAATACAACATCCCCTCTAACTAAGATCCAATTAAATTGGTGTAGTTTGTCATTATAGTTTAATTTGTTTTTCATTAAGAAAAGTGAGGCATGGCTGAAGGCTGATATAAATACACCAATCATTGGTACAAAGATCAATTCTGTAATAAGTCAAGTCAATATCTTGCAAGAAAATAAAACTTCCCTCTTTTGACAGCAGATTTTAAATCAAGACAGAGCGTCAATTGCGTGGGATGGAGATGAGCTGGAAAATTGTGCACAGTCTTGTGAATTTGGGTAATGATTATAATTTTACAAAGACAAGCAGTGTTGCTTATCAGTAACAATGAACGTAATTAACACTCAGGGATGTGTGATCGCCACGGTGATTGCATGAATTCATTGCCAAGTACATGTATTTTTGATGAGGATTGATTGACAACACCAAGACAGACTGACAGAGTTAATGGCCACTTCAAAATACACTTGTAGTAATAATGTACATGTATGCTCGTTAGAGAGATTAGGTAACAAAAAGGTCAGAGTAAAGAAAAACAGTAGATTTAAAAAAGGGAGACTGGTGGAAGAAATAGAATATTGAGAGAAAGAGAAAGGCAAAAGACTAAATTGATGAAGAAAGTATAGGAATGATACAACAAGAACCAATGAAAGAACATAAAATAGTTGTCAAGATTTCATTTTAAAGGAAGGGTGTAGGGAAAAGACAGACTTAATAAATGAGTAAGACATGTATAAGGGAAAAGGGGCTGAAGTAGGTGAAGGCTCAAATCTATTTTGTTTCTTTACAGATTGATCACATTCTTTAATTATGGAGAAAACTTCAGTGTTAAATAATCCATCTTGATTAATTAATGATATTATTTACCATCCCACTGTCAGATTGTAGCTCAACACGATACTAGCTTCACACAGATGGAAATACCTTTGCTCTAACATTTTACCAAAACTAGTGATAAATGTCTTACAACCTGTCTTCAAAAAGATGGCAGGCATTAGTCGGTCAATGAGAGTTCAGCAATGTAAATTTGCCAAAATGGTATGGATGTCCATGCTAAGTCTTTGAACAAGCACTTCTTGTCATTGATGATTTATAAATAGTCTTCAAAGAGTCTCGAAGACTCTCAGAGTGGTCGTCTTCAAGAGTCTTCGTGCTGTTGGGAAAAGGACCAGTACTTCAAATTCAAGAGTTTCATGCCATTGTTGCATCATCAGAACCTTAAAGGAAGGGGAAGTTAGGGGTAAACATTTCAGGAAAAAGGTCCTTGGTGATTATCTGAGAGACTGTTTGAATATAATGTACTGATTTGTTTCTGGTGCACCTGGTACTGCTACACTGCAACACTTGAAGAACACCTGATTAAATGATCTGGATAGGTTTGAAATCTTTGGAGAAGATGGGTAGAAAGTTGTCATGTTAATGACGAGTACATCAAGTGGAATGTTTGTGGAAGGGGGGGGGGCGTCTTAATGGGCTGGCCGTGAGAAAAGAAATGTTTATTCTATTAAAATTGACTGATATAAATGTGATGTTAAAGAAATACGAGACACAGACAGAGACAGAGAATGAAAGAGAGAGTGTGAGAGCGAGTTTGAGTATTTGTTGAAGTTATCAAAGATTCAGAGGCCTTTGGAAGAAGTGGAAAATGATGGGGAGGAGGGATATAGTGATGAGAGAGGCAGTGACTAAAGAAAAAAATACCAGAATATCACCACCATGTGAAACAAGCCATTGACACCTCTCCCCCTTGTGACTCAAAACAAATGAAGATCTCATTTTCCTACTTGTACAGGTTAAACCTACTCCCCCAGCTAAACACTCCCTGTCAAACTATTCCTCTATGTTATGATCCGTGTTATGATTCGGACAACGACACCTCGGGCGGGGCCCTTTTGTCGTCCAAGCGGAAAGCTTTTTCCACGAGTCCTCTGCATTCCGTGAAGAAAGTTGTACCGTAACTTATTCTCTTCTAATTTCTCTTTGTCGCGGACTTTGTCTCACCTATGTCCACACCTAGGTGATTTCTATAAAAAGATATGTGTCAATCAGATTGCTTTTGTCTCCCCCTCGTATTTTCGTTCAAAACTCTATCTCTTCGCTGATTGAGTAGACAATGCCGTATTTCCCATGGCATATTTTTAAACGAAAAGCTTGGCACTGTCTGTCATATTTGGCCAGGCACAGAGGTGAATAACATAATGATTTGTGCTTTCTTTAAAAAAAGAAATTTGTGCTCAAAATATCCAAGTTCAATTGAACAAAATACAATACTTATATGAAGTGCATGTATTGATAGTGGACCTTACCGTACCTTGTTCATAATGTGAGGGAGACTCTGAAAAGGAAATGCAATATTAAGCCAAGTGACCTACATTAATTTACAGGACATGTATGATTTATTTTAGCTTTCTATTTGGTACATTTCCTGTACAAGACTCGTTTGGAACTAATTAATTTTCTTGACGAGCCCTTGCAGATCTTGAGTAGTAGCTAAGTCCATTCACCCCTCTTAAGGGGCCAAGCCAGTATCTGGATAAAGTAATTTGGGGAATTAAAAATTTGTCTCCTGTCTTTAACTTGATTGCGGAAAAAGTGATAGACATTCGTGATTAGGATTGTATAACATATGCTATATAAAGACCTGTCAATGTGTGTTTTTTTTTGCAAGTAATGCTTTGGAATTTTGAATTTGTATAATAATTTTGTAAGTAATTTCTCTGTTAAATACTTTTTTATTTATGAAATAAACATGGCATCACATTTCTTCTTTAACTGACACAAATATGTTAATAAACTATCAAGTGCATGGATAAAAAAGTAGATCTAATAATTACAAATTCCATAATGTCGGGACCCCTACAACATTTTCAATTAGAATTGATTGTTTGATTTTACCTGACAGATTAGAAAGCATGTATATGCTCATAAGTAAGCAACCAAAGAACCTACAGCTTCAAGTCCTCTTTGAGGGATCTGGTAATGCCTTGACAAAGGGCGCTAATTAACTAACAACACATTGTCTTGGTTTCGAACCTGGGAGACTCATCAAGGAAGGAGGGGTACATGTGCCCAAAGTTCAGGCTCCTCTCTGCTAGTTTATACCCCCATTAGACCCAGGAGGCTCGTTATAACACCCATAGGGGGGATCATGTTTTTGTGTGCATGTTTCATGTCATGTTTCACAACTCACTTTTTCCTTCCTTCCTCCTCCATGGGCATAGGACTACTCGGTACAACCACGCACCTCCTTGTTAAAACATGAGAAAAGTAGGTTATATCAATACCATGGAAAATTATGAGCTTTGAATATGTTTAATATCAAATCAATTGCCGAGAGCAAGGAGGGCATTAAATTTCATCATTTTTACCTGGATTCAATGCCCATCTGGTCAGCAACACATTTATTGTACTGCTGTTAGTTTGTTAATTATCTGGAAGTGGCTCATAATGATTTCATAACCCATTTGGAGAGGAAATCTTGCATTTTGCTTTTTTGGGTTTAATACAGACATATCTAGGATAATGTATTTTTCTTTCTCATCTTCTTTGATTTATCAGTGACTTTTTTTAAAGGTATATAAGGGAATGGTTAAATGGTTAGAAGTTTAAGTTAAATGTTGTTTTTCATGTCATCTAGTTTTATAACAAAAGACGAAACGGATCGGTCTTTCAAATATAGAAATTCATGAACTGCGATCCTACCATTGAAAAGGGGAGAAAGAAAAACAGTATTATTGGAGCTAATAGAAGTATTTGTCTGCAAGGGATATACATGTAGGGCTAAATTGGCAGTATCTATTTTGAGGGAAAGAACTGCTGTCTCAGTCAGTTCGGCTTTTTGAGAGGAAACTGACTGGATTATGAATCTGACCGGATTTGTGTCTACATGTAGTTGACCTGTTTGTCATAGTCCAAAATTTGGATGTTTTTAGGGTGCAGTTTTTGCTATTGATAGTATTCTTATTTTTTTCGTAATTTCCGCCTACTGTTTAGAAGATATGACTGGAAATGAAACTGTTAAGGCTTCTATTTCATCCATTTATCTCTTCATCACTTCCACATAATTGGGAAATTTAAAGATTGTCATATTTTGAGAAAAAAAAACAGGGTCTCTTGGTTTGTTTTGTCTCCAGAGGTGTGAGTCACAGTTGCCTTTATTTTCTCCTGTTTACTACAAATATTTTCATTATTTATTTTTCCATTTGATATTAATATATAGGCTTCAATCTTGTCTAAATTGTTCAAAGAATATCTATGATATCCTATCGCTAGCACAAAATTTTGTACATAATGATCATGGATGTAAAATTTAATTCTCATCTTTTCTCAGCTTTGAAAGGCTTATTATGCCAATACTCACCTGATTCTAACTAGGTCTGTTTTGACCTTTTTGTCAAGAACTTTGAGTTTTGGCCATAAACTAGAATGCCTTTGAGTGTTTCTACATATCCCACAGGATAGCTACTAAAAAGTGCAGCATTTTTTGGTTAACTTGAAAGCCCCTTACAGACTGACCAACAGAAAATGGTCATGGGGATAGTAAATCAATCAAAAGTTTAAACCATACTTTTGCTGAAAATTTGTTGATAAAGCTTTTCCAGGGAAAATAAATGCCTATTTTGACAGCGCAACAGGGGGAAAACTCACTTGTATAGAAGGTTTCCTCTGTACTTGCAAAAGTACAATAGAGATCTAAAAAGGCTAGTATTTTCATAAGCTTAAAGTCCAATGTCAAATAAGCAATTGTGTATTTAATGATGTTTAGACAGTGACTCAAAAGAGTTTTGACTATATTGGAGACCCTTTCACTCCATATTGCTTTCTTTTCTGATCATATTTTGACAGGACGGTAGGAAATTATGCCATCTGCGTTTATGGTGGATATGAAAAAAAAAACCTTTTCTAATGCAAACAAGATTTTACTCACTTTGTTTTATGCTGAATCAGACAATTTATATTCTCAAATTTATGAAAAAAAGTGTTGGGGGGGGGGGGGGGGCTGTAAAAAGATATTTCTTTACATTCCTTTTGGTAGGTGTGAAAAGTCAATCTAAATGGCTGGTGGATAAAAAATCTGGTTTGTGTCAACTTTGCCATGAACTTGAAGAGAAGTACAATTTATGGCACATGTATGGGTGGGGGGATGGTGTATTTTATCACCAAGACATGGGTATTGACCTTGCAGGGTTTTGACACAATTTTTTTGTTCTGTCCTGAACTACTAGTAGGTTATCATCTTGGATTGTATATCTTATTCAACAGATGTTTGTGTGTTTTCTCCTAAGATTTGTTTGAAATAGACCGAAAATTGCACTTTGTGCTGTCACAAATCACCCCCTCCCCCCTCCCTTTCTCTCTCTCTCTCTCTCTCTCTCTCTCTCTCTCTCTCTCTCGCTCTTTCTTGTTTTCTTTTCAAAACAGAATGCATGCTACTAGCAGGCAAGTTCATTGATCAATGTAAATTGTTTCTGCAGCATTATAAGAAGTTTAAGTCTTTAAGCTACAGTCCCATATACGTCCCGGACCCCATCCGGGGTGATCCGGGATTCGGTCCGTGTTGACACCGTGTTGGCACCGGGGTGGTCCTGGATGGTCCTGGATGGTCCTGGGCGGTCCCGGGGGTCGACCCCGGATGTTTTTGACGGTCAAAAACTGCCGGGGTGGTCCGGGACGGTCCGGGACAATAGTTTGATCCGGGGTTATCCGTGTAGCCACCGTGCTGGGTCCGGGGTCATCCGTAGTGGCGCCGGGGCGGTCCGTGTTGATCCGTGGCAGTCCGGGAGTGAGTTATTGACCCCGGATCACCCCGGCGCCCCTACGGATGATCACGGACCCAGCACGGGATGATCCGTGTTGGCACCGGGATGGTCCGGTGTCATCCGTGTAGGCACCGTGTTGGCACCGGGGTGGTCCGGGACGGTCCGTGGCGGCTCCGTGCTGGGTCTGGAATGATCTGTACTGCTGCCGGGGCTATGCCTGGACGGTCCGGGGCGGTCCGTAGTGGTACCGTGTTGGGTCCGGGGAGACGGTCGGCGGTTGCGATTTTTTGAACAAAACATCCCGGACCATCCCGGATCACCCCAGACCATGGTCCGGGATGGTCCGGAGTGGTCCGTGCTCGTCCGTGCTGGTCCGGCTTTATATGGGACTGGGGCTTTATGCAGAGAACTTGAAGCCAGGTGAATAAATAGCTATTTTGAGAGTGACTAACTAAACTGACTTAATCCTGGTATTTTATCTCAAAGCTGCACTCATGCATATTCAAAAAGTACTTGGATGCACGTTGACAGTGAATAGGGTTGGGTTTTCAAAAGCTCATATATTATTCATGAGTCACCCCCACTGCACTTGAAGCATTGTGTGTGTGTAGGGGACACTACATTTTTATTGTGTAGCAGAGAAAAGGATGTGTATTGAATGAGCTCTCGTGATTGGCTGCTTACTTTTGACCAATCACATCCAGGCTTTCCTTTGATTGACAGATCAGTTGTAAACATGCTGCTATTAGGTATTCAGCTAATTGAGGTAGCTGAACTTCACCATCTTAACAAGTTGCCTATAGTTTTTATGTTTTCCAGGAGAAGGCCATTAATTATTTTCCTATTCTTTGTAATATTCCATTGACAAAGTCAAAATGTATTTAGGGTCTTGGAAACCCACACACTTTGAACAATCTGTGCTGGAAATCGGAAGGGAAGTGGGTATGACTAACCCGATTTAGTTGTAAGAAGTCTGAGAAAATGTTATCAAGCTTTTTAGCCGTAATGTTTTAATGTAGCATGAATGCTTAGTGTATTACAGGAAAAACTAATTACCTAATCTAACCCAGACACTTGGCATTTATAGCGCTTGGTGTCGGCTCAGTGACAACTCCATCAAGATTGTCAAATATCGCTTCTGATAAAATTTTCAATGTAGCAATTATGAACTTTATTAAAGTACAAACTATTTTTGAAGACCTTTTAAAAGGTACCTCATGAGGCTGTGTGCAACAGACTTACACACATTTCATGTAAAGTACTTGTATTAGCTGTAGAGTCTTAAGTATTTGAAAGTAATTAGTGGTTTATGTAAAGTACTTGTAAAATCATTAATATTTGAAAGTAATTAATGTGGTTGATGTAACAATTCAAATTGATTTTAGCAGGGTAATTACCAGGTATTTGATGGAAAACTTTATACAACTTTCCTATTTTAAATGGAAAATACAGATTGTTTTGATCACTTATTCTCTCGGATAGGATAATGGAAGAAAGAGAGGGAGTTTTCCCCATGTTCAATTTATAGGACATAACTGTCCATTGCCCTAGTCCATTAGTTACTTCAAGAATACTATTAAATCATACACTTTTCACATACACAAACACGTCCGACTATGCCTTCAAAGAATGTTCACGTAGGGCTGTACAGTAACAACAACTTTCAGACAAAATTGTACTTGGTCTAATATTGGTAAAAGTTTCATGGCATGGTAAATCAATCAATCACAACACTGAATCTTTGCAATTCATGTAAAATGTCATCCCTTAAAAATGGCTTATGTTATGTTTAAATTTCATGAAAGTTTCATGGACCCACACAGGTAAGTTCATGTTGCAAGAGTGACTGGTTTCAGAGTATCACAGAGTATGTTTTTCTAAGAATGTTAGATGGGGGTCATGGCTATCATAATGTTGAAACCTTGCCCGAACAAATCAACTAATAAATTCTGAAACCAGTGTTGCTACTAAGAAGAGAAGATTATCTATTTTGACAAGTCATTATGAACGAGCATGAATGTTTTTTCCATCCGTGACCACAAGGAGGAGGTATCGGTATAAATGTTAATTCCATCATGATCAGGACAAATTGATGCAGCCTTGGTATCGGTTACGGAAACGAACATAGTGACCCTCTTTGATCCTCTCTCGTTCGTGTTCGCACTCTTTGAAATCATGTAAAATCATGATGCAAAATCAGATGAATGAAGCAATGTTTAAAAACTGTCAGAAGTGAGATGTAAAAGGGAACATAGTGATGGTCTTTGACCCTCTCTCATCCTGTTCATACAAAGTGATATAATGTTTACAAAGTGTCAGAAGTAAGACTTAGAAGGGAATATATATACAGCTACCCACTTCAACCATCTTGCATCCCATGTATAGACTGTGAAATGTAACGTATGAAACAATGTTTTAAAAATGTCAGAACTGAGATAAAAGGGAACATAGTGACCATCTCCGACACTCTCACATCCATTCACACAATTTAAAAGCCACGATATGAAATGATGTTTAAAAAACATCATATATGAGATTTAAATGTGAACACAGTGACCCTCTTTGATCCTCTCATATCCCGTTCACACAATGCTAAATCCAAAATCAAACGAAATGCCCGAACTGAGATATCACAAATGTCATGTTGTCAACAGGAATTTCAAAATTTAGTTGCATTTTCATACTTTGTGTGGTGCGAATTGATGAATGACATTTCAGGGGGATTCTATATCTGAAACATCATACCTTATATCATCTGCTGAATGCCAGAGGGCAGTTATTCATATACCTGTACATAGTTAATGCCCTTCTGGCTTTCAACAGATGATAACATCACATTTGTGGGTGGAGCTTAACCTATACCACCCCTGATAGCATCAAATTGTGTTGTTTAGGATTCAGAGGTTTCTCCTGGCCTCAGGTTTCATATGTCAATCAAATTTATGTCATGCATTGGTAGTAAAATATTGTATTGAATGTTTTCTGGGTATGAATGGTTGAGCCCCTATACAAATTTCTTACAAAATGCGTTTGACAATGCACCTTTTAGAGCTATACAATGTTTTATGCTACCTGTTTGAACGTGAGAATGGGAAACGAGTTTGAAAAATCATCTTCTTAAAGCGAGCTGACTTCTGCACTCTCAATTCTTTCTCTCAAGGGGCACTTACATGTAGTCAAGTTTAACCAAGAGTGCAGTCAGACAATGTGTATCCCAGGGGCCCAATTGAAAAAAGCTCATTTGAGAGATTCTTGCATGCACCGGGTGAAATATGCGAGGCATTCATGTTTTTCTCTCAATGGTAGTACAGAACAGCTTGTTGATTTCGAAATGATTTGAAGTTTTGAGTACATCAATATTATGTTATTCATATTTTCTCACAAAGAGAATTTGTGGGTCATTCACAGTATGTAAGTTGAATTGGAGTGTTATATGAGACCACAAGTGTTTATCAATCTAAACAACAGACACTCAGGATGTCATTCAGTATCTTACTTCAGTGTAACAATTGCTACAGCTATCATCTTTATCACTGACATTTGATAACAAAGGTAAGTCATATCACGCCACACATACTACAAGTATATCTGTCTGGTAATGTCCACTGTAAAAACAGCTCCCACTAAAACTACTTTCCTCCTATTTCATAACTGATGTAAAATTCCACAAATAGGCCTACCTTTAGTAGGACAAATTCGAGGCATAACATTGCCACCAATTCAGCAGCACTTAGGCCCCCCCCCCCCCCAAGTCCACTCACACTTTGCCAAGTTGATTCAAATATCATTTCATTAATTTAAAAAACAGAATTTCATCTAGGCCTATTTATTACACGACCATATCAAGAAGATCATGCAATAACTGGACATTTCCTCTTCCTTAGGTCTAAATCATTGTACTTTCCCCTCGTAATACTGCATGTTCTTTATAAAACCTCAAGGCTCATGCAGTGGCTATCCATATCATAATTTCATACTCAATATTTTTCCCCCATTAAATCCCAGATTGGTCCAGACATTTTGCCCCTTTGTTGCCCTCTTATCCTCCACTCAGTAAGGTCATCATATGATTTTTGAGGAGGAGATGGAAGAGGACCAAAATGGGGACCAGATGTCTCGATGGATTCATGGATGCGGTTTTAATAGGAAGCAAGAACCAATATTTCTTTCATATTTTGGAATATGATCATGTTTTCCTACTCCATACACTAGTTTTTTCTTCTCAGGAAGACTTTGATATCCACTTGGTGCTGCATAATCAACCTAACATTTGTTTGTTCATTTGTTATTGATTTCAGAGCATTCCACAACTATTGTGAAATTTGACACAATACATAATTATGTCTAATATTTGAGTTAGATGATATACATTGAGGTCAGTGACTCAAAGACGTAACTCCATTTTGGCCATTTTGAGAAAAAGTGGTTTATGTGTCACTGAGCACCAGGCTTTAAGGAGTTACGTCTTTGTTTCACTGAACCCTCGACATAGTAAAAGAGAAAATAGTGTATTTTAAACCAGGAATGGATACTATTTGCTTCCATGATTTTTGTATTGAACTTTTTTAGTCTAGATTCTAGAATACTTCCAGTGTACCTCCTCAGGAACAATAACAATGGATGAAAGGAAAAATGGAGTACTATTTCTAAGGTGAATTTACTATTAAAAGCTAGTTTACGCTTTGAGAAATCATATCCCCCAACATAATCTCTTCACATGTGGTTGTAGTACATGTATGTACAGTGTATGTGAACACATGTTGATGTTGATTTTCATTCCAGCTAGGTCGAGGAGCAAAAATTATGACTCCTGTGTCAGGGCATTTGTGCGCTGTAAGGACAGATTAACGACCCAAAGATACACAAACAGCTCATCATTCTCTAGGATGTAAAGCTAGCTGCTTTGGTGGCCTGCAATAAAGAGGAAACTCGATCTAGCATACATTCTGAACTATCATTTTTGAAAGAAATAATGAATTATGAGTATGACTATATTTTTCCAGTCTCATGAGATGATCATTATTTGCAATGAACAAAGCCGAGGGGGATAGGACATGATTCATGTTTAAAGTGCTGATCTCATAAATCATGATATGATCCTATGCTGTATTTTCATAGTCTTGGAGGTTTCATTTCTGAAAACCTCATCTCAGGGAAAAAATTAATATTAATTTTTTGGGGGCTACTTTTCAACCTTGCCTGCATGAAAATAACATTCTAAAATTTTGTTTGCATTGAACTCTATGCAAATTTTCGGGGGCTGTTTTAGGCATTTAAGGGGCTATTTCGCCCTGAGCCCCCGTGTATTTTTGTCACTGCCTCATCTTGTAAGTACACATTGCTCTTGTGCTTCTATAGTCTATAGGTCTATTCTTGATTTTTCTTGGTCATGAACCTTAGAAGTAAATTACAAGACAATTTGGGGATTGTGCAAGAACTGAATATTTTGGTAATCTAAGAATGTGATAAAAACTTCTCATGAACATTTACCATTGCTCATTTATCACCTCTCAATACCAGTGGTACATGAACAAAGTACAATATGCTTCTCTTCCGAATCAAATAACTGTGTTTACAGTTTGAGTTGATTCCAAAGGGCAGTGCATGCATACCTTTATAGCCAGTGCAGTTTTCCTTACAAATTGCCTACAAATAACCCCAATAGACCATCATGAAAAGGTTTATGACATAAGATGATGAACTAGCAAACAAACTGAATGAAATCCCCAGAGCAGAATCACAGGTAACAATATCGATGGCGAGACGTAACTCCATCGTCGCACTCCTGCAACAAACAAATATCTATTCCTGTTGCTTAAAGTAATGACTGTTTGTATTGTAGGAGTTAAATAGATAGGAAGTAAGGCCAGGGGCTGCAAGAAAATTGTAAACATGGATATATTTTTTTTTCATAGAGGGAGATTCTCGGATTCATATTCATTTTTCGGCAGTATGGGTGAACCTAGGTTAATCCTCACCTCCCTCCAAGCGGAGGTCGTGCGGAGGTCAAGTTTACAGCTGTTGGAAGTCTAAAAGTCTATTCCGGACCCAAGAGTGTGATGATCAGTTTTAAGGAATGGAACAGCCTTTAATTGTTTGCGTAAGACAGATCAATAGCAATCTCACAAATACTGCATGTTCCTTTTAAGGAATGGAACAACCTTTAATTGTTTGCGTAAGACAGATCGATAGCAATCTCTCAAATACTGCATGTTCCTTTTAATGGATGGAACAGTCTTTAATTGTTTGCGTAATGCAGATAACAATCTCACAAATACTGCATGTTCCTTGATGCAAAGACTTTTGTTCTTTTCAAGGAGACGTCATGTACTAAGAATACTTTGTTGAAATGAATTATCCAGCATTTTGCATTGAAAAATCTTATCAATCAATCATAATTTCAAAATGGAAAACCGCAACATTTTCGTGAGAAATGAACATTGACATTTTAGCATAACATTCTTTTTCTGCCACGTACGCAATACATTCCTGATGGGTGTTCAGATAAGTGTCATGGCATTGTTAGCTTTACAAAGACATTGTTACATTGCATATCAAGTAATGTGCGTTCAAACTATTTTATGAATTACCTGTTGATTTGGAAACAGTTATGACTTGACAGAGCTGTCATGAATGCATTTTCATATTAAAGCTGTGACAATTTCTCAAATGGGAGATGTAATTCAATGTGTGTTAGGAGGTGTATCCTCACTGCTTGAGGTTGATAGTTACAAAAGAATGTATTCAGGATAGAGGATATAATCAAGATAATACCAGTTATAGAGTACCGAAGCTGTGACGTCATAAAAATCTATTTTTTAGAATTTCTCATTTTTTTCTTCATATTCCGACAGAACATCAAAAATAATGTCCAAATGTCGACAACCAATTGAATATATTAAGTATTGGCTAAGATATGACCATCTGAATAAATATACTCCCCTCCCCATAGGAACTCAGTGTTATATGCTCTGGCTCCTAATGGTTAGGAGCCAGAACATATAACACTGAGTTCCCATAGGACATATATTCATTCAGATGGTCATATCTCAGCCAATACTGAACATATTCAATTGGTTTTCGACATTTGGACATTATTTTTGATGTTCTTTCGGAATATGAAGAAAAAATTGAGAAATTCTAAAAATAGATTTCTGATGACGTCACACTTCACCACTCTATTAAATTCAGTTCAAAATATGCAATGAGTCACTGAAAATACAACCTGAAGTCAAACTAGAGAATCACGTAGTGTGTATTCATTTCAAATCCTGCATTGAGGGTTACAACTTGTAGCTACAGGCTAGAAATGTTAACATATATCAGCAGAAAAATTTGCACTTTGGTTCAGAGAGGATTTAAAAAAACACATGGTTAATATTTTGGGAAATATCCTGGACTCCTGGTGAGATGACCGGGTGTGAATGAACCAGAGAAGTAAGCATGAATGAACAGCTACACCGTGGAACTGCGATCACGATGAGCGTTTACGATGAGCGTTTCAAATCGCTCATTCTACCTTCAAAATCAAGCATGAACGCGCCCTTAGAAGGGCCAACGGGGAAGGTGCCAAAGGAAAGGTTTACACCAGGACCAAAGGCAATAAGGTCATAATCGCACCTGCAATTTAAGCCTGTGCTTGTGCATATATACACCTTAAGCAGTGTTGAAATATTTGAATGGTACAGCTGATCTTGATTGATGCTCATTATTTCTAATCCAGTTTTGCATGTTAAGAGTCCACTAATGTTAAATGTATCTTTAAACTTTGGAAAGAGATAGTTATCTTGATTGACTGAATGATTACTACAGAAAATCAGCCACAGATGAGAAAACTTTGGTGTTGGTGGTTTTGGTGGTGGGGTGTTATCTGTTGGCTTAGACTTATGCCTTTATGTGTATTCTAACAGATACAATGTCAGTAATCTTAGTTTAATAATCAATACAGATTTGAAAAAGAATAGAAAATTGGTCTCTTATTTCTTGTGGGAGGTCCAGGGGACCACCACTTTAAAGGTAGAGTATGACATCAATTTTGTTCACAGAAATATAGGTTTATTTTGCATTTGATGTCTTTGGAGTAAATCATATGTATCTTCAAACTGGTTCGGGGGATTAATTTGATGCATTCCAAATCAGACTTGACTATTAATATCAAGACTGAATTAAATATGATAACAACGATGAGAACATGGACTTTTATAAATCTAGTGCAGGAAAAGAAAAGAAAAAATGAAATTTACTATGATTTTATTATTCTATTGCTTGGAAGAATCTTGAAACTTAGTTTTGCTTCATACATTGCAACCTTCCCTTTAACATCATGTTAAGATTAATGTTTAGCGCTAATTGCCTTGAAAGTTCAATTTTCTTGGTAAAATATCAATTAGTAACATGTTGCTAACATGAAGGAAAAAAAGGCACCAACTGAACAAATTCCCCACCATCCTACCATCTAACCATCCCTTTAATTTCATGGTGGGAGTTTACCCTCTAATCCCGAAGCGTAAACTCATTGATCTCATCCTTTGTCAGTTTCCCTCCTCCAAAAGGCATGGCGAGGGATTGATTTCCATTTACTGACACAAGGGTTCATTATGGATTGGGTTTGGGACAAAACTATGATTATAGGATTAGGATTAGATTTGCCTTATTACTAGCCGTAGTAATGAGAAGGTTTCCCATTTGGTTCCAATCTAATGAAGTTTTTTTCTAGGCAAGTTGACTTGAAGACCAACAAGTTCACTTCATCTACCACAAATCAATATTTGTCACTTGGTGGGAGATAGAGGATTAAAGTTAAGCTAGGTTAGTGAGTCCAGCTTATTTTACAGTTACATTGGCAATGATGGGAAAAATTTGAGAAACATTTCTTTTTCTTGTTTACCTGATGTTATAGCTGTTGCTTTTTACACAGTCAAATGAATGTTAGAATTCAATACAAATTTATCATAACTCATAAGAATATGAAACATGAAGCCTTTTTTTCTGTTGGGAGGGGGGGATGGGATGAGCCCTTCACTGAAATATCAGTAAAATTAAAACCATGGTTTCCTCCTTAGCTTTATTTGTGTATGAATAAGAGGTAAAAATATAATTGAAATTGAAAACGTAAATGTATGGTTCTGTAAAGCAACCGTAAAGGTAAAAAGAAACCCGCTATGTATGATTAATGAAATTGACTGGAATATAAACCCAAGAACCTCTTACATTCATTTTACTCTGGTGTCACCGATACCAAGATCACCTTTTGTGGAAACCTGTCTGGCAAACGGTAGCAAATCAATCTAGTTAAACAAACCCTGTCCTTTATTTGTTTGGATAACATTTCAATGTTGAGATAACATTTCATGTTGTGCAAGGGTTGTTAAAATAAACTCAGCTTCATGGCCCAACAATCGTGATTTATTGTAATGTTCATCTCTTAGAGCTGGCCCGATCACTTTCAACCAGAGGGTGGAATTTTTATTTTCCTGTCTGGTTTGAAGCTGAATAGGGAGGAAATCATCACAGAATTTCCACTTGAGAAAGGAATTTATTTGATTATAATTGGTTTATCCAACTCAGATATTACCCCTTTTGAAATGATTTGTGTGAAACTTAAAGTAACATTTGCCATTGTGCGATTGATCGACCTTGGATGAAAATCTAACTTTTCAGTATGAGGACCTGTATAGTTTTTGCTGTGTGCAAAAATCAATAATGGAAACTTCAAAGCATCCTTTTAGAACTGTAATTCAAATTTAATCCTGTTAAACTATTCCACCTTTCTGTTTGAAAATGTGTATGTGCCCCCTTGGCCCTTGGATATATCAAGTATTGTAAAATAAGAAACTTTGGCATACGTTTGAACTTTCAGGAGTTTCACAAATTTGGGGAGTGATTGTCAATCATGAAAGCTTTTTGTTGCGTGACAATTGAACGACATCATTGAAATTTGCAATATGCAAACATTTCAGTTTTTTAGTTGAGAAGTGTGGAAGCTACCTGAAGCAAAAGTATTGAAATATTGAGTACTATTAAAAATTTGTAGTTTGTTTTACGTCACAAAAGGTTTTACTCCTGAAAGACATGAAATTATCAATGACCTAAATCATCTTGTGGACTTCAGGGCAGAATCTATATTTATTAATCTTGATCAGGCCATTGGATGAGGATCTAACCTCACATTACAAAGCCATCAGGTGT
Organism: Strongylocentrotus droebachiensis; assembly: GCA_035222895.1. Classification (NCBI taxonomy): domain Eukaryota; kingdom Metazoa; phylum Echinodermata; class Echinoidea; order Camarodonta; family Strongylocentrotidae; genus Strongylocentrotus; species Strongylocentrotus droebachiensis. The sequence goes on along the minus strand of JAVYIG010003584.1, from coordinate 132,797 downwards.
CAATGATCATGATAATCAGGTATGAACACATCAGATCCCAACCTAATAGGTTTATGATCCATAAAGCAAACACAAGTATTCCCTTTAGATGACTGGTAATTGATATCCCCAGGGGGGCGGGCAAAGGCACCCTGGTTATCCCGGGTTAGGTAAATATCCCTCTGCTATGAGAAAAAGCAAACATCGTTTATCAAAAATCAACAAAGTTTTGTGGAGCTATTCCATATCCATGCAGTCACACTCTTTTATGAAAGGAGATTAATTTCTGAAGGGAAAACTTCCGAAGTGGAAAAAACAAAATATGTGGTTTCTCCCCAAAAAGCTGTGTTGTCAGGATGGGGAGATATGACCTTTTGACCTGACCCGTGAATCCGAACGAGTTTGAATTAGCACATTTTGCCTCCAGCCATCTCGTAGTGTAATTAGATGCCACATTAGTTCTGGCTTAGTTGAACCGTAAAATGCTAGCACCTCTTTCACATTTTCGGTTGTAGCGACTTTGACCGCCTTTGATGTTGTAGCGGAAAGCTAGATGCCGTCAACCCTTTAAAAATGAACTGTGAAATATACCAGCTTGATGCATACACCTTCTATAATGTACCATGGTTCTCTCTAGTAGTGATGTTGTCAAGTTCAGTTGCTTATCTTTTAGTTTTCATCATCTTGGGGAGTGGTAATTGTCCTTCAAGTGTGTGCAGTTTTTAGTTTTGTCAAAGTCGGTGGGTTCATGGTCAAATCGAGGTTCAAGTATAAGTCACCGTTTTTGATAAATATCTAATTATTAGATATTTTTCGTGAACAGAAGTTATTTACGAGACAGATAGGCTACTTATAAACATGAGCTCATCCTAAGACTAGCTACCCTGCACTGGCATTGAAACATTTATGCTTCACAGCTGGATGAATGTTCCAAGTGAACAAAAATCATAATTTATTCAAATTAAGGAATTCTGCCTTCATCGAAACTCTGCCTTCATCGAAACTCATGCTGATTCTCTTTTGTGGCCAACTCCTTCAATCGTATAAGTGCAATCCACATGACATAATTTTGGAATAATATGTTTACATCATTCTCTTCCAAGAATTTCTGAAACAGTTTCAATGATGGGACAAATAATAATGGAATTAACTTCTTATGGGATTTTGATCTCTGTAAGGCGAAAGCTAAAAAAGTGGGTCATGAAAATCGGTCCTGCAAGGGGGGAGGGGTATAAATTTTCCTATTGTATTTATTGTAGCAATGTTGAATGGTGAGTTCTTGAGTCGGATTGTTTAGCGTTTGGTGAAAACTGGATCAAGGTAGTGTTTCGGGCAATTGAGAACAGTTACAGTCACTCGCCTGCAGATGAAAGACAACCTGTGAAATAGAGTCAAACTCTATCCTGCAAATTGACTGAAACTGCCCGTGAAATGGATTCTAACGAAGGGCACGAACTTGAAAGAAAAACGTCTTCCATGAAAAGATTGAAATCGGCAATGAAATCAAAATTTATCTTTGCCATGAGGTGAAATTCAGAAAGCTGATCTGATATTACCCCATATTTTTTCCTCTCTCTCTCTCTCTCTCTCTCTCTCTCTCTCTCATAGCCAGAGGGGAGGAGTTGATTGGTCTCTATCAGATGACCTGACCCCTTGAGGTCAAATCCCCAGCTGACCTAGGAACAGAGGGGTCATTCATTATTCTCTCATCATGTACCCAGATGCTCACATCATGCTGCTTGAACAAAAAATGGATGAGAAAAGTTATGAAAATGTGATGGAAGTTCAAATTTGAGAGTTCTTAGTGTGAACATGAAATAAACTTGGAAGTTTATTTGAAGACTTTATTTCAACAAGGCAGGTGGGAGTTGGGTTGGTGGGGGGGGGGGGGGATGCATAACATTGTGAGAAAAGAGAATAGGAGATTTTATTTCTGTGGCATATTTCAGAATTTTTGCAGCAATAGATGAAACATTTCAAAGATCATAACAAAATAAATAAGATTCAACTAGGTTTAAAGACAGGAATATCTGTCAGTTGAGGTCAGAATTTTTTTACTCCACTTATGAATAAGATTTTTGTTTTTTGTAAAGGGATGATTTTCCAATGCTGTGTATAATTTAATTTATTACCACTACCATCATAATGTATAATCAGACTCTAGAGAAAATTTGTTTAAATTGTTAATCGGTTGTACTTTTGGGGGCCAGTGACATTTGTCTCCTCAAATTCATTCAAATTGTAGCTGCCAGCTATCCACTAAAGGAATACCTGTCACAATATGTTCCCCTATATAAATCATAATTTTACCCCCTGTATTTTATCAAAGTAGATGGAATAAGTCCTCCATAACTGGTTCAGTGATTACCATATAGTTGTACAATCAGTTGCAGTACCCATCGCACAAGAACAGGGGAGGTCTGTAAGAAATTTTTCATCTTGCCGCCAGAAGTGTTAGGGGGTAATTCCTTTTCATCAAGAAACGTCCCCAGTTGTATCAGAGATGATTCATTGGGGATCCGTAATGAAATCAGATTTGTATTTATATCTAGGGAATTGGAGTTTAATCTAATTCCGCTCTGATATTCAAGGGAAGTTGGCAAGGGAACTCCTACACTCCGTTCAGACTCGATAGAAGATATCCTTTTAGGAACACTTCAATGTCTCATTTTATTGTGAAACTCTTCAAATTTTTCATTTGATATTCACATTGCGAAAAGATTGAAATTGGAAATTTGATGCCTGATCTACCATTAGAGCTGGAGAATGATATGATGTAAGATATAAAATCATGATTTGAAATACTTCTTGTTTGGAAATGTAATGACCATCATCAATGTACTCATCAACAGAGAGTTGCAGAAAGTGTCAATACAATCATATGTTTTTTTTTATTGCTTTGCTGTTGTTGTGCAAGTTCTATAGTTATGTAGTTTTCTCAATATAAGCACCAATGCATTTGGAAATATTGAAATATTATGGCGATTGGGATAATTTTGCTACAATGGTGGCAGCAGTGGGATATTTGAATTAACACATTGTGGATCATAATTAATTATGATTGTTCTCTGTTTTTTTCTCTATTTTTAATATAAGGGTGAATATATCAGCTTTATAAACTTTGTCTAAATTCAATTATAGATATATACAAGGTTACACTTTTTGTTCAAGCCTTGGTTGTCTGAACAGGAGGTGCTATAGACCACATTTTCCTTTCTTCTGGGAGGAAAGAGGGTCATATCTTGCCCCCTTCATAACAGGTGGAACTATTAGATGGAGGGCGTGAAAAATCTGCCATTCTTGCAAGTTAAGATTAAAGTAAAATTGATGCATTTGGTATCTTGGCAGTTCTTGCTAAGGTTCGTCTTGCTGACAAAAATCCTCTGTTGTTATTATTCAGTAATATGAAAATTGAGTTCCAGATTACCACAGCACTCCCAGCTTTTTTCTCCATAGCAGAGGTTTTGTATAGGCCTATACTGACATACTGGTTCACCAAGTTGGAAATCTTGATCTGCGATTCTGGTAGTCTTTACACTTTGCAATGCCTAGTGTGATAAAAATGCTTGACGTGACATTCATACCAGTCATTTTACTATCATATTTAACTTGTTTACACTTGATTATATCCCCAAAAGTGGTATTACTGCAGCCAAATCATGTGATAAAATATGATTGCATAATGCATTTTGTCAGGGTACACACATACATTTCTCCTGTATGAAAGTGAAAGGGTGGGGCTGGGGAGAGAACAGTATTTGAATTGTTTACCTTTGTAGTAGATGTTCTACTTTAGCAGTCAAGCAAAATGTTATGCTCCTTTTTTAAGGGTTGGAGGGAGGAGTGGTCGATATATAAGGTGACTGCCCACTGTAAGCTGTAGTTATTTTTGTTCAAGAAGAAGAAAGAACTAATCTTAAAATGAAGAGGATTAACTTGTGCTAAATCAAGGAGACACATTTATCATGCCTTCTTTAACACAATCCCTTGTCATTTTCACCTTTGTGCATGTGTAAACAAACTGGCAATCAAGCAAGTGTGATTTGCGAAAGAACCGTATAATCCTCGCTGGTAAGTCTTTAAAAACTTCTACAAGGAACTGCAGAAGAAGATTTTCCTGTGAATGAGCTATCAACACTTTCTGAACAATACAGCAGATTTTCAGAACCTCAAAATAAAGACACTTAACCTTTGAAAGGCATTCTTCCTATCCCTAGATAGGTTTTAAAGCATTCAACTCTAAAGAATTTCTCTCACAACAACTTTACGAGTATCAATATATTCTGCCGCTCCTTCCACCTTCCAGCAAATCTTAAAACATCTGACCATTTTCCATCAAAGATGCTGCCACTCAAAATGCCAAAGAAAAGCCCCCCCCCCCCTTTCCCCATACAAATAATACAGGAATATACAAGGAATGGATACGGTTGCTAGGATACGCATCAAATCTCTGCTGCCACCTGTTGTGCCCATGTGGGAGCAATGTGTGCTGGTGGAGGGCGAGCACCCGGGGGCAGATGTCATTCCTTACTTTTGGTTTTGTAAGAAGTCATATCCAATTATGCTATCATAACAGTATTGCAGGAACTCGCCTGTTTCCTGCACAACTGTACGGTTTGATAGCATAAGAAATCCAGATCCATTTCTGATCCCATATATCATATAGCTCGATGTGTATATGCGCTTGCAAGGTACTTCCATTTTTACTAATAGTAGTAATATCTCTTTCTCTAATTCATTTGTTCATTGCCAATATGTAGGCTTAATTTATGCAAGCTTGCAAGTACTAAAAGTATAGACAGGTTGTCTTTAATCATGTCCATTACTGGGAAAGTACCTGAATTAAATCCATTGGTTTTTGGAGGAGAAGATATCACCTACAAATCAATGACCTCCACTAGAGTAACTGTGCCTCGATCTCCCTAAACAAAATTTAGAAAAAAACTCAACCAAAAATAAACTCATAAACTTTTGTTTGTTTGTTTATTTGTTTTACCTGACTTCTAAGAAAGCATTTGTATACTTGTAAATAAGCAACCAGGGGACAGATGACTTTTAGAGGGCAATTGTCCTTCAACAGTTTATTGGTTTACAAGCCCACCACATTATATTTACCATAAACAAATTTTTGAAGAGGCATGTCTATCAAGAACCACTACTACCAATACATATTTTCTAAGGCCATTTGTCTCTGTCAAGGGCACGAGGCGTGGCAACGTTTGCTGTTTTGCTGTTATGGCAAATTTACTCCATCTCCAATACAGAACCACCATTAAATGGGATGATATCCTCAGAGAGCCAGAAGGGCATTAGGTCATAGATTCACACAGAGTTAATGCTCTTCTGGTTCCTACCTGATTATATGTTGTCACAATGGGACTTGCAACTTTCCTAGATCCAAATAGTCACATGTTTGACATTCATACTGATACTATTAAAGTAATGAAGCACAAGAATGAGCTATTCCATTGAGAACCATATCCCGGATGAACCCATCCTGCTGAATGTCTTATTCCGATGTGACTTGTGACCTTTTAAGATGCATAGGGTCACATGTGTGATCCTCTAGACATCCAGATAGATGGTTTGTCCTATCTCAGTGTGACATAGGAATGTTATTTACGGGCCTAAACATTTATGTTATGATTCTCTACCCTCCCAACCGCAGGTTCTTGCGTGACATTGAAAAATGTTACACAAGTGGGGAATAGTTTTTTTGTGGAAATATTTATTTAAAACTTTTTTTCCCCCTTAATAAGACCGCAAGGGGTGCAAAAAATAGCATCTGTAGAACAAAAGTACACGAGATGATGATTGTGATACCCCCTTTCAATATCCTCCTACCCTTCCTTGTCCTTCTATCTTCAGAACACCCAGCAGATTGAATGACACCATACATATTTTGATCATAACAGTTATGGATAGCAGACAAACTGGGCATCAAACAAACTGGAAATTAGACCGACTGGAAATTAGCCTAAATGAGCAATAGTCCAAATGGGTAGTAGACTTATTTGAGATTGGACCAAATGAATATTAGCCTAGGTGATCATTAGACTAAATAATAAGTAGACAAATTGATTATTAGACCATGTGGATAGTAGACGAGCTGGGTGCAGACCATATGGGAATAGACCAATTGGGTAGTTGATGAACTGCTTAGTAGACCAAACGTCAATAAACCCCTCAGAGAGAGATTATTTGATGTATGAGGCAAAGTAAACACATTGACATTTTTCTATGTTGTTTAATGCAGCATTGAAAACTTTGCCTGCTTTTCCAAGCTACTATAGAGAAGGTAAGTAATCTGGAGGGATGATTTCATTATAAACATGGCCTATTTTATTGGGCATTTCAGGGTTTATGACATGATGATGAATGGGGATTGTAGCTTCTGTTTGCTTTGACAATCTTTTACATGCGTAAAAGTGATAAAATATAAACCTTGCTGGGGGATCACCGTAACCCTTGGTGAAAACCTTCTAGGATTCAGGCATCCATGTAGGTGGGTGGGACCACATGTAAGGAGTTGCTTTAAAGTACAACATAAGAGAATTCACAAGTCTATAAAATCCCATGACTATTGATCCTCATCGTCACCATAGGTTTACTGCAGGACCCACCAAGCTCCATCAACAATGGCTTCTTTGATACAAATGAGAGAAAAAATATTGAATTTACTAAAATGCACAGTTGTTTGTTTTTGTGGGAAGTGTACCCTGATTTTTTTCAACATTCAAATAAATTGTTTCCTTCAGACCGGAGATTGAATACTTAGGAGAAGCTTTTTAGAGGATTAGGAGATGGGTGGGGGGGGGGGGGGGGGAGGGGAGGGGTAGGGGTAGGGACACCTTATTTGGCCTTTCAGAAGTTTAGTGTTTTATGCTCTCATTGGGGAGATCAAACTCACACTTTTCCTTGTTCACTCGAAATTCCAAAATTCAATCCTTCCCACTGATAATTTGTAACCATAGAAACTCCCAAGTCGTACATAATCCGATCACTGTCAGGGGAGACTCGTTGAAAAGTGACATTACTTGTTACTAATCTCAGATTAGGTCCCCTTCAAGAAAAGCATGCAAGGTCTCAACGCGACATAGAATAGCATGTACTTTCTGACAGTCTGAGTTCTTTAGGGTGAAGAAAATCTATTTATAACTGACAATGTTTTACAAGTGAGCAGGTGCCTAGATAATTACATTGAAATACTTTCATGTCAGGTTTAAGGATGAAAATCATGACATTTCCTTGCCTCTCTACCTCCTGTTTCTTAATTAGATGTCGAGACATCCAGGAATAGTCCAACATGACAACTTACAAGTCCGAGGGCATTCGATCCTTTCATATGTGAAGTGCCAAACTCAAAGCAAGGCTAATCTATTTCTCCAAACAATCAACTTTTCTTCAAGTAGCAATCTAAATATATTTAAAGGCTGATGTAGGGTGATAATGACATTTCGTTAATAACAAGCAAAAGAATGCAAGGTGCTCTGATACATTGATTAAGCACTCACCTTGGCATCATGTTGGGCTTACTCATGTTCTAATCTTTGAAAATCATGCAGCTTTCAAACATTACTCACCTTTGATTTTCTAAGAGCCCCTGACATGCATGCTCTATCATGATATTAAACCCCTGGCTAGTTCCCTCTGGACAATTAGGTACAGTTCTTAACAGTCACATGACAACGTTTTTTTAAGGTCTATTACAACAACTTACATGTAGCCCCCAAAGAATAATTTAAAAGGCATTTTCAATATCCTTTTATATTCAGATTACGTAAATATGTCAATTTTATGTTTGGACATTTCAATAGGTGATGCACAAGGCTATGGAAATTGCCGGTGGTTGATTTTTAAAGAAGTCTTTGCGATCATCAAATCAAATCAATTTTTTTTTTTAAATGGCATTTTCCATCGTAAGTTGGATGATTTTTGCCATAAGGTTTAGACTCGGACTTAAGTACCTGTAAACATCTTATTGTTGTGCCAAGAAGCAATCAACTGCACTTCACTTCACTCCAATGAACGTCCATTTCCAATCTGTCTTCAAGCATGGAAAGGAAAATCCATCAAGTGTTTATCCACTTCCAACCATTCTAAAATAGATCTCGATCGTTACCAACTTTTAAAAAGTTTTTTTTATTGATAAAGCGTGATCAATGATACACCTTTGATAGTCTTCTGGGGCATGCTGACGCACTTGCCACCCCCACACCAAGTCCTGAGTCCTATCTCTTGGCATAGTGCTAATGAAGTCATCTAGCATTAACAGATAAGTGGGTGAGGACTATGCCTTTCTGCCCAGATAACGTTTCAGAGACCCTCCGAAGCAACATTTCTTCGTCTATATATAGTGAGAGTGTGTGATCCGCAATTACAGGTTCTGAACTTTGCATTTGAAAAGTCTCAATTTTGTTTACTTGATCTTGTGGTTTTAGCATGATTACAGGCTGTCAAGTCCGTAAGGAGATGTGGCTTTGGAATCAGAAGTTGGTAATTCAAATCTTCGAGACCTGCTGCAAATGCTGATAAATACTCATCAAGAACAAGCATACCTAGTAGTGGTTGATTTCATTTGCAAAGTTTTAATGTTAATTGAATTGATGTAATTTGTAATGCAAATTCTGATTCCTTTACTTTCAACTATTTTCCTTCTAAACTGGTTAGAGGCAATTTGCAAATTGCAGTATAGAAATATCTTATTATTTATTTATTTATTTATTAATAATATTATTCATACAAATTAGCAGTCCAATATTGTCAGTACGGTGTAAAAGTTATGAAATGGCCAAATGAAAAATCTAACCAGGAGTAATATCAAACATCTGCGGAGAACCAGAAGGTTCTTAATACATAGGCCTATATACTTTGATACAGAGTTCATGCATTATGGCTCGCATGGGCCATAGTTATGTACAATGTTGTAGGCCTATATCTATAGGGTAGTGAAAGGGATATTGTAAGCTTATTAAATTAAATTATTAAATATTTGACACTTTATTGACTGATGCAATAACAATTTTTGGTTGAATATTATTCCAGATACATGCAGCTTCTAGAGAGCAAAAGTTGTTGTTTCAAATTGTCATTAGATGGTTGCTTTCATTTTGCCAAACTTTCAAAAATGACTTCTGGAAGATTTTTGTAGATGAATCTTGACAGTCTACTTCAATCCTGTCATTGTCAGTAACCCAACCTTATGTCTCAATACAGTCTGGTCTCCTACTGGTCCAACTTGAACATGAAGTTTATACAAGGACGTCCAAATAAGAGAACTAGAATGAAAGCATGTCAAGAAGGTTAATAGCATTATTCGTTGCTATGTACCAAAATATCAAACAGTTGCCTTCTTTTGTCTTTTAAAATTCCAGAGGATGATGTGAAGTGTAAGAAAACACTGAAAAGTCTGAAAGATATATTGAAAATACAGTTCAGTTTCCAAAGTTATTTCTTTTTTTAGAGCGGTCATTGCGAGTGTCTTTAGAGGTTCAAATTTTTAAAGGATGCAGACTTACATATTGTCCACTGTGCCACTTTTTGCACAGTATTATATTTAAGGGAAGAAATCACCCTTGAAATCTCCTGAAAAGCCTTTCAAGGATCTGAGATGTTGATTAAAAATTGCTAAAAAAGCTGGCTATAAACATTAATTGCCATATGCAATATAAAGAAATATTTCATATTTCATAATGAATTGTTATTCTCATGCAATTAATTGCAGTTATTATTTGTTCGTTGTCATAATTAGATGGAAGTGTCACTGTAATTAATTTTGCCAAGCAATCATGGTGTGAGATGAAATGGTCTGAATGAAATTGAAAAGTCTCATTGGTTGGGTTATCATAAAGCTTCTCATAAGACTGCATTGAGTAGAGTGAACCAAAGTACAATTCAGAGGGCAAATAACAAATGTGAAACTGATTCTCCAAAGGGACCTCTGATTATAAGGAAATGGTTATTGAAAGTTCTTCAGCTGTGACTTGAATTTATTTTATTTGCACATTTTCTGTTCTCTGTCCTTTGGATACAGAGAATAAGATAAATTGACAATCAAAACATAATGTTCACAGGGGCCATACTGGGAAAACAACCAAAACATTGGGTGGCCATTTTACTGCAAAGTGGCGAGATGCTTGAGGTGTTTGTGTTTTCATTGGGAGGTGAAAATGAAATAGATAGATATAGAGTGAAAGAATGGGAAGAATAAAAAAATAATGTCACTGTCTTGTCGGAGTCAGACAGTTGTAAGATCAAAAACCTGGGATTTTAATTTTGCGATTCGTTAAAGACTGACATTTTTACTGTTGTGAAGTGCAAATTTTGTCAGTGTTGGACATATTTCAAATAGCTATTAGCAAAAGTTTCATGCATAAGATAAAGGAGGGAGGAGGAAAGAGGAAGAGAGGAAGCAAACTGGGGCAAAGAGAGGGGGAGAGAGAAGTGGAGTAAGGAGGAAAGGAGAGAGGAAGGAGGAAGGGAGAGTTCTAAGGGAAATAGTGTTCTTCCAAGTGTCCTTAATCAAAAATATATCAAAACAAAGTGTTCAATGATACAAACAATAAGCACATTTGAAATATCTACATGATTTCTCAAATCGACTCCTACTGAGTCACGTCTGGGTTTCCACCTTAGCATGTTTATTGAAGCGGTTTGGTGAGTGTAACACACAGAATTGTATGTTCCACCCACCACCAAGTTTCCGTTCAGCAGGTGTCAATTTGATGCACAGTGGAGTTCTAGTTTTGATAACAAAAGTGGATTTTGAGAGAAAAAAGTGGTGTAGGAAGTTAAAAGATCAAACCGATGTAGGAACATAATCATGAAGAAACATGGGAGGGGGTGGAGTGGGAGAGAGAAGGAGATGTAAGGAGAGAGAGAGAGAGAGAGAGAGAGAGAGAGGTAAAGAAAAATGTTATGATATTTTAGAGAGAGAGAGGGTCATTATAGACCAAAACTAAAGAGAAGGGAGAGAGTTAAAATGGAAGTGAGAGAAAAATGCCAAAAGGATCATATTTGTGCAATGTGCACACAGTCTCTATTTGTATTTCAAGTAAATGCTCGACCAGAAAAAATACAGAAAACCCCTCAATCTGGAAATTCTGGATATAAATAAGTGAGGAAAAAGGAAAAACTTGGAACTTGAGTACAAAATATATCATATTTTCAGTTGACCACACACAACTCTGAAATTTAGCAGTTTTGCTATCCAACCATCATCCCAGGTTTTTGTTTGTCATAAATAATCAAAAGAATGGCTTTTTTATTGTTGTTTTTTGGGTGCATTCAGCAGTCAGGGTTAGATGGTTCTTATGTTAAAAGGACTTAACCTAAATACAGGCACTTTTTTCCTTCTTTCTACCCAGCTATTATTTAGGTATTGTGTTTAATGAAAATGGACCAGCTCACTCAAGTATAAAAGGAGTAAACTTATGAAAAACATTCTGGTCTATTTCGCTTGCGGTTCCTACACCATGGATAATCTATGTATGTTAATGATGTAAAATTGTCTGAAACTTACAGCAACTGTTCTTGACATTTTGAGCAAATTATGAGTTCACAACATATTTACTGTTTCATTTCAATAAATGTCTTTGAAATCATGTCAAAATCCATTCAAATTCTCTCCATTTCTCATTTCTTACAGATAAAAAGACCCTAAGACCCCGTTCTCACTCACTTTGAAAGTGGTCTTAGTTAGACCGCTCCAGAGGAACGGGTCTTGAGGAACGGTTTGCGAGCGTTCACACTCCGAGCAGTTTTTTATGGCTCAAACTGCTCCACGAGTCAAAGTGGTCTTGTTGCTATGGCAGCTCAGGTCAGCGGGTCAATTTTTTCGCGCGCGGAATACAAACCGTATGTACCGTACTACATGTTTCGCACCAAAGGTCACTAGCTCACTTCCGTTCAAAGTACGCTTCCGTTCACATTGCACGTTAGAGCGCTCCAAACCGCTCTTAATAAGACCCGCTCCTCAAGACCACCTCGGAAGGTGGTCTTCTGGAGCGGTCCAGAAGTCCACTTCCTGGACCACTTTGACCGTTCTCACTCACCTAAGAACCGCTCCTGAGGAACGGGTCTTAGTTAGAGCGCTCCAGAGCGCGCCAACGAAGTGAGTGAGAATGGGGTCTAAAATTCATAAAATCAACAAAGTATTCTGATATGAATTTGATTCATAACATACAGTATGTATGATTCATATACTTTTTCTTGATCCAATGGAAATATGGAAGAAATCTGACAGATCATCTGTTGAGAGACAGAAGGATGTTAACTCTGTGTTAAAACTCTAGGACTTAACGCCTTTCTGGATTTCAATAGACATCGTATAATGATTGAATTGCAAATATCCATACTCAGCTCAGAAACATGACAAGGTCAATTGTAGGTGATCTTGAAAGGTGTCGAAAGGAAGCATTTCCCCCCTCATCTCAAAGAGCCGCTTACAGAGAGAGAAAGGGAGAGAGAGAGAGAGAGAGAGAGAGAGGGATAGAGAGAGAGAGAGAGGGATAGAGAGAGAGAGAGAGAGAGAGAGGCAGAGTCTGAGAGAGAGAGAGAGAGCTCTTCCTTTTAGATTTGGTAGGAAATATCAGTCTGTATTCCAATTACAAGAACATCATATGTTTGTGAGATATATATGAACATAATCATTGATTGTTATGATAAATCAGGATAATTTGTTGAATTCCAGGGTCATGCTACTTTGCTGATCTACATGTATTTCCTCTGTGGCTGCTGTGAAAATTTGGCAATTAAGAAATTGGTACTTCAGTCGGACAAGTTGAGAAAAATATTGGTACAAGCAATTTGATTTCGATCAGAATACTCTATGCATAAAAGTTGTGATTTTATGAAATTTTCTTGGATCATGACAAGTTTCAATCTTGCCAATATGAGACCTTACTGTTACTCATTTTGAATTTGAAGTAACCATTGATTATCATCCAATGGAATCAATCATCGATATATTATTTGATTTGATTTGATTTATTTTCTTCTGCATTCTATATACATATAAACAACTTTTTGTAACATACAGACTTTCTGACAATAAATCATAAATAAGCAAATATACATAGCAGTTATCATAGAAATATAAAAAGAAAAGATAAATCGTCAAAGTATCATATTTCAACACTTTATGAAATTATTTGCGGAAGAAATAGGATGAGAGCTTGGATGGCAGGTGCTGGTGGGGGGGGGGGGGGGGAAGAGAGATATGTCACAAATTGTATAACTTTGTTGCTGGTCATTAGCAAGATTGGGTATGAAATATTGTCTACTGAGAGCTAGAAGGGAATTAATTCATATGCTTTTAACATAGAGTTAAAGCCCTTTTGGTTCTCATTAACAGACAACATGTGCACAAATTTGTCTCTTAAAGGTAGGCGTTACTACTGCAGCTAGTAGGGATTAGACCACACAGCGAGCCAACAAGGTCACTGTGACAGGTGGCTATCTCATTAACTCAGCTCTCATTTAACATAAGAAAAAGAGGATCATGGGGGACCAACAGGCACCGATTTGGGAAGTTTTCTATATAGAGGGAGCAAGTAGCTACAAGTAGGACAGTGTGCCTTTAAATTATAGTTCACTGTAAATGGGGTTACAAAGTGCTACTAAATAGCACGAGAATGCAAGGAAACGTCTTCACTACAAACACTTTCATGACACATTTTTGCTTTTCCTGACTGAATCTTTGTCTGGCAGAGGTGTGTCATGAAGGTGAAGGCCAAGGTGAAAGGATCCCATAGGATTTATGCTGGAAGGGATTAGGATTAGATTAAAGGAATGAGAATTGGATTAAAGGGATATTTCCTCTAATCTAGATAATTATATATGAGAGTCTTGAATTGTATAACCTGTGCAGAAAACGTTATATGAAATAAAAACAATAACTAATTCTTGATATAGTGCATTCAATTTCGATTTTTCAAGAAATGGATGACAAAGCAATTTCAGTACCCTATCATATTGCTTATTATGTTATGATTTAAAATATGTCTTTGCAATGTTCACCCATTTCAAAAGGTATGCACAAGGCTATTTATGTTGAAAATATTTGCAATATTGTTTCAAAATCAATACAAGTGCACATATTACATTCCACTGGGGAGCAAAATGCAAAAGTTAACTTTAATAATGTTTGCTAATGTATTAATAATGTGATTAATGTTGTATTGAGTAAACTTTAAAATATTATTCATGAACTTTGGTCATATTTCCACTTGTCACCGTGCAGATACAGTTTACACAACATCTGTTTAGAATCAGAAGGGTACTAATGATGCATGATAAAATTATACACAGATTTAACCTTAACGCCCTTTTGGCTTTTGTGTATCATAATCTATTATAGTTCATTTCTATCTATCATATTTATTCTTTCGGTTCAAGCTGCTCACCTGTGGAAAGTATGTCATATTTACATTGAGCTTAATCTATTTATTAGTATACCCAACAAAATTATCAACAATCAAACTGGGCTGACAGACAGGCTATGGCTGGGGCCCAATAACCTTGATGGCTATACATTCATAAGAAATCTTTTAGGATTTTATGATTTGTTTTAATAGAAGGTGAGGGCTTACGGCATCTCAAGGAGCAGTTAGTATGTCAGAAATAAAACTGCTTTATTGGATAGTAAATTGATGTAAAAACAGGGATCTGATCATGCTCATAAATGACAATGACTATTATCCTTGTCAAAGGATTGATTTATGGAAGAATGTGGAATAAAATTCAATTTCGGAGGCTACTCTTTTTCTTTGATTTAAAAAAAAAGGTGGTTCACAATGACAAGATGATTAATAGGGCTTGCACAAGGCCAGGGAGACTAGGCAAAGGCTAAATGTTGTGACTGAAGAATTGTTTCTCATTTACAAAAAAATGAGAAATGAAAGTAGCTGGATTGCACATATTTATGGATACAAATTGAGGATACAAATTGGAAAGTTCAAAGTGAAGGTTATATATTGTAGCGTGTGTTAAGAGATAGATTTGCATTTTAAAACACTTTGGGATGAATACTATATTTGTAATTTGTATCCACATGTTTGATTGCAATGTCCTAAATACTTTTGATAGATTGAGGCTCTCAAATGTTGAAAAGTGTATTTTTAATACAATTGAATGCTAGGCTTACATATACAAATGTAAGTAGGCAAGAAGTAGAAATCAAAGGAAATCACTCCTCTTGCTTCTAGCTGTTCGGATCCCAAACATTCCGTCCCATCTCCAGAGCTTTAGGGGAACTGTGATTTAGATTTGAAGTTGATAAGATGTTACAGTTGATACAGTTCTGGTCATAACTGACATCTCCATTTGCCATTCCTACCCTGTGACATTCGCACAAGGCGGTAGATGAAACGGACGATTTCACCCTTGTGAACGGAGGGGCAGACGTTTTGAATCATCTGTAATTATTAGACATGATAAATAGATGTTTCTTGGGGAATTAAGAGAAAGTTGATGGAAAGGGAGGGAGGGAGAGAGAGAGAACAAGAGAGGAAGGGAGGGATAAATAAATTTGAGGTGAAATTTATTTTAAAAAAGGAATAAATATATGGTTGTAACTAAGGGATGTGGAGAAAGATTGAAAATCAAAAATATAGAGAGGAGATAAAGAAAGGGGAGAGAGAGGGAAAGAGAGGGGGAGAGAGGGAGAGAGAGAGAGAGAGAGAGAGAGAGGGGGGGGGGGGGGGAGAGGGAGAGAAGGGGGTAGCACCAGACTCCAGAGAAAGAAAGTGGATGGGAGATTGATGAAGCGGTCATTAGAGATTGATGAAAGAAATTGAAAAATTGAATAATTATGCTCTTGAGAATAAGGTCAAATCTATTTAATCCACAACTACAAGTAGATGCTTTTAAGAAGATGGTATTTCTTCCTGATAAGCTGTAGATTTGTCTAAGCCACAGAAGTTTGTCTGTTATATAGCAGCCTTGCATTCTTGATTGTGATACGTAAATAGCTTTGTGGAATCACGCATTCATTTCACAATTGAATGATTTTGGAATAAACAAAAAATTGTTGACAACATGAAAATAAAGGAGTATCTATCCTTGATTATAATTAGTTGGATTCACGAAAAAGAATACACGATGTCTTTCTTAAAAAATATATATTTTGTATTGTTTTGTATCAGATTGTACAGATAGGATAAAGTTGTTGAGGGAGAGGACATAGTACGGTTACTTTACATCTGTGACCACAAATGTTCTCATACATGCCTCTCATTCAATCCAACCAAAGTGACACATGCTTTTGTTTGATAAAATATGAGCACCTTATGGTGTCACTTTTCTTCATAGTGACATTTCAATATTGCTTGCCTCCCCTGAACAGAATGTTTGTTATTTCAATCTTTCCATTGTTGATGTTATTATTTTGTTTTCTTAAATGTAATTCAACCTCGTTGAGAAGTGCCATAGTGTCAAGTGCAGGTAACGGAGAACTGTCAGCACTAACATTTGCTCACCTTACAGTGTCACCCCAGAATGTATAGTCCATCATTTTTATAGGTCAACATGAATGGTTATTGGAGACATGTGACAATGCTAGCCAGTTATACCTGAGATGTTTATGTGAATGATACGTGCACCGGGGCCAATGAAAAGTCAACTTGAATATCACACTCAATTAAATACAAGTCAACAACTTGTCAAGTGAGAATAAGTTCACTCCGTCGTCGCAAACCCAGTCAAAACACCGGTCCTCTCATCTTTCGGGAATCCTTCTCCTTATTTTATCAGACGAAATCAAAATGTCTGGAACTCCAACAATTTTGTTTGGGTCGGTCCGCACTTTGTGGTTCATGAACCGTTCGCGAATCAGATTCGCCGCTCGATAGGATGGGCGACGAAAGCGACACCTCGAAAATACGATTGAAGCACTGCCCTTGAGTCGTCGCTACCGTTAGGTTTGTTCAGGATTTTGGAGGTGTGGGTTACAGTGTTTGGAAACTTTAACAGTCGCTGTGATGTAATTACTTTCCTTTGATGTCTGTGGTCACCTATTTTTCCGTCCGTCCTCGTGCGAGTGAGTGCGACTGTTTTGGTAGCTGCCGTCAAATGTGTCATTTGTTGATCAAACCTGGAAGAGAGAGCTAGGTTAGTTTGTACAAGCCAATGACGGGCCTATGTCTCTAGTGGAAGCAGCAAGATAAAAGTGGCGATGGAACACATGCTCGTCCTTTTGATTGTCTGTATTACAAGCCGACTTTCAGTGAAACTTGATCATTTGGCAACGTTTCAAAATACGACAACCATTTATAGTGCAACATCCTACATAGGAATGCTAATACTTGTCATCAAAGATAATTAAAGACATCTTACAATACATATTTTCCCTTTTCTGAATGGAAATTGTATGAGCATGTTACGATCCAATTACAGCTTTTCCTCCACATAACATTTTCTATATTAGGAAAATTTCATTAGGCTACCGAAAATCAAAGGATTAGTTTGAAAGATTCACTTCTTGCTCAGATATATAATCATTCATTCAGTGCTAAGCTACACAAATATTTTTGTCTTCCATTTATGTACATAGGAAGTTGTTAAAGCCATGTTATAATTAGGTATTATATCTAGGGACGAAATTACTTCCTGATCTCCCGTTTTTTTATTCATTGTCTTGTTCTTGAATACAAACATCCATCTAACGTCGTTAACATTAACATTTCTAGGGATAGAGCAGCCTTCATGATCATTTAGAGTAAGGATTCCAAATATTTCCCATGCAATTTGCAAAGATTTGTTCACAAATAGAAGTGAAGGTTGTCAATTAATGGCTTCTTCAAATTGAGTCTTGTCACGTATTTAACTTTGACAGAATTAAGCTTTGTGGTAGGTAATGATGAATGGAATGAGAGAGAGAGAGAGAGAGAGAGAGAGAGAGAGACTGCGTGGCATGTCGATCTGGACCTCCAGGATTCAAGGCTTTTTCCCCCCTTAAAACCTTAAAAGGGTGGGGGCAGAGTCCACCCGACCCCCTATCTTTTGATACCCAATTTTTTATTTTTTTTTAGTTACGATTGTTTCTGACCTTTTAAACAGCAATCAAGGAAATCACATCTGGACCGTCAAGTAAAAGGTTTGAGAACCTCTGGTATATTGGAATGAAATAAGTTTAGGTAGTCAAAATTGACAAATAAAATAGTAGGCCTATATCTCATGGACTATGTTCATAACAGTTAAACAGTTGAGCAGAAAATACTTAAAACGTATTAAAGATATGCAGCAGTAAAAGTACATGTATATTCCCAGCTTGTCATCATTCTACAGCATTGAAATTTCAGATTTTGTGAGAATTTGTAAGAACGAGTTTTCCTGCAATATTCATAACGAATCACCCCAGAAAGTTCTAAATATAAGACATTTCTATTGAGTGACTCATGCCATACATGAAGATTAATATTTTCTCAGTGCCATTTCAATTATTGGCCCCTTGATTAATTCTCTTCAAGATCACTTCATAATTCAAGATTGAGTTTGATAAAACAGGTTTCATGCATAATCACATTGTCTCAAGTTAAAGGGAAAGATCAGAGAACCTCACATAGCTCTCTTCTAATACATTATGTGCTCTTATTTTTAAAAATAAATTTAATGTGAACATGGTGATGGAGAAATCTGAATACTATAACAAGGCCAATATTAATTACCAGGAGGTAGAATTAGTAATGTATGCATGAAAAAAAGTGAAACATTGACTCACAATAAAAAAAGTCAGAGCTCTCTTGCACTATCCTTACCCCCCCCCCCCCCCTCCCCGACCGCCCCCTCCCCCACCGCCCACCAAACACACTCTACTTTTGGTAAGTACTACATCCTTCAGCCATTAATCCCCAGAGTCACTTTAATAACTCACCATATTTTTTTCTCACTCGTCTGTTTAGACCAGTATTGCACAATCTGATTAACCTAGAATGTGAATTGATTTGATTTCATATATTAAAGCCACATTGCAGGTTTCAGAAAAGATTTGTTAAATCATGGCCAGTCTTTATTTAGATATTCTAAGTGCACTGTGGCAACCCTCAAAGTGTTCATAAGCTCCTTCTACTCTCATCCAAAGTGTCCTATAGAGCTCCTCCTCCCACCCTCCCCCAAAGTATTCTGAAGCCCCCTTTTCCCTCCAAAGTATTGTGAAGCCCCTTCCCCCACCCTCCCCCCCACAAGTATTCTGAAGCCCTTTGCCCACCCTACCCCTAAAGTGTTCTAGGACCACTCCCTCCAACTTACCCCCCCCCCCTCATCCCCACATCATGTGCAAGAAACGTAATTGTATAGTCTCCACAGTGTGATGTACTGATGTTATGTTTCATGATAACATTCTTAGCGAGAATAATACTCTTTCTTGATATTGCATTAACCATCATCCAGTCTTAGAAAATGATTAAATTACATGCATATCTCTCTACAAATTGTAAATGAAAATACATGTACACCTGTAGCTACTTATTGCAGTCAGCTGTGCATGCCTCAAAACCTTTCAATTTTGTCTGAATGACATATACATGGCCATTCATTTCTGACATTTTGAAGCTGGAGTCAAGGGCAACTGCTTCCCTGCGAAAACAAAGTCATGATGCTGGTGACATTGTAACACCTCATTGGTCCTTAACAAATATATACAGTCAATACTCCAGTTGAATAGGAAAGTAAATACAATTTAAGTAATCTTTCTTTCTGCATTATTTACTCGGGCTTCAGTCTTAGCAACCTTGATGCTTTGTGTCTTTGAAGGTTGACTTTTTATTTTCTCTTTCTTTCATTGTCTGCCTTTTTGGTTAAATCAGAGAAGGTATGGCAATTTGTTATCTTGCTGTGATTTTTGGTGATACATATAGCTTCACTTTATTCCTGGAAAAGAGTTCTTGTAAAAGATGGTTTATAAATGTGTGATATTTAATAGCACTTGATAGTCTTAAAATAGTAATATGATTGATCTACTTTCAAAATAGAAATGTTGTTTTTATTTGTTTTAATGGATGTCTGTAAAGAAACACTTGTACATTTGTGAATATGGCATATATTGCAGTATTTCGTTTATTTGAAGCTGGAGCAAAATTGGTATTTCAGGACAGCCCAAAGAATTATTTGTATATTATTACATTCAAATGAGGTTTCCTGGCTGTGTTAACTTACTTGTATATGTCCCCAATGTTTCAGGCAGCGTGCTTTAGCCTATTACCATATATGATTCTACTTCAGTTGATCACTCTTGGTGTAGTTTAGAGAGAGTTCACAGTCATAGAAGATCAAATAGAACATGAACATTCCGAGGTAATGTGGGATATTGTCAACAGGAAACCCTGCAATCTGGAATGCTGCTCATGTGTGGAAATAGCACACCACATTGGGGTAATCATCTTATATAGTAGCAGGGAGAGCTCCAACCCCAACTAACCAACTTCAAAGCCACAAAGCCTTCTCAGCCTTATCTAGCAGTAGATACATTTTTAATATTGACCCCACACAAACCTCAAATTCTATATTTAGGGATTTTTTACACCCCCCCCCCCCCCCCCCTGTGTGTTGACTCCTAACATAAATGGTCTTTGGACTAATGTATAAGAAATGGTACAAAAATCCATCGCGATTTGTTAAAAGGGGCTTTGAAAGAGATTCCTCTCAACCATTAGGATATTTCCAGAGACTATTGTAAAGATGGGTCGCGACAGCAATAACTGTCCTAGGTTTTCATACTACATCGTCAAGGTATCCACTCGATTACCTCCTTCACCCTTCATTTCACCACCCCTCCACCACTCCTCTCTACTTCTCCCTCCTCAAATTAACCCTCCATCACTATCAAGAACTGGGACAACACAAAAGAGACATCAGCCCTCTCATCAGATTCATCACTTTACTTCCAGTCTTCAACTAAAATATCCAAGATCATTTGTCAGAATTAACGTTGGCATCCATCAAGAGATACGCAGCTTCTTCCCTAAGCCTTTCCATCTAGGGTTACCCTTGCGCTCTCCATATTTACAATAAGGCCTTTTTCCAACGTGCAACTTACGTCAAGAAGTTTGTGAGGTGTATACTCTAGTCTAATGTATTTTCAGATCTTCTATGCATATACCAGACTCTAGAGGATGTCTCGGTTTAAAATACTTATTAAATGAACTTAAGATGTACTTTAAGGTTGGGAGGGGGCAACAATGGCCAAGATGTATGTCTGTGACCTTTGAAAATGTTGAAGAGAACATTTAAAAGCCTCTTGATGTAGTTCACATGACTTTGGAGTTTGGAGGATAGCTTGTTGCTTGGAGTAACTGTAGGCACATTTGGTTTCAAAATTATTTTGTGAAGTCTCAAGTGCAACCACTGTGTTTATTACATGTTGTCCTTGAATGCAATCTGTTGATATCATAGCCTGATATAACTTTTGGGTTCAAGAGATTGGGAAAGGGTAATCTTCATCAGTGATAATGGCACTGTTGCATTGTGACACTGCATATCTCCCTTTGTGAAATATGTTACAGAGTTGGAGTACAGGTGATTAAGTTAAGTCAACTTTTGACATCAAAACACTGCATGTTGGGATTATATTACATCATCATATAGAAACAAAGAATTAGTATGATTGTATGAACATTATTGCAATGCATTACATTGCATGCACTGTAACATTTTGCAAAAGATTTGTTAAAATCATACCTAGATGGGATGAAGCATTTGTTTTCTACACAACTACCCACTGAATGTACAGTTCCTTTTCAAACTTCACAATGTTCAGCTGATTATGGACATTCTATGTCATTGCCAGATGTAGTTCAAATCTGGTAGCCATACCCTCAAGGCTATAAATCCACTCCTTGTTATTTATCTAAACTTGATAATGCATGGGTTTCATGCCCTTTTTACTCCTATATTGCACATATGCTTCTTGTTAAATTACTGACGGAGTTCAATGACCTCCTATTATACAGGTTACTCTCTGCTGTCCTCTGCATACTCATGCTATCATGTGAAACTTTGCTCTTCTTGAACTGTTGAAAAAAGATTTCATGAATTCTCAAAATAAATTTTCTTACTGCATAATTTAATTTTAATTTCATAATTTTAAGTAGAGAAAAATATGTTTTGATTGAATGGAATATATTCTTGGAACCTTTTCAATCTGCTGCCTAAAATAGGAGAAGAGAATTTTTTTTTTCATTGTCAAGTGCTTTAATGAGTTACTGGAAAAGCACTCTGTAATGACAGTTTTTATTTTAAGTACTTTGCTTACAGGAATCAAGCTTGTTAACCCTATCAGAATAAGACAATTTACTGGGGAAAAGGTTAAGTTACTTGCCACTCATTTTCAGATTTTGGTACAGAATTTTTGTTACAACATTTTTTGAGAGTTTGGTTATTTTTTAAGATGAAGGATTTAAAACTTCAATCTAATTTGTTTTCTTTCTCTCTCTCTCTTTTTATGACAGCATGGTCTGATCAGAACAAAAGATGAAGACTTCATGATCCAGCCCCTTCCTCAGCACTTGATACCGGCCGACCACGACTCACCTGTAGTACCACATGCAGTATACAGGCGTTCGGTAAACACATCAACAATAAAGTTTGCAGAGAAGAAGGGACATGACAGAGAAAGGCTCCGAGAACATCATTCCAATTCAACCAAACAGCACTATTGCGGGAGGAGAAAGAAATGTAAGTGAAATGAATTTTTTCCAGAGTTTAAATCCAATCTGTCTTCTACAACTGGTGGCGGAGTAAAGGGGTGAGGGGGCACAACCTGCCTGTACCTGTGCCTCTGCCTCCAATTAAACCTAAATGCGCATAATTTTAGATCACCAAGGAAATATGTGATATTTCGACCATTTTGCCATTGTTTTGGTTTTGTGCCCCCTTTAACAAAAATTAGACTTTACTTGAAGGTACCTGAAAAAAGTGTGCCTCTGTAAAGTCTTGGATGTGCCCCTGTTTGCAAACGTCCGTATATCATAAACAAAATATAAAGAAAATATCTTGAAGATGTAAAAATAAAGAGTTCAAATGGAGTTTTAGTATTAGATGACTCGGGCTAGTCAGTGCTAGTGTGAGATGAAGTGCCTGACTGAATACGTCTCTCAGATTTTCATTCATTTGTTGGTTGTGGACAAGGGGATGAGTATCTGTTGTTTGTTAAATCACAAAATTGGAATCTTGATAACGATCATCAACCCCAGTTGGTCTTTCTGGCTCTCGAAAGAGTCGTTTTAAAGACAACCCTTCTTGTTTCCCACATGTATCTGCTCCGTTAATAGAGCGCATCCCCTGTATGACCGTACAAAGGCGGCTGAATTAACTAGAAATCATGGACAGCTCTAAAGAAGAAAAAAGAGCGCTCTTATACAGATGACTTCATCTACAGACTGCGGGTCTAGCTAGGGTCTGGACACTCGATGTCATTTGAAAGGAATCGTATCCAAATCCAGAGCCTTGGTTGAACGGTCTGATACTCCCTACCAAGCACTTTACTGGTACCCGCTTTATTCATGGTTTCTTGTCCCCTCCCGTGAGAAAAGTTTTGTTTTAGACCCAATGAAAAGATGGGATTTATGATGAGAACCTTGTGGTTGTCATAGAAGAATGGCTTTAATTGGACCCCTTCATGGGGTATTGAACAATTATTCTATTTGAAAGAGGTTTCCCATGCATATTGATATTTAATTATGATGTTGATTGGAGTCTAGATTTTGGTTTAAAAGACAGAAAAAGACAAGCTCCGGTAATTTTTTGTTTTATAAAAAATTGTCCAAACCAATATGGATTCCCCCCTTAATTAAATGCTTCTAGTAGAGTCAAAGAGGCTTAAAAATTCAATAAGATGTCTCAAACTTCAGACTATGATTTAGAAACGAAACAAAAAGTTGTTTTTTATAAATAGTAATAAAATGGTAGGAGATATACAGACAGGGCTTATTTGTGTTGAATGTGAAATGTACAGTTACTGTATGTTGTTTGCAATATTCTAAAAGATAGAGAAAGAAGAGGCACTTGTTTTTTTTTAAACAAGATATATAGGCTGTTTGCTGGTGGGATACTATCATTGTAATATAATTGAAATGTTGTAAAGATGATATGTACCAATCTTTTTTTCACATTTCATCATTAACACTTAGTCAACTTGTTGTGGTATCGGCCATATAGCTAGACATGGACTCTGTCAAACTTGTGCACTTACATTTCATGCGTATGCTCTATCACGGTATTGTACTACTATTTTCTTATTGAATGAAGAGACACAATAGATAGTAGGAATAGTGAAGGCTAACTGGGGATGTGGTTTTAAACATAGACACGCTTCTGTAACTCTTTTACGCCCCATGAATCGGCTTGATAATATCTTCACGTTCTTCACAGAGACAACAGAACAATAACAGGACTACCAAGGGGAGGGGAAGCACCTGTATTGCGGTCACAAACTGGGGGGGGGGGGTGTACGCTCATCTGCAAATTTATCATGTTAAATGCTTTGTGTTTAAGTTGGAGAACATTGTATTTATTAAGTCAGGTATACATGTGAAGAGATTTGTTAGGATCAAGATGGGAGGGTCTTTAGCATGGTTGGTACATCATGTACAGCAAAGCCTTGGAAGTGGGAAGATTAGAACGTCGCCAAATCGTGATCCGATTTTAATGATGACTCTATACTGCGCTCACTTTAGAATTGGGATTTCTAAGACCTCATTAAAGCATCTTTATTTCAAGGTCTATGAGAGAGAGTACCTACTTAGACATGATTAGCCAGGTAATTCAACCCAAAAAAAGTTAACAAGAAGGATTTTATCGGTTATCAGGTTATGCAAATGAGCAGAATGAATTCATGTTCATTGGATGAAACAAGACCTGTCTGGGAAGATTGATATCTCTAGACTTTTTTACAGCTTTAAGCTTCAGATGTTTTTAGAAACAAACTTTCTAGGTTTGTGAGTCATTATTTGGAAAGAGATGACATGAACAGCCTGTAAATGTGGCATTTGCATGAAAATAATGAAATGCTTTCCAGTAAGAAGAACATGTAACAATGAATTTAATGCAATCTGTGCCTTCCATATTGCTTGTTACACTACTGTTGTCCTCATTTCCATCCCACATCAAAATTCAAGCTTGTTACACTTACAGGTGGCCTACAGCAGACTTTGTATGAGAAACCTGAAAACTGACCACTGACCAAGACCATACGAATCAATCACACAATTTTCCAAACCATTTCAGTTAATCCCTGTGTTCTTTGTCACATCAACATATAGATCAGTGGCCAGATAACCAACAATCGGTCAAGTGAACGGACCCAATACGTTACACTTGCAAAGTTTAGTATTTGTTTGTGAAATCTGACTTTACAATCTGGCTAATTTGAGTTGACCTCATACTGTCTTTAAGCATGCATTCCCCTCCCCGCCTATCGCTCAAACTGAACAGCTTTTGATAAACCTGTATGAAAGAACGCTTAAGTTATGATTATTGTACTTTGAGAGTAGAGTCAACAAATTACTTTTAAAGACACATGGCTTTGAAAAAAATCTCATTTCATTCCTTGATTACATCAATACATTCTCACTATATAGTCTGCTGAAATCAGTGGTAGATGTAGAACTACTCGGTCTCCAAGTATTTGAAGTTAACAAACTTTTCTTGTTTGTTCTCCAAGCACCCTATACAAAATGTGATTTCTTAGCTGCATATTTTGGCAAATTGATGACACAAACAGGCTATTGTATCAGTGACAGCACCTCATTTTGAAAACAAGCAACTCTAATCATGACTTTTTTTTACTAAGTTCAAAAGGAACATCTACAATCTCTCTCATGTCATATACCCTTATTGTTACCTACCTGAAACCCTTTTAAATTGAATTCTATCCTTCCGGAGGTGTCCCAATGTGCGCCTTTAATACCCTCAGAAGGAGAAAAGCACAAGGAACATCTAAGTTGTTAATTTGTTTGACCTCAACGCGAGTCGTCATTCACCAAGACAATGGTGGCTACAGCAATTTTCTCTGCTATAAGTGTGTTGTATTGTGACAAGTATTTGTGTTCTCTATATACCTTTCTGACCTATCCTTCACATTTGTAACGACTAAATGAGCAGTCTATCACTGCATATAGTCAAGCAGTGTCAGATTTAGGGTAACTAGCAACTTATCTGAAGCCTTGTAAATGGTAGAGCTGATGTAAAGGCAGATTCATTACATTTTTTGAGACCATTGTGGCATTTTGTGGTTGTCATGATCTAGCATTCTGATGTCTAGGTTTGTGATACTTAAGAATGATTTATCAAGACTTTTCTGATATGCCTATAAGTATAACAACATGCTGATGTTAATGGTTAAGATTGAACTTAAGCATTGGACAGAATGTGTCGGTTCATATTTTGTGTTCTTACAGCCACAATGGCATTATAAAGTCTGTGTTAAAGTATATGATAAGCATGATACATGGTATATGATAAGGCTCCAAACAGATTATTTGTCCTATTTTGAAGGTATATCAAAACAGCTTTTTAAAAAAAATAGGATAATAGGAGGCATTTGGTATTACAAGAAAATTAATCTTATTGTCTATTAACTTGTCATCTTCAGTAGATAACTTTTTCAAGAACAAAATATCATATATTTGCAAACATGGTTAACTTAAACTAAGTATAGGAGCTCTGAGAGACTCAGCTTATATATAATAACAATTTTATCCTCTTTCAACTTAGTTTTATTTCACATAGATATTTTCATAGAATTTGTAAAACAACTTAGTTGATGGTGTGATCCACAATAGTGACTTGGATTTCTCATATGCAAGTGAAAATTAGCTCATCGCTGATACAATGAATCTAGTTTAGGAATTCCATTTTTTAAATAAAGTTTATCATTTTTCAATTGTTTGTGAATTTAGACCTGACTACTGTACTACCTTTAAGGAGCCTGTTATTTTTGTTTGTGTTGATCTCCAAAATAACAAATACCTAGACAAACACAAACAACTATTTGTCTATTCTGTCTATCTGTCACTGCCTATGTGCCTCTGTATATTTTATATGAGGCAATGGTGATAAACTTTGTATAGTGCAGTGGTTTTCAGCAGAATT
Organism: Strongylocentrotus droebachiensis; assembly: GCA_035222895.1. Taxonomy (NCBI): domain Eukaryota; kingdom Metazoa; phylum Echinodermata; class Echinoidea; order Camarodonta; family Strongylocentrotidae; genus Strongylocentrotus; species Strongylocentrotus droebachiensis. Next base: position 105,734 of record JAVYIG010003584.1, on the reverse strand, counting down.
ATTTCACATATACCATTTCATAAATATTTTCTTTCGTTTTGACAACCTGAAGTGAGGGCAAAAGTTTATTCACTTGATGAACGACTATTTCAGCAGAATGATGGTGTGGAAACCTGTCAAAGGCATTTTCCGCTGGATAATTTTCTTGAAGTTGGAGGAAACAATTATCCCCCATGGATTAATATTCATTCAGGGGGTTATACCTGAGAGAACAATTGTTTTAGAGGTTAGCAGCAGCTGCACGATTTAGAGTAAAACTGCATTTTTTCCTTTCCCCCTCGAGACATCATAAATAAATGAAAATTGTAATATTTGATGTATCCCCTGCGTAGTAGCACTTCCGCTAAAGACTTTCGTTTTTTATTTATCTATACGCAGTATGAATTTATTGCTACAGGTGTTTGAGTATGGTGTCCGTGAACTGTCTGTAGGATTATCAATCAAACCTGGGAACTTGTGATAAACTAGGATGATTGATAAAAATATATATCTTGCTTGTTTTAACTGTGAAATTGTATTTTTACACTTTCTTTTCAAAATAGCACTTGCAAACAACGTCTGAAATGAAGTATGAGTGAAGAGTATTGATGAAAGTGTTGTTTTTGGCGAAAATTTATGTACGTCAACTTCATTTTCGTTGAACATTCTTGAGTATTCTGTATGGCAGCATTGACCATTGTTGATAAGGACTTTTTTAATATTGTCTGATATGTTTTGATTTCATGAATTTTGAGTTTCCTTGAATCCAGGATCCCTGGTTATGTGTCCTTTCAATTCTTTTTTGCTTGTATGCCTATTCTACTAATCTTTAGTCTGAATTCACGTTTCTCATTAAGAAGAAAACCCAAATTCTAGAAAGTCACTTTGAGTACACCAGAAAGAGACCCATGGGAGCACCCCATGTTCCTGGTTTTGAGCTGGGAGGAAGTGATTCTGGTTGGCGGCTTCTACAAACTTAGCTTACAGAGGTTAAAAAACCTCAAAATCTATACCGTTTGTGGTCATTTATTGAAGTTATTCAAATTAACCAAGAAATCTACAGTGTCTTGGGAATAATTTGGTGTTTGACCCCTCTTATAAAATTTAAGCATCTTCTATCCATGTTGTCAAAGTTTTCCCATCGTGTTGTCAAAGTTTTCCCAGAAGTCTGTCTATGTAAGAAAATATAATTTGGCCAAATTCCACTTTTGTTTCTTGCTTAGAGTTTAAAAGTCAAATCTTTCTGATTTCAGACTAAATGGAACTAAGAGGTAAGATTATTTTTTCGGTTTAATGCAGAGTTCAAGATTTTGACACCATGCATCATTTGACATTTGAATAAGCTATTTTTGAGATACATATTTTAAAGGTGGTGTGGTTTTTGTTTTTAAATTTCAAAGATGTTGATTGTTTTCAGGTAAAAATGCTCCAATGTTTGTGAACCATTTCACAGTTCATTTCCTCTTTCACAGATTTGGGAAGTTGTCTGCATCCTCCTGAAGAATGAATAAGAAGTGTTATTTTTCTTGCATGTTGTATGTTCTGAGAAAGCCCAAAGATTTTCTGTTTGTAGTTAACTATTGGATACTGTTCAAATAACAGACAAATCATGCATCATGGAGTAACATGATACATGACATTAATGTCAAACCATATCTGGTGGCAATTCGAATTAATAGAAATTTGTCTTTGTTTGTAAATTTTGTTGGCTTAGTTGTAGATTCAAGTGCTTGTTCCTTGTTTTCATGTTCCCACTACTATAATGTCAATGTATCATGTATCATGGAGTAACATGGTACATGACATTAATGTCAAACCATATCTGGTGGCAATTAGAATCAATAGAAATTTGTCTTTGTTTGTAATTTTGCTGGCAAGTTGTAGATTCAAGTGCTTGTTTCTTGTTTTCATGTTACCAGTACAATAATGCCAACGTATGTGTCATTTCCTTCTTGTTCTAGTTCTACTCTTTCCTGGACAAAAACCTCCTCCATCCCTCCAAGTCCATTATCAGTTTCTCATTCTCCCATTTCTCCAGGGCATTGCATGTTGAGGGTTTTTGAAATGTATCACTTTTTCATTGCCATCTTTTATTATGGTGATTGAAAACAATTCTGATGTTGCAAGGCAAATGTATTACTTGGAAAGAAGTGCTGACATTGTAAGACAATAGGGTGTCTTATATTTTGTTCATCTTGGTTGGAAGTTACTTGAGTCTTGTAGATTGAGGTCATCCCAGACTCTTAACATCTTAACGTTTCATCAGTTGAGAGCCAGAAGGGTTTTAAAATCTGTGTTGAAGTATATAGGAGTTAATATCCTACTGGCTCTTGACAAATCTGATGTTAAGCAGAATGGCATAAGCTCTGTGCAGCATGGAAGATGATATAAGTTAATAATAATAATATTCTGTTCTTGTATAGCGCATATCACATTATAACGTCCCTATGCACTTCCAAGGAGCTTAAGAAACTTATTACCCCAGCTTTAACTCTGGCAGCCGTTATCAGCCCACAGTGCATTTCAAGGAATAATCCTACCATGTACCCATTTACCTCACCTGGGTCGAGTGTGGTAAATGTAGATTAACGTCTTACCAAAGGACATTAGTGACGCTACAGGACTTGAACCGCGGACCTTGTGATCCACAGTCCAGTGACATATCCACTCAACCACGACACCTCTACTTTGTACTCCCCTGGCTCTTTGCAGATGATTTTAACCTAGTTCTTCTTCAGCTGTTACCTGTCTTATTTTCCCCTTTTGCAAAGATAAGTACCTTGGTCCTTCCCAATCATCAATCTCATCATGTCAAATAGAGATAGAATGAGACAGATGTAGAGATTGTCAAGATTGTTGCCAACATTTTTGCCAAGACTATGGTGTCACCAGTATGGAGGCATAACCAACATGAGTGCTGAATGATTTATATTCCAGTACAGTAAATGGCTAGATATGTGACACACTTTATGAATTGTTTAAATCTAGGTCTGTTTTATGATGCTGATGGGGGTGTTGTCAGGATGGTGCCCGGTGGTTTTTAATTCATTCTTTAATATTTTTGTAGGGGGAGGGGAGAGGGAAGGGGGGTTCTGTCTCCAAAGATGTTCCTTTCATGTCGAATTAATGAAGTTGTATAATCTTGTATGAGTTTTCTGATATGCAAATTTTGAAACTACAGAGGTATATTGACAATTCACTTGAGTGCCATTACACATCCCTGATAAGTTTTAAATAGATTCTACCATAGATCCTTATATCAAATATAGCAGAGCTGATCAACAAAAGTTCCCTAGCTTTATTTGCTCTGATATTAAGGCATGTGTGGTCATGCCTGTTGTTCATAAACATCACCAGGTTTTTTAGAGGTATCCAGAGAAGATGTGGACTTTTTTTCTGGACAGTGGCCAACCAAAGAGGCATGGTCAGCCAAAGGGCATGGTCAGCGATACCGGAACAAGCTGCCACAACCCACATACCGGTCAAGATGAGAACATTGTCGTCAGGTTATTATAGAAGTAAACCCTTCCCTCTTGAAGGGCTAGCTATCAGCCGTGCATGGCGCATCAATTAATCTAGCCCATCTTAGGTTTATTCTAGTCAAGGGATCTGACAAATAGTTGAAATGTCTGATGGAATGATTTGGTCACCACCAGCCCACTTCTTTCAAGTCCCTTGATGCATGCGGGGTGAAAGGAAGGATCGTCTCCATTAGCCCCAGTTTTTCAAGATGGCCCCCAATATCTGGGGCCCGTTTCATAATTTTTTTAAATCTATAATTAATGCTAAATTTCTATGACACATTTGCTCTCAGCCAATCAGATGCTATGATTTCAGTAGCTTATAACAGTAGCTTGTAACTTGTTATTGATATCAAGTTTTATGAAACGGGGTCCAGATCCAGGAAATGTTAACCCAATCCCAACTAGTGAGAGCTAACTGGTTGCGAAGACACAATTGTAGTGCTACTTCACCTATGTACTTGGGATGCTGGTTTGAGCTCTTATCCAGGGCGAGCTGGGGCTTGTTCATGAAATAGCGTGCTTTTCCGCCAAATAACAGGCTCATTCACTGTGAGGTAAGAGTGACTATAGGAACTCCAACCTCTGTAATACCCTGAAAGGCCTTCATTGGTCTAATATGTAATATCTAAAGCTTTAGCTTGCTTGGGCTAACCTTGGGGAGAACCTCTAACATGTAGTACTTCTGATACATCTGTTACTTATAGGTTCTAGATTTTGGAGATAACATTCTCTTGCGATTGATTTGAAGGTGACCTTTCTTTATATCTAATTGCTTATGGTTAGGTAATGAGCAAAGATTGTAAGACTATATACACTGAGAAAGGAGTATAAGTTCAGAAGCCCATGTATGGCCCTGTCTTATAAAGAGTTGATATTAATCGCAACTTATTTGCGATTGATATCAATTGCAACTATGTACATAAGAGATAGGAGACTGCAAACTTGCGATTGGTTTGAGGACTTGATTGATCAATCGTAACTCTCTATAAAACGGGGCCAAGATTTTGTTAATAACCTAAATATTGCAGTCGGTATATATGGGAAATGCATAAAATGATCTGAAAAGGAATGAAATGTAATAAACCCTGGAATAAAAGGACTCTTCAAAGCCAGAAGGGTTTTAAATTTGTGTTACAGCATATGAGGTAACGCCATTCTTGCTCTAAACTGATGAAAAAGACGTCAAATGGGCCCTACAGATGTCATCTTCTGAATCATCTTGTATAATGATACATTTTACATATGCTCCTAACAATAATATGACTCAATCAATTAGTCTCTGCCTTCCCCTTAAGCCATAAATCACTTGAAATAGCATATCATTATTCCAGACTGCCACAGTGACCATATCTTACTGCCAAAGCTTTAGAATGGTAGCTTGCAAACCTACTCAAATTTGTCATGTACCTACCTCCGGTAAAAGATATGAATAGTACTAATGTGTCTCCCAGAGATCTCGTTATAGAAAGATAAGTTCATTAGGTATATCTAATTTGCACAATCCTGCATCTGTATTGCAGTAAGAGTTCCACCAGGTCTTTCAACTTTCAATATCTGTAGGGTGCAGTGGTATTGTACCATAGTTGTCCCCAATATTTTCCATCTAAATTTCTTAAAGTGAGGAGAGTTATGGAGCTTCACTTTGAATCCAAGAAGTAGCAATATGGAGTACTTAATCTCCCTTTTTAATTAATGATATTAATAATATTTGATAACAACTGCAATCAGATTATATTGCATTTTAATTCTGGATTTCCTCTAGAAACTCAATATCATAATCGGTACAAACCATATACCACACATGAATATGCAGTTATGACCTATCCGCACTCGTTAAAGATTGAGAACTCTTACAACTGACCAAAGGTAGAAAGCATCTGAGTAAATGACACAAGTACATGGGCCTGACCTCCACACCTAATTAGAAGAACTTAAAAACTGGACTTGAAAAGAAATAAAAGTCCAGCAGGTATTGATATTAAACAGTAACACTATAACTGTGGTTGACCAGGATTATTTGAAATACAAGATGAAGCTTACTTTTCAAGTATGAACAGGTCTATTGTGATAACACTTATGATGGGAAGATAATTGCTTCCATATGTCATCATGACTAATTAGAAAGACATACTCCTTTTAATGTCATCAGCTTTGAAGTGTGAGTTCCCCCACTGGTCAGAGGCAGGTCAGTGTGTTGGATTAAAGGTAAGGAAGAAAGGTTTGAAGTCATCTATGATAGTTCAATTAAAAAACAAAGAATATTTAACCATTACTATTGGTTAGAAACCTGGTTGAAATACACTAGACGCCAATCAAAAGAACGTTTGAAGAAAAAAAAGGATGTCGTTTAGCCAGTGATTGATAAATGCTAGCCTCAAAAGTAGTTTAAAAGTTATCTGTTTTGAGCCTGAACATTCGTCAAGTCTAAATAACAAGAGGCCTGTCTACATCAGCTCGAGATTGCTAAATAACCCGCTATTTTAACTGATGATGACAGGCCTAAGGATAAGCCCTGCTATCTCCAAACACATGAATTTATCTATAATTTTGAGAAACTATGAGATTAAAAATATGAATATTTTAAAGTTATTATAGTTAGTCAAAATTACACATTTCCACCCTAGACTCTTGAGAGAAAAGAAACCCTAATGAATCATGCATTGTTCATTACTAAAATAAACTCTAATGACAGCCTAAGTTATCTTTGTCACAATACACAATTGAGATAACAAACGTCATGGAAATATAGTGAATTTTCCCTAGACATCTTTGTTTAAAACATAAATGAGCAAAGAGGAGACACGTGTAGGAAACCCCTTATTTCATTACGCCGATGAATATCGTGTTACAAACATGTTGCCAGTGTCATCAAAACATAAATATACCTTTGTGTTAAATAGAAATCTTTTGCGTCTTTCCTACAAGAGATGTTGGATGATGAAGCGGAATGCAAGGGGGAAAATAGCACCCACACTTGGGAATCGACAATGTAACAGGATGTCCCCTGTAGACTGGGAAGTTGGATGTTAAGAACTGTTTTTTGAGGCTAGAGATGTCTTGTCTGTCATTGGGATGGCGGCATCACTAACATAGCAGCAATCATATGCAAACACTGCACCTAGAAATTACTGCAAGTCAAAAGATATATATCTGGTCAAAATCACAATAGCCTTCCTCTCTCCAGACCATCTCACTCCCTGGACAACTTTTCAAGACAATTTTTTCTCTGTAGGACAATTTTCCTGAAGTAGGTTTTCCAGAGATGATAGAACAGAGGAATTAAATGTGTCCTAGTATCATTGAAATACTGCCCACCCTCCACCCCCAGAAACTCCCAAAACACTGAAATTGTGAAATCAAGAAATCATCTGTTTGGAGTAACGAGGGTATAGATTCAATGAGTTGATGCCTTTGTGGCTGCCAGGAGAAGAAATATCAAACCATATTTGTAAAGTTAATACGGTTAGTGAACCTCACAGTGCATGTTCACATGTATATTGACATTATGAATCCCTAGAGTTCAATACCTGATTGGGGGGGGGGGGGGGGGAGACCACAATGATGATTATGAGTCAATACACATTTGCTTTCTTATTCCAGTTCAGGCTGAAAAATATCATACATATAAATGTATAACTCTATGCATTTTATTTGTCATGTTTACTATATTGGCTCCCTTATTTGTTTACGAGATTATACCTCAAGTAAATTGAAATAATGAGATAACAGTAATCTGTCTCTCTTCATTTCCCATCTCAGAATATTTGAAGTCCTAGCAATCTGAAAGAATAATTAACCTTCAGATTTATTGCAGAGATAATAGCCCCATTAAAAAGTGGAATTTTTATGTCACCCTATTTGGGGAATTGTCATATTCTGAACTTTTAAACTTTGGTTTTAACACTCAAGTGTGAAAAACCGCAGCTATTTGTGAACAAAAGTTTTATAACAAATCATAATTGGGTCATTTTATTGATGGCAGCTCCATGGGCAATGAGCACTTTATTTTAGATGCCAATCTAAAATGGTGATCATTTATTTCATCTTTTGTACTCTTGTTCCACTAGGTAGTTATTTGTATTTGTGTTAACAAGCGTGGTTCAGTGGTTTCTGTGCTTGACCAACGATCAACAGTAGATTGTGGGTTCAACTTTTATGTCATTGATTGATAATCATCCACAGACAAAAAGATTCTGTTTAAATTAAAGTTCCTATCATTTATTTTGTAGAATGAGCATCTATATAGATAGAGGGTGTAGTCGTAGCAAAACAAATAATAAAACAATGGCTTGAATAGTCTTTCTATACATTTTAAATACATGAGAACAGGTTCCAACTTTTTTGAACAATCTGTGGTGTTTACAGATCTATCTGCGCAGTACCACAAATAGGATCAATCAGTAATTTCTCCATCCTTACTCTGAGGTACCAAACTCATTTTCTCGGCATGTATTGCTTTCCAATCGGCATTCCTCATCACCATAGCTACGACAGCGCAAAAACAGGCACATGGACGTCAACAGTATATCCTCACATGCCTTAAATCGTACCCACCACCTCAACTTATTTTCGTCAAAAGAGCGGGATATCCCGTACATGCAGGGGGTGTTTTGTTTCCCCTTTTCGGATTTCCTATGTTGCCAGAAGTTTATTCATGTTCCTTAAAAATGTCATGAATTAGCAGTTGACTGTAACATGACCTGTATGTTAAAGGGTAGAACTGAAGAGAGCCTGCAAATCAAACGTGATTTCTTACGCCTACATATAGGATGACAGTAAGGACATTGATTTATATAATTATCCAAACAATTTGAAACAGAAAGGACACGGATGACCTTTTCGCTAAAGGCCAGATCCCACTAGGCTTAATAGATGTATTGTTTAAAATAAGAGCTTTTCAGAATTATGCATCCTGAGAGGTTATCCATAGCTTTAGGAAAGTTAAGCCTACCAAAACCCACAATTTTGACGGTATCTCTGGACAGAGAAGTTTGAGATTCTCCCTGAAATTTGATTTAGCTTCATGGTTATGTTAGGCATCAAAGAATAAAGCTTGTACAAAATGAACAATGTCATTAGGAACTAAGTCACAAAACTAGTCTCACCAAGTGTTTCTTATGAAATAGGTTAAAATTCTACTAATGTGATGGCTTAACATGTTGTTGTAAAATAATCATTTTTGCAAAATCATAAGTCTTGATCATCTTGATCACGAGGGAAGATGTATAAATCCTTTAAAACAGGGACAAAATTAAGAAAAACAAATTTCAGAAAAAGAGATTTCCTTTTTGAAACCAGGACTTGATCACATCAAGGAGAATAAATCTTTCAGGAAGGGAAGCCGAAAGAAACATTACATCTTGTTGTTTTTAACAGTGGGTGGAAGGCATTGATTGACATCAAATGTTTCTTTTTGATTTTTTTTTCTATCCCATTTATCAATGTATAATGTTTGAAAAAGGATGTTAGTACAACTTCTTGCAAAGTCTTCTTATGGTGCACCAGAGTTTACCACAAATCTGCCAGCCAGCACTTGAAAAAACTTAAGTGGGAAGTTCAAAAAAATATGGCTTAGCAAAAACCCTTCATACAACTTTCATCATAGATTTCTCTTCACAGAGTCAATGAACTAAATGCAGTGTTAGAAAATACAAGTGTTTTATGGATAGAGCATTTTTCAATAAAAACGGTATGACTAAACCATGACTCCATATCAGCTAGATTGATCTACAGCTGTACCTACATGCACTTGCGGTAGAAAGACCACTTCAAGTGATGGTGCATACATATAATTTTGTGATTTAGTGGTGAGTGTAGGGATTTCAGCTCGAGATATCATATCTGGGGGATTAGGGTGGATTATTAAGGTTTAATACCAGATGGTGGTTATGATTCAGATCAATATTTGATAGTGGTAAGTGCAGTTCCATCATATCGTCTGTTGAGAGCCAGAAGGGCATTAACTCTATGTAAAAGTATATGTGTGTTGTTTTCCATTTTTATTTCTGTTTCTAACAAAACATTACAAATCAATTATAATCATTAACAAAATTAAGGAATACATATTGGAAACACAGAGGGCAACTGCTTGTACAATTTGGACACCCCAAATGATAGTTGGGAATATACTGAGTAATTCAATTAACAAATTCATAACTACAAAAAGGAACTAGAAATAGTATAAAAAAAAGGGGAAAATGTGTTAATGCCCTTCTGACTCAAAACAGACCAGAAACCCTGGAATGGAGCAGAGGTTAACCATCATCCCTTGATCAGAGAGATAAATATTCCCCTGTTTACTTAGTGAAAGTAGAATATCTTGTTTTGAGTTGAATACTAAGTAAGATATACTATGGACAATTTGTGTGATGCTGTGATCAAATTTCATCAAAAAATGTTATTGTTAGATATAGGTAGAGCTGTTATAGCACAATGTTTTTTCAAATTCTTATATAAAAAGTTGTTATGTTAACATTGATGTGACATTGACTTTACAAGCTGGCTTTGAATGTTAGATTCATCTTTTTTTTTTTTTTTTTTTTTATTACACTCAATTATCAAGCTAGAAGCTATCAAGCTTTTTGTAGCAGAATGTGGGAATGTTGTTGGGATTATATAACTTATTCATATACCAGTTAATATTCATGTAGTGATAATGATCAGTGAAACAAGCTGAACATTGATGGTATCCAGGGGGTTAAAGACAGGGGTAAAGACAGGGGTACCCTGGATGACAACGCCTTGCCACTGCGGACATGACTGGGTGATCCTTGAAAGGAAACGCACAGAACGTTTGATTTCCTAGCTACAATTGAAAGAGGATCTGACCTTGCGATGGAGAGGCTAATGTAGAGGAGGGAAATGGAACGGATTGGAGCAATGGAAAGATGGAGATTCAAAGAGGGGGTTGTATTTGTCGAGAGCTAGAATGGTGTTATCTCTTATTAAAATACTACACAGTCGAGATGTCATTGAATATGCATCTTTTGTGAATTGATATGACATTGGCCAGCTGGCAGAAGGGCGTTAGCGCATGAGCGACTCGAATACTACTTTTCAAATTATTCGCATTTACAAATTTGTTTTATATTTAAACTGCTTTCCGTCCGTAAAATTGGTTTAAAACTTAAAAGACTAATAGAAATGTTATAGTAGAACAAGGCCACAATATTTGTTGTTGGAAATAAGTCAGTTTTAAAAAAGTTTGTGGTGATTTAGTGCTAACGCCCTTCTGCTCAATGTTTCATTTTAGACCTGAAATTTGAGCTAACGGCCTTCTGCCACCCAGGCGACGATGATTTGGGTTATTTAATGGAACATATTGGAATACATGTGGGTTCTGAATAATGAAAAATGAAAAACCTCCATGGGGGGGGGGGGGGGGGGGGGTAGAGATGGGGTTGAGAAGTGAAACAAAACACATTTTAGGAGTAATTCAAACAATTTTAAGGAGTAATCCAAACCATTCAATATTTGAAAAAGTATCAACTCTATGTGCTTAGTTTTACCAGCAGTTTGTAAAAAAAAAAAGAAAAAAAAAAACCTCATTGAATATTATTCTCTATTTGAAATACTCCCATGTAAGTGGACACAGCACAGTAAACAAAATACTAAACAGACATTTATAATGTCAACGTATTGCGTAGGAGGAAAGAGATGGAGAGTATGTCAATCAATGTTAGCCTATTATCACCTTCAGCGGCTGTTTGTCCTGCCAACATTTCCTATTTCATGAGATTTCTTTGAATTTCGTCTAAATCCCTTGGAATTGCTTTCAAGACCCTTGACTTATTCAACAATGGGTCAAGGATATTAGATGCTTTCGATAGCTTTCCAAACATCGCTGGACTTGACACATGTCTTGATTGCCAAAGTCAAAGAGAAAATGTTGTTTTATTCCGGGTATGCAATATTTTGTTTAAAGGTGAACTTCAAGGTGATTTCTTATTTCAATTAAGTTTGGAAACTTACATTTAGTTTTAGCTAATAGAAAATACAATTACAGTAACGATGAGAAAACCTCAAATGATTAATGAGGTCTAGAAGTTATAGGAGTGTATGAGAATCTTATAGTACTTTTGTAATTTCGTGATTGAATATTGTTTACTGAAGTTTCACAGCTCAATGATCATAGCAAGGTGACAAAAGGTAAATGATTAAACAGATAATTTGACATGAACATATCACAAAAGGATGTCAAACACCATCATACTCATTTTTTTTGCCATTTCAGTACAATTTTCACTCACATTTTGCTGGAGTGGTGTAAAAATCTGAACGGATTTATCATAAGTTCATTATGCTATAAACTCTCTAATATCTAAATGATTTATTAAATTGAATTAAAAATCTGTAATGTTGATAACTGTTGAATACATTGACCTATTTTCCTTGTTCTTAGTCAGAATTGTGAACTGTCCCCAGTAGAAACAAGGATCACAAACACTGATTTTCTTCTGTATATATGAAACATGGATTACTCCTTTGATATGATACTCTACTTCAACCGAGTCAAAGCTGCTTTAACTGTGCTAACAGTACACCATCAGAACCCTTCACCTCAAGAGCCAGAGAGACTCAAAGATCTAGGCCTCGATTGCCACTGGAAATTGTCAAACCCAACTTCGCATCAAATGTCATAATATTTACCATTGGGGAGATAAAGGGTGTATGTATCTAGTTTGCCATGTTTACAGGGGCCCCTCAACCTAGAGGGTTTCTACTTGACTTGGAGTAGCTTCTTCAACTGCACTTGAAGTCTCTTGAAGTCTTATCTAGGGTGTGTTCAAGCAATTTTTTGAAGCTAGAATCACAAATATGAATCACAAACCAAAACGCCGTTAAAAAACACGGTTACTGCGGGAGAGCTCTTTTTCAGCGTTTCATGTTTCTACACACGTTTATTTTTACGACCGAGGAAAAATCGCTTGAACACAACCTTGTTTTAAACTAAACGTCTTTGAAAAACGTGATTCTAGGTTGAAAAAGTGTTGATTGAATGCACCCTAGGTATCTTGGATGGGCTGTAGGGTGATAACGAATTTGAAAGGTCTCCTTGGACTAATGGAAGATAAATTGGTTGGCTTTGGAAACCGTTTCATGGGTATTAAAGCAAAAACATGCGTTTGCCACCCACAAATTGTATGGTTAGAACAAACAGTATAATTCGAAATATCTCTTGAAATCATGTAGATAGACCGTTGATTTTTTGTTTGTTGTACAAATCGACTACCATTCAATTTGATTCATAGACTTCTATACCTTGTCAACTTGCTGTTCAATTACTATTCAAATTTATTTTGAATGACATTGGAAGAATTTTGTTTATTCATAGTTTTGACAATGTTGCCCTGGGAAGGTTTTCCAAGGTAGGGTCTCAAGGATCTCAAGGATCTCAAATTAGGCATGAAATTGTGCTGCTTGTACAAGCACATTAACTAGTTACATGCTGGGAAATGCTACAAGATTGTTGTTCTTCTTCTTATAATAGAACTACATTTTAAATCTATACCTCCTCAATATGATTGACAGTTACCATTCTGCCTGGGTATAGGTACTCTTTCTTTGTACCCCAGTCTGTTTGTCTCTGTCTCTCTATGTTTTTCTGTCATTTCAGTGGTGCTATTATTTTATTTTCACGTTTTTTGCCCCCCCCCCTCCTTTTCTTTATCCTCTTCTCATTCTTTTCTCACTCTTTTGTTTTTTCCTTTCCATATCTGTTATATACCGGGCATGGTGGCTTAGTCGTTAGAGCGCCCGCCTCATGAACGGGAGGTCGTGGGTTCGAACCCCGGCCGAGTCATACCAAAGACTTATAACAATGGGACCTTCTGCCTTCTAGCTAGGCGCTCAGCATATTAGATTGGAGAAGGGTAGTAATAACATATTATGTTATGCAGGGCCTGCTGGAAGAACAGTTTCATAACTGAAGTGGCTACCCTGGGTAAATAAAAGTTATTATAATTATTATTATTATTATTATATATGTTTAGATTCATATCGTAATGACCCTTGCTCTGAAAAAACAGACAATGTATCGGATATTGTAGGCTTGTCAATAAAGCTCAGAAACTTATGTGGTGAGATTTGTACAGGTGGTAATATTAATAGAACAGTTTCGTAATTCAGGCTCTCTGAGGCAGAGTTAACAGATTTCTTGGATATTTATTTTTGATTGAAGCTTGAAGGGAACACAAGGATCCTTCTTGTTTTCAAGAGTACTCAATGTAAGAGAACCAGCAAGACACCAATTACAGGATATACTCTGTATATTATTCATCCCAATTCCAAAGAAAACTATCAATCCCACGAAAGAATTGAAGAAAGAAAATGTTTTTCAAGTCGGATTCTGTTTTGCACCTCCACAAATCAATGCATGGGTGAGGTGGACCTACTTTGAACAATTCCCAGAGTGTTTCGGATTACTATTTTTATCCGCAGCACCCCAGAGAGCAACTCCAAATAAAGCCGCTATGTATGGCGTAAGGTGCGAAACGATGGCCCGGACTCCAAGAGGTGTTTCACAGGCCAAGAGAATTAGACCGAAAGTCTTTCACCAATTCTCATGGCTTAGGTCTGAAGTAGAGGTGTCAAATTTTGTCTTTTCCTCTCCTTCTCTCTCTCTCTCTCCCGCCAACTTTATGTTTTTCATTTCTAGGGATGAGATCAAATAGGTAACCTAAGTTATGTAGAGAGATATTGGAATGCACTTTGGGAATAACTTTAAAAAGTAGAAAGCTTTAGAACAAAGATTTGGAGCAAATAAAGATTTGGTGTAAGTTTTCATCTGTAGGATGAGGCTGTCCATGGTGATGTTAATGGGAATGTATCAAGTTTTATGAACACCAAACAATACCTTGGTGGATTTTCTTTACTGCTCATACAGTAGGGGACCTTGTTACTCTGTCTTCAATAGAAAGACCCTTGTTCAGTGACTGATTTTGGTTAAAAGAATCATCCATTTTGTTGTGGTATTGCTACGCAGGGATATTTTGGCAAAAAAATGGGAGGGGGGTGGACTGATCTTGTTATTTTTCTGATTTTATTAAATCCAGCTAATAATTCCTCACATTCTTATTCAAACATAACTGGAAAAATATGTTCCAATTCCATGGTTAAAAGATGAGGATGAAAACATTAACAAATATATATTTGTTAGAATTGGCATGGAGATGTAGGTCTTCCTTGCATTTCTTTCGGTTGGTCCTCTATAGAGTTTGCTTCCAAAGACCACAACATCAAAGAATGATTCATATTCCAAGGTCTCCCCTCCTCCTCAGGTCACTTTAAGGTCATGCTAGACCCCCTGCAGTGTTTGGATAACGGCTAGACCCTCTCTCACCTCCCTCACCTCTCTCTCTCTGTGTGTGTTGTATCTGTCTATCCACCCCCTTCTTTCTCTCTCTCTCTCTCTCTCTCTCTATTTTCTCTGTTTCTCTTTTTCTCTCTCTCTCTCTCTCCCCTCTCCCTCTCCTCTCTCTCTCTCTCTCCTCTTCTCTCTCCCCTCTTCTCTCCCTCTCTCTCTCTCCCCTCCTCTCCTCTCTCTCCTCTTCTTGCCAAACCAGGGGGATCCAAAATTCCCAGGGTCCCCACCTATTATCTTAGTCTGTTGATCCAGACATCTTCATTGTTATCAACTCAAGTGGTTTGAGTGTAACAATCGGGATGGAGTGAGATTGATGTATGTCAAGGTGTATCCCTCTCGTCATTCTTTGTGAGATAAATCTTTTCAATTCTTATCACTACTTCAGTTGTGGATGTGATACATTCCTTTATATCATTTGTTTTAAAAGCTGAAGCCAAGGTCTGCATGCCAATTTGATAGTGTTCAAATTACATTTCTGATAACTTGTATTTTGAAAACTTGAATAATTAGTAATGAAGAGTTATCAAATGGAGAAGTTATCAGTGGCCGGAGAAAGAAATATAGTTTAAATTACAGAATTTGTTTGAACTTTAGAGTATTCCTTTGGATAGTTGTATGCATTAAAAAAACACAAAAAATTGTCTTTTGTTGGTCTAAACCTGTTATACACTGTATATTTCATAGAGATTTATATTTATAATCTTGTTTTTTCTCACCATAATTCATCTTAATATGTTATTATGATATTTGTTGTGATTTCTTTTGAATATAATTGCTGTAACCGTTTACTTGTTGAGTTCAATTGTTGTTCAAGGCCTTGCTGAAAAGCAGCTTCTAGCTGATAGCAGGCTTTTTAACCGTGATTGAATCAATAAAATACAAAATACAACAAATTTATCAGGGTATCTGGATACATCATGATTTTTGTATTGCACATTTGAGTTAGTTTCAATAGTACTACTACTAGGAGTCCCCAGTGGTCCAGTGTAAAGATATTTTTTATCCATGAGAGTTTGTTTTGGTCTGGTGTGTAAAAGTGCAGTTTTCCCACAGAGGTTTGTGTTCATAATTTTGTTTTTCTCACCATACTTCTTTTTGAGCTCCTGATTATTTCTGCAATGGTGCCTACATTAATGATCTGTCTTTAGGTCGTAAGTTAATGATATCTTTATAATCTTTATAAACGTACCTTGTCAGAACTTTTGGCAACAAATCCTTTCCAAATATTCACGTTTTGGCATTTTCTTCCTTCCAAGAGGTGGGATGAACTTCTTGAAGCGAAGAAAAAAATGTTGATCTTTGCCTCGCATGTTCAAACACCCTTGGGAAAGAAAGGGACCCACATTACCTGTTCTCCGGTAGCTCTATATATCCAATCAGTCTGCGTAATGAAGAGACTTAACATTCCCAGACCTTCCATGCTATTTGATGTTGATTTTCAATTTTCCAATCCATTGTTGGGGCTCATGTGACTCTTTGGGCGCGTTCATGCTTGATTTTGAAGGTAGAATGAGCGATCTGAAACGCTCATCGTAAACGCTCATCGTGATCGCAGTTCCACGGTGTACTGTTCCTGCTTACTTCTCTGGCTCATCCAGGCAATTCTCCTTGTGTGGCCTTAATTGGTCTTCCAGCTGGATTCGCAAACCTTTACTGTGCATGCTACGTAGACCCACTAGAGGTCAGTGCGTTGACCCCATTTCTTTTTGTGAGTTTACGATCGGCGATCGTGATCGCCGTTTTTCGGTGATTCTACAAAAGTAAGCATGGACGCAACCGTGTTTTAAACTAAACGCGTAACAGATGCCTGATTCTGGCCAGAAAAAGTGAAGCATGAACACGCCCTTTGAAGTTCCAATTCTGGTGGTTAAAGTGCGCTTGATTGGAAACATATTTGCTAGAAATGTTATTCAGGATTGATCATTGTTACGAGTACAGGTCTTTGACTTCATCAGAAAGAGAAACAGGAATCGAGGAGGGAGACAGAGAGAGAGAGAGAGAGAGAGAGAGATAGAGACAGACATAGAGGGACAGAGAGAGAGAGGGAGACTGACAGGGAGATAGATACAGAGAGAGAGAGAGAGAGAGGGAGGGAGATGGAGGGAATGAGAGGGGGTGGGGGTGAAATCAATGTCTGATTGTAAAGATTATACTACTACTACTACTGGTGGTTGTGGTGGTGGTGGGGGTAACAAGTTAATACAATGAACATGTTCACTCATTTTAAGAACTTTTTGGCAACTTTCCGTAGATATATTAGACATCCTGGTATTGATTTTGATGAAAGTATGTGTCCATAGTATGAACTTCTTACATTATTTTTTCAAGAATAAATTGTTTGAGCATCACTGGAGGCTATCAATATCATTGAGGTTATCCAAAGTGACTTCAGAGATTTGCTAGAAATATTATAAAAGAACAGAGTACTCTTTATTGATTTCCATAATGATTCATGTTCAACCATAATTTATTTGAGTGATCCTTGCAGTAGATTTGATGCTAGCTAGCTGCTGATGCATATTTGTGGTGACAACCATAACACGATTGACCACAATGAACTGTCATTGTACTGAAGTGAATGCTAGTTTCGGATCTTAGTGCGGTCCGACAGAAGAATTTATTAAATGTCACTCGCACGCCACGCAGGTATATATGAACTTGTTAAATGAGCACTGTTGTCTATTGCAATGTTTATGACATATTTTGTTTGTCAACTGAGGTGATGATCCAGAAAATTTGTATTTATAGTGGGATATAGTTTGCTTGCAAGTTTATAAAATGTGGTTAGAACCTATGTCATAGCATAGCAAAAAAATATTGAAAAACTAAATAAATGATACAGAACTTTGAAAAAGAGGGCACTAGCATCCCGCTACAGAGAATTAAAAAAAACATGGGGTGATGGAAACATCCTTCATGTTCCCCACCACCTTTGAAAACAATGGAAACACTTTAAAACTTGCAACATTTGGACCGTAAATCTTGCAGAAGTGTGGTCCAATCTTGAAGTCACCTATAAAGAATCTTATCATTCATGATGTTCATACTGTGTGGCATCTGAGGTATAACTCCACTCCATGACTAATTCCAGAGGATAAAGGATCCACTGAAGAGACGTTTGAGATGTGGTCGGTAGATATAAATCTGAAGTCTTGAGGTCCCATATCAAACAGTCCTGACATGTAGGTGAGCCTGCAGAAAGAATTGCTGGAATGGTCCCATTGGTTACCACCAAAATTGTCTGGTATAAAATTTGAGCTTCTTCTTGGAAATAATGCAAGACAACAATGTTTCCTATGTTCATAAAGATTTATGACACATCGTTAATTATCTCCAGACTTCCCTTTATGTAGATAAACAAGGGAACCATTCTTTCCTGCATCTACTTTGACTTGAGAATATTTGCAAAATAAGTGATATATATATACATGTAGACAGGCAATAGAACATTTTACTAACATATTCAAATTCTATGCATATTTTTTAAAGCAAAGGTTGTTCTTGACAACCTGAAAGCTTGCCTGAGGTTTGCCCGACATGGCAACAAGTAATGTTTGCACACTTGATTCCAAGTATTGTAGTTCATTCATTCATAACAAGTTAATGGGATAACTTGACACTAGCTCCCCAGAAAAGGAACATTTATAAATGTTGATATATTAGTAAACAGGTATATTGAACCACTACCAATACCTCAAGAAAATGTTGATTATACCTTTTAAAAGGGCAGAAAGAAAAAGATTCTACAAGGGGTTTCCACCAGCTGTTATGATCAGCCAGACACTTGTAGTGTCATCCCAGGTCAACTAGGGTCAACGGCTAGACACTAGTCCCTTTCTATAGCTGCGTTCATACTTCATATTATGGAGTGTGAACTTGTCAAGTTACATCCTCATTATACTTGTTTCTAATCAATTGGCTAATTGTTTTGGCTAATTGTTTTGGCTAAGGATGTTATATTGTGTATGTGTCTGCAGTAAAGGGGGTTCGGTTTGCAAAGTGTTGAATATAAGGATTCTTTTTTACAGGTGTTCCTTCATCCCCTTTATGTAAGGGTGGGTATTCATTCCTTCAAATCGTTATCATGTTAATCTTATTCCTCTTATTCCTTCTTCAGTACCCTTAAATTATTAGTGGAAGTTGAGAACCGCAGCAAGTCTTGAAATATTGCACTATGTTGCCTTTCTGAAAAAAATCATTCACATCATAAAATTGTTACTTAGCTTCCAATGTATTATGCTGAGTATAATACGATGCGAGTGAAAACCATTTTTTGTTTCAATTTGATTCAATAGCTTAAATTGTTTGTCGAAAAGCATAACACTATTGCCTTGGTTCCAAACTTCAGCAAAGTGTCTGGATACCATCCTTCAGTTAGAACACAGCCTCAAAACCTGAAAGTACTTCTCTCTTATTCTATGATTCACGATGAGAGAATCAATTGGTTTATGGGGACGGGTTATGTTATGGTTAGTGACTGTGTGTCAGTCAGTGAGGTTTGGTAAGTAGCTATCAGAACGCATTGTGAGTAATCCATGAGAACTTTGCTCAAATGGTCTACTCTTCCTTGGTGTTGGATAAATTTTGCCAAGTTCCATTTCCGTACTCCTTGAAAAGAGAAAATTGATAATAAAAGAGGTTAGAAATCTGTGACAAAAGAGGCTTAGATAGGACATCATTTATAATGTGTATTCTTCATATTCTTCCTTCTTTTTTGTTTCTTTTCTTTTTAAAATGATGTATTTCCTTCCTCGTCACCCCCCTTGCTTCTTTGCCTTATTCTTCGCCTTATTCTTCTCTTGATCAGTATCTGTTTGATCATTAAAAATGTAGCAAGGTACATGTAGTGGTCATATTGAAAATAGCCTTACAGTGCTCCGACACAATAGATGATGCTTGTATATTTTAGAGAGATAACCAATCTTGACATTGCTGTGTAAACATACATCTCACCAGAGTCCTTTTAACCAATTGACTACTGAATTGTCATATTCCCCATAGGTTTAATAGAGGAACCACCCAGTTCCAGTAGGTAATGTGTTAAAAAAACTACCCAATCTCCATTGAATGAAAAAACAATTATTATATGACTAATCTCTATCATAAAAGTTGCACAATATACACATGTTTTGAAATAGCTGAAATCTCACAAAACTTACTTGTAAATTGAAAGTAAATTGAAAATTAATATTGTCATCAAACGTATATTAACCTAGTGAAATGATTTCTACATCTGTATTGATGCTGACCCCGCCTGTCACTTAAACTTTGTGATAGAAGTATGCTGGTTGAAATGGTTGCCCACCGAAGTGGTAATGGTATATTCATAAGGGTAGATATATGACCCTCCTAATTGCTTTACCAAACAATCTCTATAACAGAAAGGAAGGATGCAATTCATCTTTGTTCAGCGATTATGACGTCAAGTGGTAATTGAACTGATATTCATATAATGAGCTCTATGAATGAAATGGTGGCCTTTGTGTAGAATTTATGTGTATGGACGCTATCAAAATATCTGATTCTTCTTCTAGTGACAGAATTATTTTCTTTGACTCTCTAAAAATGTATTCCTAGCTTATTGCATTGCAGGTGTGATGCTTAATGAACATAATTCACAATTGCTACCAAACCTATACCCTAACTGTCTATAACTTTGTATTTTGCACAAAACTTAATTAAACTATAAAACTAAACCTAAACTAAGGACAGCTTTGAAACAAAATTGTGTGTAGACTTAGTTTTAACAGGCCATAACTTTATCATTTGTAGATTTTTATTTTATTTTTCATATTGATATTTGCATAAAAATTGTAGGGCATATCGTTATCTTATCATTTGCTTTTGATAATAAATAAGAAGAAAGATCACATGAATATAATTTGTCACATTTATTTACATTTTTGTGACTGTTGGAAGGCTGTTACCATAGAACTCAAGTGTCAGCAGATATACAGCATTCAGAGAAACCTTCTCTTTTTTTAAAGAAAAAAAACTATGATTATAGAAAGCAATTTGTCACATTTATTTAATTTTTTGACTGTTTGAAGGCTGTTAGCATAAAACTCATGTGTCAGCAGATATATAGCTTTCAGAGAAACCTCTTTTGTGGCGAAGATTTTTTTTTTTATAGAAATATAAGAAATTTGTACTGATATATCTCTCGGCTTTGAATTTGTTCTTGACCTCTATTCCCAAAAGTTCCATTCCAATTTAGAGTGCAATTTTATTGTTATTGGTAGTGATGTTTGTCATTCAGAAACACTTGCTACTTCTAGACCAGTGGTCTATCATCCAGACTTGGAATTGTGTAAGGGTTAAATGGAACATGATGATAAAAAAGTTTGTTGTTCAGATAAAGTTCAAGCAAAAGTTTATGGATTTAAAGTAAATGAACAGTGTAAAATATATACCTGTTTGATATTAAAATGCCCTTTTTAAAATTAAATGGTAAAAAAGTTTGTAATAAAAAAGGTCTACATATTGATAATCTGATGTGTAACTTTATCATCTGTTCAGGGCCAAAATGGCATTAATTCTGCTTTAAAATATACAAGTTAATGCCCTTCTGCCTCCACATATTCACAATTTATTTGTTTGATTCACGTTCTTGAGGTTTATTTGCTGGGTATGTATGATTAATGTACAGTGATGAAGGATAATGGGGTCTATGGACATTACATTTAGTCCATGCTCAATCATGATGAACTCAAGGAAATTTGGAGCAAGTTATGAAGGCAAGAAAGGATGTAATTGAAAGACGAGAAGAGAAAAAAGGTTTGGTTTATGAAGGAAGGATGGGAGACAGCGTGGGTTTCGTTTCGCTCTTCAGGTTGGTCAGGTTCCCTGTGTGTCAAGGTCCTAGGTACAATGTGGTGTCAAAATCCAGATGAGACTACTCGTAGTGCATTCAACCTGCCCTGGAAGATCAGATAATATGGATGGTTCCAATATTTTAGTTGAGTGGGATGCAAGAAAGTAGAAATGATAGTTCTTAGTATCGTCAGTGCACTTGGTATTGAGATTGGTAGGGGAGATTATACAATTCACATGTCTCGGAGGGCTTTTTCCCATTGTGCTGGAAGGATTTTGAATGTGCGTAGATCTGTCCATGTATCAAAAGTGCTTGGGGGTGCCCCCTCCCTTTGTGAAAGAGTAGGGGCACCCTTGCTACCGGAGGCTTTTTACAATAATATCAGGAAGAACAACTGTCATCAGTTATAGAGGAACAAGAGTATTGTTTTCTATATTTTGGAGGCCTGAATTAATATATAGGGGGATATGATAACAGAAAAAGAATAGATAGAAGAATGATATAGCAGAATGATATAGCAGAATGATATAGAATAGAATGGAATGAACAAAACGGCGAGATGGATAGAGAGAGAGAGAGAGAGAGAGAGGGGGGGGGGGAGGGTTTCAGATACAACAGAATAGAAACAGGGAGAAAGAAAGGAAGATGAGGGAGAGAGAGAGGGGAGAGAGATAATGTCATAATGTCATTTTGTGTTATGAGATGACTATGCACAAGCTATTAAGGGGGGGGGGGACGGACGATGACCACCAGTTTGATATCACCCTCCAACAGCCTTTTCACACACAGCTAAAATTCATCGTTTCCAGAGATGATTAGAATCACTCAACAGTTTCAAACATGTTTATAGAAATTTTTTCCCAGTGTGAACATCGTTTATACGATGTTGGGATAGATACGAAGTCGCGATCCATACGCCCCTAAAAGCAGGCTGCCGATACAAAGTTCGTATCTAGAGAGCTTGACATTTTGTGTGTGAAGGGTTTTTTCGTGTTTAAACGTGTTTAAACTGGATGGAGCGACCGCTCTGTTTGATATGACCTGACCTTCAATGCGCAATGGCACTACTGCGCATTTTACGAGCAGTAGTTAATCACGAAACGATTACGATCGCAACAAAATTTCTGTGTGTGAAAGGCTCGTGATTAGTTTAAACACGTTTCAAACACGTTTATACTAATCATGTTTATAGAATTTTAGCTGTGTGTGAAAAGGCTGTAAATCAAATCAGACATTACAGCTTTCTGGTCTTGATTCATTATTGAGACCATTTGACAAGTAAATGTGCTTTCGATAATGAATAGGGTGTGAAGTGGAGGGCATGAGTTTCCTACTTGCTAATTTAACCCCGTTATCCTCAAACCACATTTAGAATATAAAGGGAATGTTATAATTATAGTAAGTCTTCATCGTTAACTACAGAAATGTGGAATTACATCGTATCAAGTTATTGCATTATCTCAATCATTTCCTTTTACTCATTGAATTGCAAGATTTTATTGATATCTCTTGTGGATCAGAAAACTGTGTTGCATCTCTGTGATAAAACAACTTCATCTGGTACTTTCAAAGTATTTAATTATCTTGCTACTGTGAATATATGAATATTGTATCTTAGAATCTCAGGGGACACCCTTTTTAATTACATAAACAGTAATTTTTATGATCCTTAATCTTGAAATCAATTTTTTAGTCTTGTTCTTACCATTAAAAAAAAAAAGAGTGATGAAATTTATTGCAGATTTTTTTTCTTCACATAGTTGACTCTTCACCAGGCTTCTTCACAAACAACCTATTTTGATTTATCACACTTGTTAGTTTTTAACT
This sequence comes from Strongylocentrotus droebachiensis, assembly GCA_035222895.1. Classification (NCBI taxonomy): domain Eukaryota; kingdom Metazoa; phylum Echinodermata; class Echinoidea; order Camarodonta; family Strongylocentrotidae; genus Strongylocentrotus; species Strongylocentrotus droebachiensis. The sequence goes on along the minus strand of JAVYIG010003584.1, from coordinate 82,225 downwards.
AGTTTACGAAACTGACCAGTTGTACATTTCATAGTAACCATTGCATATTGCATTCATTAATGCTAAAATCAGACATGACATTTCTTTTGACATTCAAAACCGATTTGAAGAGATGCAAAGTTATATTTTGTTGAAAATAAAACACATTTTACTTATCTTCAAATGACACCATGGGATAACCTATAACATGATGCTAATAGGAACGGATTTGATTCGTAGACTAGGGGGTACTACTGCAACCCCCTGAGAAAGTTTATCTGAAGCCTGCACTCTCATCTTTTTCCAAAACATTTGTTTCCAATTGTCTGAATCGAATCATTTCAGGAAATGAACGTGAATGAGTACCCCTTGAAACCCCTCGAAAATATATCCAGTTGTATGTTTTCCTTGCACGGAGAGAAAGTCAAGATGATTTAATTTCTTATTTACTGCAGAAGCCATGTTTAGTGTAAAGGGATGAATATACGTATAGCAGTAAGGGAAAATGCTTGTTTTCTATTTGAAAATCACTAAGCACAATGAGCTCTGCCATTAAAATAAGTTCTTTCTTAACTGCACATCTAACATGTAGGAGATCTATCACAAAATATGACTTTAGCATAAACAAGATCGTAAAGGTTTTCAAGAAATCTAAACTAGGACTATATCAAAATTGAATTGTATCGCCTATAGAAAACATGTTTCTAATATAAGAGGTGATCGTACGGATGACACATTACAATAGCCAATGCTCTAGGCTATCAAAATTGCTGGAGATCTATTTTCTTGAAAGTCTAAGCAGTAGTGTTCAAATTTCTCATCCCATTGGCATTTGTCAGAAGTGGAAGAGATTTTATTCATTCATACAAACACTTCCTTCCCTTTATCACTGTAGCACTATTATACAGATGGTAATATTTTCTATACCTCCATCAACATCTATTCGATGAAGGATGGAAATAACCTGTGTGGGTGGGAGGATGGAATCCTAATTCAGGAAATCTCTTTGAACAATATGTGGCTGACGGAGAGGAAAACCTCAAACTGTCCACAAAAATCCCAATGTGTAGTGTTTGAAAAACTTTGAATGTTATCTAAACAGTCTGTTTGAAATCTTAGAATTATGTTATATAAACAGTCAAAAGTACTGTATTGTAATCTGCTTCCTTCATGATTCATTCTAAGTTTAATTGTGATAAGTTCTAGAGTATGAATCAAATGATATGTACTAAATGTAACAAAGAGGAGCTAGAACAATTAGAGTACCATATCTTGTGAAGACGACCAATTAGGAGTCCATTTTTAACATTATTCGCATAGGAAAAGATCAGATTTGTTTAGAGGCAGCCTACACATTATTTTTTTCTTTCTACTTTGTGTAACCGCACTAACCATACAATTCTCCAATTCCTCTGCTAAAAAAAAGGACATCTTGTCATTGTTCTTTTGGTATATTTGACCCATACACGCAACATTTTGAAATGATTTTGTTACATCTCCATTGAGATCGTTCTGTTGAATTAATCAATCATTTTTGCAATTAATAGACTAAATTTATATCTAATCTATTGCTTCTTATCTTTCTTTTCATTTACACAGTTCAACCACACCTTCCTGAAGAACCAGTCTTTTTCCTGGATGAATATCCTGATGCGAACAGATCCACGATAGAAACCAGAAAACGCCGTTCAATAGCAGGGAATGTTCACAGGAGTCAATATGTCGAGACTCTGGTTGTTGTGGATAAACATATGATCAAGAAACATGGAAGTGATAAAATCACAGCATATGTTCTCACAATATTTAACATGGTATGTATGATCAAAATCAAACTTATTATCCATGTAAATGTAATATTGTAGGTGTGTTTTTAAGATTTGAGTGACATTATTGTTGCTTTTTATTGTAGTTTTTAAAAATTAGATCATTTCAATAGCTGATTTGATACCGGTACTCTATTTTTTATATGCAAAAATTAATTAACCTATTTTGTCAGCACATTTTCATAGCCGGCTCCTCCCAGATTTCAATGAGCTTGCAAATACCATGTATCATCAGCTAGAACTCAGCTTAGGATTAATACACTTGCACATACTGGACCAAAGTATTGGAACTCTTTAGACTGTTCTATTAGGCAGTCTATAAGCTCTTCTGTCTTCAAACGTAAGCTGAAATTTCATCTACTGTACACTTACAGTGAATAAATCTGATATTTATTAATATTCAATATAGGTAACTGGATTAGCATTGTCCCCCCCCGTGTTGTACATTATCCTCTTTCCCCTATTTCTTTACTTTTCCATTATCTTTATTCTGTTTTCTTTTTTAGTCTACCATATTTTGTAAATTAGTGGTAGATCTGATATTTATTTATAGTCTGTATAGGTAACTAGATTAGTATTATTAGTACCCCCCCCCTGTATTGTAACCTATTTCTTTAAAAAAACGTTGTTTCTGTAAAGGTGATCTGTGTTTTAACAAGCTGTGCTTTTTAACAGACCACCTCTTTTTCCACATTTGTTTAAAGTCTTTATAACTGTTTCATTGTTAATGTATTTATGTTAGTTGACGATGAACTTGTTACTACTGTTCCTGAATGAAATGTTTTTTTATGCAAGTGGAAAGAAATAAATAAATCTTGAAATCTTGAAATCAAATGTCTTACATAATAATAATGCCAGCAAAAAGATTGTTTTGAACATTTTTAAAATATGAGTTTCAGTACAGCAAGTTTTTATGGCTGTTTTTTTAGCTTTCATCATTTATAAAAAAAAAGTATGTGTTACAATAATTCATAACAAGTATTCATCACAGCTTTCATGCACATTTAACAGACTTTCATCTGTGAGTGCAACATGAACCCTCAAACAACGACCCCAAACTCCACTTTTTTCATATTGCCAACCAATTTGGGGTATCCAACGTTACCAAAGCCCTAATACTTAGTAATAGTAAAATTTAATAAGGCGGGACTGGGGGAAAGCTTTAGCGCCTTGGGAATCAATGGAAACAAGTGGCCTAGTTTCCATCCAATGATCTCATTGGCGTAAATGCTGTGAACTTTTGATCAAGGGCATTTCTGTTATGAATCTTATTGACAAGAGCTTCATTTACACTGCAAGCAAAAACGTGAGTGTTTTTTCTCACATTCAGGAGTTTTCTTGGAAGTTGCTAGGCAACTGCCCGTAAACACAACAAAAACCCACCTCTGGAATTATGTTTTTTCTTAATGTCTCCTGAAAGTGGCGAATGCATACAACTCACTCCCAAAATGATAACAATAACAATGTTTCCCTCGGATAGGATGTTAAATGGAGGCCCTGTGTAGAGGAGAGTCACCACCTTTGCATGTTGAGAACCCACTGCACTATTCGTATAAGAGTAGGGGGAAATCCCGGTGTAGTGGTGCACTTGCACAGCCCAGTCAGTTTTATCAGGAGGAGGGACCCAAGGGTTACAATGACTCAGTTCGCTTTTCACCTCCCAGGCACAAGTGACACCTAAATACTTAAGAATTATAAAAATAATGATTAAAAAACATTACAAAAAAAGAATAAGCAAACAAGGATGGTTTGTATGGGTTTTTCCAGTAGTGTAAATGGTAGATGGTTTTTCAAATTGTTTTTTTCTGCAATGTAAATGAGCCAAAGTTCTAGTTTCTTCCCCCTCACTCTCCTTTGATGAGAGAAGGGTAAATAACCCCAGAGCAACTGTGATTTTTTTCTTCTCTTGCGATGTGTCATTTTTTCTTGTGTTGATAAATTTTCATATGCATTAGGGCACAATTGAAGCTGCTATTGTGAGGGGATTAGGAATATTAGGGAGGAAGAATGGGAATTCAACAACTGTCAAATTGGATAAAAAAGAAATTTTTCACCTCCCACAAAATTTGTGTGCATTCAGGGCAAAAATACCTTAGTATTCTTGTTTTAAATTGTTTTATAAAATGGGTTTCCCGTGTAGACATTGTGTAGAAGTGCCCAATTGATCTAGTTGCAAATTTAGAATGATGATGTGGGGAAGGGGATGGGGGAAATACTAATATCGGCATTCTTTGATGTATGAGTAATTCTTTGCATTTTACTTTATAGTTTGCCTTTTTAGTACCTGAGGTAATTTCTATCAAGCCATTTAGTTTTCATTGACTATTGATGGGATTGATTTACATCAATAAATCAACGTATCTACCTATTCTACTTTGCTATTGTTGCACCTCAACATTGCATCACCGAAACTTAAAACACATCGCCAAATTGCTCATACCCCCCGCCCAATAGCGCCCTCCGTGACCCTTGCGTCCGAGCGCTGCCAACGTAACCTCTTCCTCTTATCTCTTCGCATGCCGAACGATAAGTTACACTATAAATCGCTCCCAAAAGTTGAAGGGTTTTTCACTCTTTAGTCGCTTTTTGGTTCGCATTTTCGCCTTTTATATTTATTCTCTACGATTTCCTTTTCGTTAGAGAGTAGTTTCACTCCGTGATTCTATTTATTTATCAGTATTCTAGAACGTTTTCTTGCCGACTATTGTCACGTTTCCTCTTTCGCGTTTTCCCGTCCTCACTCCTCCGAGGCCTCGGGTGCGTGCGGGGGTAGTCGGTGGGGGTGTTTCGGTCACTGGTAGTTTATTTAATTCTTTTTGATAATTGCTCGTACCCTTTGTTTAATCTTTCTTTCCCGCAGGTTTAATATGTCTCGCAGTTCTAATTTTCTTTTAGCAGGTTTTTCTAAGAAGAAGTCGAATTCTGTTGCGAGAAAGAAGACGAAGGATTCTGGTTCTTCGTTAGTTACGCCCCTTGGGCGCGGTGGTGACACCGCAAATCCCAAGGATGCGAACGTCAGTGGACGTTTATGCGGGCAAGGGAAGCCCAGGAGAATGGTTGAGCAAGGCGATACGTCGCCCCTCAATACGGTGCCCGGAAACCCAGAGGTTCTTACCCTGGGTGGAACGGACCTTAGTTCTGTGCCGCCATCAATTGTCCCGTCGGGGCTTTTGTTTGGACGGTGCGAAAATCCATCAACGACCTTGGACCCGGACTTGACCCGGTCTCCGGCTGGTTCTTCGGTTTTGGCTTTGCCGGGTCCGGACTTCGGTTCGGATACCCGTGCGGCAGAGTCGGATCCTGGGGTTTCGTCTTATCGCGCCTCTCCGGTTTCCCGATTCGGTTTGCGTGGAGCTCCTCCCGTCGGGCTTTTATCGGATATCCGTCCCGTTTCTTCGTCGGCCGTTTCTGTTACCGCTTCTTCTCGTAAGAGGCGGGGTATCCGGGACGCGGTGGCCGGTTCTTCCTCAGATTTTGTTATTCCGTTGAAGAGACCGCGCTCTGTTGTTACGGAACCGTTTGCGATTCCTCGGGGTCCGTCGTTGGGGGCTTCTCTCCCTCCGTCGGTGGCTCCTCCTCCGCCGGAGTTGTCGTTTTCGGAGTTTTCCGAGGATGCATCGTTTTCTCCTGTGCAGTCGCCGGTGCGGTTTTCGAGTTGTCGTATTCCGCCGGGGTCCTCTCTTTTTGTTTCTCCGCCTCGCGCATCGTTGGGTGCTCCGTTAGGCGGGGATCGTTCCTATTTATCTGGTCAAGATAGGGGGGGCTCGGTTGATCGTTGGGACTCTGGTTCCATCGCTCAGTCGTCTGGTTCAGCTGCGAGGGATGATATTTCTACTCCGTTAGTGTCTCTGGCGGCGGAATCGTTAGCCTTGTTTCAGTATGTGCCCGATTCTTGTGTCGTCCCGGAGTTATCGGCGGGGCGGCGGGGCGTCCTATCTTCTAGATCGGACTCTTCAGCAGATCAGGGACTGTTTCTTCCTGATCTGCACAAAGAGGAATTGGTTAACGCCGCGAAAGACTTGTCGTCCTCGAAGTCATATTTTAAGCGGCAGGTGAACAAATACGCCTTCGTTCCTCGGGATGCTGAGCCGTTTTTGTTCCCTAAACGGGTTTCCCCCAAACTGGTGGCGGTGGCCAGTCGTTTGGGGAAAAAGTTTGGGACTCAGGGTTCTTTTGATAAGAGTGACAACTTGCTGTTTGATCTTTCTTCTTTGACTGCTTCTGGTCTCCGGATGTCCGTTGTGATGGACATGCTGGTGGAGCTTTTGGCTAGTGCGGACGATCTCCATATCACTGTTGAGGATCGTTCGATCTTGGTGCAGGTTATGAGAGAGGTTTCGGGTACTCTTTTCTCGCAGCTTGCGGTGACTTCTCATTCCATCGAGAAGCATCGTCGGGAAGCTGTGCTCACTAGTTTGGGCATTCGACCGCGTCAAATTCCAGGACTGCTTCCGCAGATCCCGGTGGATAGTCCCCACCTTTGTGGAGATAGTTTCTCTACTCTGCTGCAAGCCGAGATTGATGGTGAGAAGCAGGCTCGAGACCTGTCCGTTGCTTTTCGCGATGTCCAAAGGCCGGTTCCTTCCTCCGGACCTCGTAGGACGAGTTCTAAGAGTTCGGGTTCTTTTCGTAAGAACGTCGGCCAGTCTAAGGGCCGCCCTCAGGACTGGTACCCGGTCGAGGGGGAATACCGGGATCGTGGTCGTCCTTCGTCTCGAGATTCGTCTTACCGTGATTCTTCTTACCGTGGGGCGTCATCTCGTGGTTCGACCTCTAGGGGTAGGTCGTCCAGGGGTAGTCGCGGGGGATATTCATCTTCCCGGGCTCCCTTTCGTGGAGGTGGGAAGTCATTCTCCAGATGATGGCTTCCCCCGAGTGCTTGGGTCTCAGGTAGGCGGGCGGCTCCGGGGATTTCTCCCGGCGTGGGAGAAGATCACCAGCGACGCATTTGTTCTGTCGGTGGTGCGAGAAGGGTTCTTCATCGATATTGTGGAACCTCTTCCGAATGGCGTCCTCCGGAGCCGCTCTCCGATCATGTCCCCTCTTTTTCAGAGTCACATTTCCTCCGAAATCGTGTCTCTGTTAGAGAAAGGGGCAATAGAAGAAGTAGACGATCACCCGTTTCTTTGTTTGTCACCGGTGTTCGTAATTCCCAAGCGCTCGGGTTCTTTAAGAATGATTCTCAACATGAAGCGGATCAACCTTCATTTGGGGAAGGTTCATTTCCGGATGGATCATCTGGCAACCATCCTTCCTTCATTGAATCCCGCAGACGTCGCGGTTTCGTTGGATCTTCGCGACGCTTATTTTCATGTGCCGATACATCCGCGGTCGCGGGATCTTTTGGGGTTTGCCTTCCTGGGCAAATTCTACCGTTACAGAGCGCTCCCGTTCGGTTTGCGCCCTGCTCCTCGGATTTTCACGAGAGTCGTGGCGTCGGTCATGGCGTTTCTGAGAAGTCGGGGCCTTCGTCTTTTCGCTTATTTAGACGACTGGCTGTTGGTCGCAAAGTCGGAGACTCTGCTGTTGGATCATATGCAGATTCTGATCAGCACGACTCAAGATCTCGGGTTTCTCATAAATTGGGAGAAGTCAGAGTTTGTTCCGACTCGCACGCCGTCTTACCTAGGTGCTCAACTGGACATTCGTCATCAGCTGGCTCGTCCCAGTCTCGACAGGGTCGAGACGATAGTCAGGACTGCTCGGTCTCTGAGATGTGTGCGTCGGGTGAAAGCCGAGCGTTGGCTGCAGTGGCTAGGGTATCTCTCCAGTCTAGTCGACGTTCTTCCAGATTGTCGACTATTGATGAGACCCTTCCAACTTCTTCTGTTGGAGTTTTATCAGCCGAGCGTGAGTTCTCTTTTGACGTGGATCCCCCTGTCGTCCAGAATCAAGGGTCTTCTAGGTCCTTGGCTTCGTCGTTCCTTCCTTCTTCAGGGAAAACCTTTCCGAGTTCCTCTCCCTTCCGTGACCGTCACCACGGACGCGTCGCTGTTGGGTTGGGGGGGTCATTGCCAGGGGTCGATGATTTCAGGAGACTGGAGTCATCTGGACTTTCTACCCCACATCAATGTGTTAGAACTTATGGGTGTGTTTGCTTCGCTTCGTCACTTCCGTGCTCGTCTGGTGGGTCGCTCGGTTCTGATTCTTACGGACAACGTGTCGGTGATGGCGTACATCAACAGACAGGGAGGCACTCATTCTGTGGCTCTGAACGAGTTGGCTTCTCAACTCTGGGCATGGTGCAAGGGGGCGAGGGTGTTCCCGGTTGCATCACATATCCCAGGCGAGGAGAATATCATAGCGGACTTTCTCTCCAGAGGCAAGTGCCTTCCTTCGGAGTGGACTCTGTCTCCGACTGTCTTCAGACAACTGGTGAAAGTGTTCGGTGTTCTCGACATCGATCTGTTCGCAACTTCGCTCAACCATCGTCTTCCTCGGTTTTGCTCGAGAGTCCGGGAGCCGGGAGCTTTTGCTCTGGACGCTTTCGCGATCCCGTGGGGGGGGGGGGTGGAGGGCTTATGCCTTTCCCCCGTTCGCATTGATTCCCCGTGTGCTCAGGAAGATCAGGGAAGATCAAGCGATGGTGATTCTCATAGCTCCTTGGTGGCCGGCGAGGTCGTGGTTTCAGGACCTTCTGACTCTCCTGGTGGGGACTCCCTGGTTGTTGCCGTGTCATCCGGATCTGGTGTCGCAACCTCTGTCCGGTATTCTACACCAGCGTCCGGAAATCCTCCATCTGACCGCTTGGCGGTTATCGGGGAGAGGGCTCGTTCGTCAGGTTTCTCCGAACGTGCTGCAGAATTTCTAGTCCAGAGTAGACGAGAGTCTACCAGGACGGTTTACAACTCCAGGTTAGATGCGTTTCACACTTGGTGTGAGGAGGTGGGCGTCGCCCCTAGAGAGGCGTCTTTACCTTCTATTGCTGACTTTCTGATATCTTTGTATGACAAGGGGAGAGCTCTGTCGACGATTCGTGGCTATCGGTCGGCTATAGCTGCTGTTCATTCGGGGTTTGCCGATGGTACTTCGGTTTCTTCTGCTCCTCAGCTAGCGGCTCTTTTGAAGTCTTTCTACCTTAAGAGACCCTCCTTCAGACCTCTGACGCCAGCGTGGAGTTTACCCAAGGTTTTGGAGGCTTTAGTACGCCCTCCCTTCGAACCGCTGTGTTCTGCAACGCTTCTACATACTACGATCAAGACGGTTTTTCTCATGGCAATCGCTTCTGGTCAGCGTAGGAGCTCACTTCATGCCCTTTCGGTTGCTCCTGGGCATATCCGCTGGGAAGGACGTGGGGTTCGTTTGATCCCCAAGGCTTCTTTTATTGCTAAGAATCAGTCTGACACGTCAGATTCGGTGGAAGTGGTGCTCCATCCCTTGTCGGATTTTTCTTCGGTCTCTGGGGACAAGCTGTGGTGTCCCGTTCGCGCCCTCAAATGGTATCTTCACAAGACGAAGCCTTTTCGCAAATCGGATCAGCTCTTTCTGGTTTCTCGGGAGCCACATTCGGCGGCATCTCGGGATACGATCTCCAGGTGGTTAGTCTTGGCTATCAAGGCTGCGGGTCCTGAGGCTTTGACGCCTGGCAGGACTCCTCGTGCTCATGATACTCGCAGTGTCAGTACGTCTTGGGCTCTTTTCAACGGAGTTTCAGTTCGGGATATCTGTAAAGCAGCTTTTTGGAAGTCTCCAAGTTCTTTTACTGCTTTTTACCTCAAAGATGTGCCCGCGGGCGAACAAGCCTTTGCGGTCGCTTCTCTGAAGGCGGCTTCGTCGTCTATTTCTCATTAACTTGATGTGTTTGCTTGGTTTTTACCACCCGGCATTAATCTGTGCTGGTCTTTAGCAAAGTAGAATAGGTAGATACGTTGATTTATTGATGTAAATCATGAAAATCAGTATTGATTTTATTATTTACGATATAAATCTACGTATCTACCTATTTTCCCTCCATCCATCCCCAGCGCCGTTACCAAGGGGTGTTTTAGGGGACTCGTGATAAGAGGAAGAGGTTACGTTGGCAGCGCTCGGACGCAAGGGTCACGGAGGGCGCTATTGGGCGGGGGGTATGAGCAATTTGGCGATGTGTTTTAAGTTTCGGTGATGCAATGTTGAGGTGCAACAATAGCAAAGTAGAATAGGTAGATACGTAGATTTATATCGTAAATAATAAAATCAATACTGATTTTCATGGTTTATGGGGTTAGGGATTTAGAAATATGGTGCAAAGCTTAAGAGTATACAAAGTTGTCAAGGTGTAAATTATTTATGGCGATATTTCAAATGGCGATATTTCAAATGGCCCATTTCAAAGTTATTGTATTTAGAAATCTGTTGAAGATCTTAATTAGAAATTGAAAGAAATCCCCCTTAAGAGAATTAACGAGATATTGGATAAGTTATCAATTTAAAGTTATTTAATGTTTAGTAGTAGATGCAATAATTGTTCAACAAATTGGCGACAATTGATAAAAGTCCTTGGAAGTGAATTCAAGGTTGTCAGTGATCGCTTCTTTACAGCCCACCAAATCAATTTCTTTCATCTGCAATATTGGCTGTCAACTGCTTCCTTGAGCAGCTTTCATCAAATCATTTGTCCAACTACACCACTCAACAAATTTGAGCATGGACAAAGATGAATTAATTCAACCCAGCAAAGCAACAACGCTGACATATTTCTGTTTCATACACTTATTCATGGTCAATAGCACTTTTTTAGAATGGAATGCAGAAGTTTTTAGCTTTTTTTATTGACCAGTGGTAAAAACTTTTTAGCGCTCGCTCCGGAAAGCGGGCGGTTGTCAATTAAGTGGACGTTGAATGACCGCAATATTGGAAAATCCACTCCTTCAACATGCTGAATTGATTGTAGCTAATCTGATATGAATTACTAGGTTATGATCAAGAGAGGGGAAATTGAATGGGCAGTTTTTTTAAATATTTATTCCACAGTGTGTGTCCTGTTTTATATTGTTGAAGTATAAATCAAAAGGATTTGGTAGGATATTGTTTGTTTCTAAACACGGAATTGGACCAATATGCTAGTTCTTCAGAGTATGAAATGGAGACTTAAGTGGAAGTAGATTTATTACACGTGCAGTAAGATGAAAATTGATTTTTATTTCTCTGTTGAGCATGTTTGTTTTCAACAATTGGCCTCTCCCCAGATAGTTTGAGGGATTAGGTGAAATCTGTTGCTAATTTTGATATCCAGATTGCCAGCATTTCTGGGTTTTAATGGATCAAGACAAAAGAGTGAAACAAAACTTTAAATAATTGTAATTCAAACGTGCTTTTCAACTTGGCTGATGACAAAAACACATTCCTGATATGTTTATGAGCTGCATTTAAATTCTAATAAAACTTCCAATTTAAGACACAACAAGTTGATATTCAACATCAAGTCCAATCATATTTTTTTTGTGGATGATTGGTAACGAAGAGGTGTCTTGATGAAGCTGGCACTTGGCTTCCATTTTCTTTTTAAAATTGGTGATAGATGTTTTCACTTTAAAGAAGAAGAAGAAAAAAAAAATCCCTAAAATTCACATGTTTCACATGACATGAAAGCTTTTTGATGTCTGTAACATCCTTTATGTATAAACCATCCTTTGAAAACTATCCTTTACAATATGAAAAATGTTTAAAAGTGAATATTCTTACCTCTCAAAGTTAAGAGTTATAATTTATCTTTTTTTGTAATAAACACCAAAGTTTTTTTCTTTTTCCCATGTCCAGGTTGCAAAATTATTTCGTGATTCATCTCTGGGTCACACCATCAACATGATGCTTGTGAGTCTAATGCTCCTGGAAGACGATCAGGTGAGTTAAATTTCATTCTCTACGGTTCTATTTAGCATTGGTCCTGTGTGTTTCAGGTTGTCCTAGCTATGTGCCATCGGTCTTGCCTCTGGTCATATGTGGCATTGGTCCTGTGTGTTTCTGGTGGTCCTAGCTATGTGCCATCGGTCTTGCCTCTGGTCCTATATAGCATTGATCCTGTGTGTTTCTGGTGGTTCTAGCTATGTGCCATTGGTCTTGGCTCCGGTCCTATACAGCATTGGTCCTGCGAGTTTCTGGTGATCCTAGCTATGTACCATCGGTCTTGCCTCTGGTCCTATGAAGCATTGGTCCTGCGAGTTTCTGGTGATCCTAGCTCTGTGCCATTGGTTTTGCCTTTGGTCCTATGCGGCATTGGTCCTACATCTGATTGGCATTATATGTCATTGGTCTAATGGAACCTAAGCCTAAGCCCCTAAATACAACCATGCAAGACCTTAAATAGGATGTAGAAGACACAGGACTAGATGACCAGTTGGACTAAAAACTTAAAAAAAATGTCCTATAACATAATTGCTATAGACCTACCCTCGAATGCTCATATGTATAACCAATTAGACTTGGGACAAATAAGTTTGTTGTGCCTTATATTTATAGGAGGAATATTGAAGCACAACTCTGTTTCCAGGATCTAACTCAGATCCTTAAAAATTGAGTAAAAATTCCTCTGAATCTTAGGACATCTATATCTCACATTTGCCTTCATTTTGTACTCCATATCAGTTCTTGATACATATGTTAAACACAAGTCCTTGAACATGATGTTTCTTTCAGACTGTCATGCAGCGAGAGTGTTTGAAGGCCATTTTGTCATTCAATTGTATGCTCTCTTCTCTTAACGATATACAGGTACATTTGGTAAATCAAATGTAATTGAATTTCTCTACACTTTAACCCACCTGCCTTTGATGCCGTTAGTTTCAGTTTCATTCCAACATGGCTGTATCTATAACAGTTTACCATCTGCTGAGAGCCAGAAGGGTGCTAACTCATATATTTTAACATAGAGGTAACGTCCTTCTTGCTCTTCAGAGATACCATCACCCTTGTTAGCTTTTCAAAGCAATTGGGGTCTCTTATTTGGGGATCTATCAACTCGCTCAATTGAATTTGCCTCTCAGTGCTCCAAGAAGAACTGAAGGCTTGTATCATTCTAATTTGTCCAAAATGTTCTTGATTGCTCAAGGCAATGTGATAGTTTGACTGGTTTAATGTTTATCAGTCTCTTTGTACATCATCTGTTTGGAGTCACAAAGTACACAACTTAATACCTCTATGGCTACAAACAGTCGTTATGTACTCATGATAAAGATAGTATCACTAGAAGTTTCAAAGAAAAATGTTGAAAGGTTGTAATTTGCAAAACAGTTTACCCTCGTTTACGAAGCTATTTGAGGGTCACATCTTTTAACCAAAATCTTTGTGGTATTTTTCAAAACAACATGAGAAAGAAATTCCAAGAACTTTTTTCTTGGGGCTTATGAAAGATCTTTGGTATTTTGAAAGAAGACTGTGTAGGTGGATCATAATTTGACCTGAGACTTTATGAACATATTAGCTATTTATCCTGGTACCTAATTCTCCTAGCTAGGAGCTAGGTTGATTGCAACATTTTTCAACACATCTTTGTTCTCTACCATTCTAGTGCACTCTTGCAGTGATATTCCTCTTCAGGTCTAAATGTTTTCCTCCCATTTGGTTCTTGGCTTTTCAAATCACAGCAAAGGAGAAAATGTGTAGAAATGTGTTTTTGCCATCTTTGGCTGTTCTATGACGCACTTTTGCGGTATGGTATCGCACACCAACATGTCTTGAACGCTTTCCTAGGCTGTGTATACATACAGGTAGCACGGTATTCTCATCAATGCCCTTGAGGTTAGGTGAAGGTCGGGAACAAGATGGTCCATTCATCTGTTCGGAGTGGGGAATTAGCGATGAGGGTGGTTCTGCAATCTTGTCCCTTGAACACCTCTCATGAAGAAGGTACTTTCCCCTTATAAGATTTAGATTTGTACCTCTTCAAATTTTGGGCTGCCTGCATCAAGTCCATTGAAGCCACGTATAGTTGTTGCAGTCGATTGGTTCAAATACTTGACTTGAGATGTGAAGGTTGTTGGTTCAAGCCCCAGTACAGCACTTATGTCCTTTGGCAAGACATATAAACCTACATTTGCCACTCTCCACCCAGGTGTCATATGGGTACCTGGTAAGACCAAATTTCTTGAATGTTGCGAGTGCTGATATTGGCATCCCAGCTAGAGCCAGGATAATCATGGAGTGACCTTATTTAGCGCAGCGATGGATTTGGATGCTGTTAAAGTATTCAATATTATTATTATAAATTACACTGTAAGCTATCAATTTAAGGGACATGAACCTTTCATGAATTGAACTACTCGCAAAATTCTTCAAAGCTTCATACACACAAAAGTTTCTTGTGTTCAATGTTTTGCCAAATAGTAGCTTTACAGTAGGCAGTCGAGGGGATAACAAAGTCTAAGCCCACACAAGCACATACAATACATTAGCTGGATATCAACGGATTTACAGGATTGCACGACACATCAGAATTTTGACAGCCGGTTATTGTATCAATTAACATACCATGTGTTTGCTTGGGTAACATGTTTCAATACGCTCGTTCAGATTGGTTCAAACAACAAAAACAGCAGTGGAGACGTATTTTAAAAAATGTACTCACAATGACAGAATAGGAAATGTGAGTAAACGCCTGATGTCATTATTTTGGATATTTCAATTTTAAACCCCATTGTTTGCTCATTCCGTGTGGGACCTAGCATAAAGACAACCATGTGGTTTATTTTTGGAGTATGTCTTTTTCAAATTTGAGAAAATTTGATATCCTTCCGGTCCGCTAGCCCTAACATTCTTCCCAGAAAATAGCAATAACATGTAACGTATATATTACTTTGGGGGAATGTGTGAACTATTCTCTTTCACTTTTGTTTGTTTCAAATGTATTATTCAAGAAATAATGTGATGTCAATGTGAATTATGTGTCGACAGATGGAATTATCACTTTAACATCTTTGATATAATGTGACGAAAGTTATTGCAGAATAGGATGTATTAGATGATTGGTATTCTGAGGATAAATCAGTTTGTTTAGGCTCCACAATTTTATATCCTTAGAGATTTTTGAATTTTCAGTGAAATAGCAGTCTTTTAACAGTTAGACATGGAAAACGTAGCTACATTTTCTATTGAAAATCTAGTTTCATATGCTATTGTGGTTGCTGTTACAGAATGCCTAAAATTCCAACCATTTTAAACATTGATAAGTTGCATTCATTGACTGAAACATATTTGAAATATTATCACAAATGAAAAATACAGAAACAAATTTCCAATGGGAAAATCTTCCCACTGGGAAAATCTTCCCACTCCAGAGATATAACTCAAAGATAAAAATATATGTTTTTACAAAGAATTATTTGTTTGATTGATGGGGACAAATTTGTACCCTTTAGAGTCTCTGGGAGGGTATGTTGCTTCATAGTCCTTTTCTTTCCTTCGTACAAAAGGCAACAAAAGCCAGATTTTTAAGTTTGATAAATGCAGAGAGAATTCATTCTCAGATAAGCAACGATATGCCTCCACCACCCCCATATGGTTTTATTAAAGGAGAACCTCTCTTAAGCTTGAATGGGTAATTTGGCAACTTTTCACAGTACTACCAATCCATAAATCTTGTAAACATTTTTCATAGGGCATATCTGACAGCCTGAATTGCATTGTTCAAATTAGCAGGAGAAATATGGCTTTCTATTTATTAACGACCTATCGGATAGTGAACCCTTTTATTTTGCTGTCCAGGTCAGTGTTGATATGAAATCACTTTCTGGCTGAAAGGTTAATAGAAATATTTTTGTGTTCCATCCTACAATAATCCTTTCAAATATCATCATATGGCTAATTTGCAGAGCAATTAGTTGCACTTATGCTCACTGCCATACACTGGTCAGGTCAGTTAGTATTATTTATCATTAGCGCCACTTAAATATAGAATTTCAAGTCAAAATGCAATAGTATACAGCCAGTGTATTGATCTGGATTGTAATATACTTGTTAAGGATATTTGGTCTGTTCGAAGCCAGAAGGGTGTTAACTTGTACCCTTTTCTAACTGCACTGATTTTCATCGGATGCATCCGGACGCATCCGATGAAAGTGCCAGTTAGAAAGCAACAGAGGAGAAAAAGGCGATTAAATAGCCGATGAAAAGAAGAGAAATAGGCGATTAAATTCTCCTGCTCAAGAGCAGGAGAAATTCTCATTCTATCGGTGTGACACCGATGAAACGTGCAGTTAGAAAACGTTCGGGAGAAAAAGGCGATTAAAACAGCGATTAAAATGGTCAAAGGTCGCAGTATACGCACGCTTTATCGTAACCAGCTGTGTTTGTTGACTTATGGTTGAACATGCTGCATGCTAGCTAGATGGAGTGCGGGCTTAATAATTACGTAATAATTCTTCACTTCCGGCAAGGGCTCGCCACAGTGAGTGAAATTCACCGGCAGTTAGAAAGCGACAGGGGGGAAACTGCGGTTTCACCTTTGTTTACATAAGGAAAATTCAATCGGTATTTTCATCGGTGTGACTCCGATAGAGTGCAGTTAGAAAAGGGTATTATACAGTTTAACACAGAGGAAACACCCTTCTGGATCCAGACAGACGATTTACAAAAGTATTATCTGGTAAAGAGAGGTCAGAATATAGTTTGATGGAACAAGTTCAGGAGACAGTTGTATAAACTTAGTGATAGAAAGGTAGGAGACAAGAAGAAGGAGATGAAGGAGGCAAAGTAAGAATAGGAGGGGCAGGAAAAGACACTGCTTATGTGAGAAAAAGTAGGAGATGGATGAAAGAAAGAGACAAATGGGGCAAGGTGGGAATATGAGAGGCATGAAGAGATATTAGTTATGTAAAATGGAAGGTGGGGGGAATTAAAGAAAACGATAACAGGGGCAAAGTGAGGATAGGAGAGGTAGACACCAACAATATGAGAGAATGAGTATAAGATAGATGAGAGAAAAAGCAGGAGAGAAATGAAAGAAAGGAAAGGAGGGGGTAAGGTGAGCATAGGAGGGGCAGGAAACGATAATGAGATCGCAGGTGTTGCAGCATCACATGAAAAGCTTCTTTTGTATGGAATCTTGGAATGTCATCCAGCCACCTCTCCGTCAACTCCACTGGTCCCACCCTGAGCGATGGATGACAGATGATTCTATCGTCTGGGTTACGGCAGACACAATAGACACCAGTATGTCCTAAGCCACAGCATACAAATTGAATCATCCGTCTAATCTATTACATTTTCAACCAGACAAAAACTCAGGGTTTGGACTTGGGCCATATGACCAATAAATCAACCTTTATCGACTTTATTTGAATCAACTTTTTATCGGCTTTATTTAAAGTAAATAGTGTGTTGACTCTAACCTTTCACAAAGTTTTCTTCTTCCTAAGGGTAATAGTTTTATATAGTTATCATCATAATGGGGGAGAGGGGATTTGAGGACATTGTTGTTGAGTACCTGGTCACGCAGCTGTCTTTGTGAATGTTGTGATTTTATATTTATTGAAGAGTCCTGAAGATTTAAAGATGTTTATCTCTTCACATTGTGTATAATTGCAATATACGTCCAATTTTGTTGGCCTCCGTTGGCCTGGAGATGGAACAAGAATGACACATGGCAATGGTCTCTGATTCGAGTATGGCATTTTGTGATAACCATGATGAAATTTAAAGGCAAATAGAGAAAACTCAGGTATAAGTTTTCCATTACATGTAATTTCTCTTGATAATAAGAGAGAGAGAGAGAGTTGAGCTTATCTTTTTGCAGTTACCATGGGGAACACATACAGTCAAGCTTCTATACACTGTACATTCAAAAGTTGTTGTATTTAAGAAGGGCCTGGAAGCGACAGCTCGGCCAGCAAATTGGCCGTGACAGAGTGAGTGGGTGAGGACTGAGTGATGCTGGTTTCCAGGGTATTGTGAATGTGTCTTTGATTGGAGTATGTCCATGGAAGGAAGCAGGATGCAGGGTGATGATGCCATGTAGCCCTGGCTGCTGCAGGTGAGGCTGACAGGAATGAAGAGGGATGTCCCCAGGAACCAAAGGCCATCATTAAATGGCCTCAGGATTGATTGCCTAGAGATTGTCTCAAGAGAGTCACCCGAAGGAGAGATATATATTAAGAAGATATTGGAACAGAATTAGAATATCTTCCGATCGATTAAAAGAAAGGGCCAATGAATCAATGTAGCCTCAAGTGAAAACAATGTTAAAGGAAAATTCAGTCATCACCTGAGCAAATTTGATTATGCAATATCTGTTGAGTTTTACTCATGTGCACCAGAATTTCACTGAGGATGAATTTGTATTAGTGTAGGGCTGTGATCCTTGAGTGAATGGCAATTGCTTTGCATACATGTAGATAAAAGATAACATTGCTCTTTGATGTTAAACCCAACAGGAATTCATACTCGCTATTAGGAGCAACTTGTGGTGATACACCATACAAAGAGGGGACAGCTCCCACAGGGGTAGAAGTCTAATATGCTATGGTCTGACATATAAGATTTTTTATGCGTGTACATCGGGTGAAAGGAGGGAAGTAGCATTTGCTTTTCCAAGAGAGAGAGTAATTCAAATTCTGAGAAGTTTAAACAATTGTCATTTTTCTAACAATACTGTCGCCAGACCAACCCCAGACCGAAGAAAAATATTACATTGTGTCTATGGCAAAAAATCGGTCATGGTTTTTTGGTGCGACCTAGGTATTAGTAAGTAATATTTTGTCTGTGTTTTTAGTGAGAGTTTAGAAGAACAGTTTGGTCTCTCTCTCTTTCTCTCTCTTTCTCTCTCTCTCTCTCTCTCTCTTTCTCTCTCTCTCTCTCTCTCTCCACATATCTCTTTCTTTACTAAGCTGTCCCTTTTTCATTCCAAATCCATCTTCTTCCCCCTCCTTATCTCGGTACAATTGCAAATATGTTATGACAAGAAATCCACTCTATGGCCATTTCATAATCTCATTAAACTGCCAATATAAATTATGTTTGCATCGTACAAGAAGTGATTGTAAGGATCACACATTTCAATATGGGATTTCAATAGAAGGTGTGCTAAATTCCATCAATTCTTTCTCCCAAACATGATTGCAAAGATGTTCTCCAAGAAATCCACACTAAGACCATTTCAAATCTTTTAGCTTTGCTCATAGGAATTATGTTTAGATTCTATAAAACGCAATCGTAAGGATTACGCTTTTCAATAGGCAATGTACTAGACTATCTTTCTCTTTTCTTCTTCTACCCCCTTCTCCTATCCCCTCTCTCTTTTTAACACAATTGTGAAGACTTCAAGAAATCCCCTCAATGGCCATTTCAATTTCTCGCCCTACTGACTATGAAAATTACGTTAGGGTTACATAATGGATTACACATTTCAATAGGCGATGTGCTAGACTATCTTCTACTACCCCCTCCTCTCAACATAATTGCAAAGACATGTAAAAAGAAATCCACTTTTGGGCTTCTCAGTATCTTATGGAAGCTATATATGTTCAGATTTATAAAGAGTGTTAGCTAGAATCAAAAAAATCAGTAGGCAATGTGCTGGGTGCATTAGTTGAGTGGATTAGTTGAAAGTCTTCCTCTTGAAAAATCTCTGTCTTTTTGTTTGTTTGAGGGGGGGGGCGTGTTGTTATCCCTTTGAATATGAGAGGGTCTAGAGGTTTGAGATGCTGTTGTTAAAGTGAGAAGAAAAAGAAAAGAAAAGAATCATGGATGAACAAAGATGAGTCACCCTCGATGACAAGATATTGAAACCGCATCAGACATGTAGGTGAGAGCTAGCTGTCCCAACGATTTACTGGCTGGCTGGTTGCCCTAGCCTTCAGAAAGAAGTAAACACAGAATGCATTATGAGATGATATGCTCCAGCCTAGATTGGTTCCATTTAGAACATTCAAGTTCATGTACCTAGGTATTCCATTAACCAGTTGACTGCTGCATTGTCAAAGTCCCATAGGCTTAATACAGAGACCGACCGGTTCCCGTAGGCAACGGGTTAAACAAGAGAAAGTGTTGATGTCTGGAAGACATGACAGCTTCCAGATCTTCCAGATCATGTTGTATGGGTCTTAATGGTTTGTGCCTCATCACAGAGTAAAATGTGTCACCTAGGTTTGTAGGCAAAGTATTCTAATATACTCCCTTTCTTTTGGGAGTTTTACTTTGACACACAAGTTTTTATAGAAGTTTTGAAGAAGGAACCTTTTCTTCATCAACCCTTCAGAAGTAAGTCTTTTTTATGACGCCCCCACCCCAGCACTCCCACCAATTAGAATATTTTTTAAAAACAGTGTTGCTCTGAGCCAATGGAGATGTATCACAATCTTACAGTAGTCTATGAAAGACACTTGACCCTGTTATTTGGGGTTGCATTTGTTTTAGACCATTACACCCTGCCCATTTGATCTCAGTATTATTCACAAAAGGCTAAACGATCAAGGATAAAATATGTCAGAGTCATCCAAATTAATATGTGAGACCATTGACAACTTCACTCTTGTATTAGGCTTTTAAAATTATTGTAGGATGAACCTTTTTTTGTTATTTGGTCAGAGTGAGAAGGGAGTTAACTTAAAGTAAAACAAGATGGGTTAAAGCCTTTCTGGCTCTGAGCACATGATGTGCGGCGGCGGCGGCGGTATGCTGGAGAAATGTTTGCAGCAGATTGAAAACACATGCACATCCACTGTCGCTGTCCAGGAAAGAACTTCTAATGTGCTCAAGGTTTCTTGTTGCTAAAACGATAGAAACTTGCAGAGCTTTGTGCTTTCCTATGGAAATCTGATAAAATCTGACTCCGGGAAGAAGCACCTGTTCAATATGTCTAAGCTCATTATTATGTATACTAACATTTATCCAGTAACCTAGAATGGATTGACATTTTGGGAACTGTGTGACTGATATGGTTTCTCTTGAGTTTCGCTTTCCCTTTGATAAAACATTATTTTTAAAGAAATATTGTCCTGCATATATGAATTCTTAACAGAATGTAATAAGAATGTCTATTTCAAGCACAAAAGCACATTTGTACTTTGGAAATGCAATACAAAAGAAATAGGAAAACTTATTGTTCAGTATTTACATGCTCATAACTATTTCTTGATAATTATGTGTTATTGCGTCTGGGAGTCCCATTTAAAGCCAAGGGAAATGAGAGAAATACAATGTCAATGAGTTAGCAAGCACTTCATGATCTTGTTAGAGAATAAATGTATATGAGTAAGAGATAGATATCATAACATATATTTCTCTCCTTTCTTTATTCCAGCCTGGCTTGACCATCTCTCATCATGCTGACCGGTCATTGAACAGCTTCTGTCAGTGGCAGTCCACCTTGACCACACCCAATGGCACCCATCATGACCATTCAATACTGCTGACCGGAAATGATATATGCTCCTGGAAAAACGAACCCTGTGATACACTAGGTGAAGATTGTGATAGAATGATCAGGCAATGCTTAGTCATTTATATTAAAAAAATATTTAGTGTGTTTGTCTGACACATGGACAAAGTGTCAATAAAAAACCAAGAAATGAAAGTGATAATGGGCAATTAGGCTCCTTATATATACATAAATGGGGTGACTTGCATCAGAATTTGAGGTGAAGGTCCAATCCTAAGAACAATTCAAGTTTCCAATTTTCAGGAATAGTAGCCCAATGATCTGTCCTAGCGATCTACTGCTGATGTAGACTTACTCTATACATACTGCTCTATTACTCTAAGATTTATGATCAGCATTCCAAAGACCCCACAAATTGATTTAGTATATGTGAGTGGCTGGTTTTGTTTATACTAGTAATGCAACTTTAGTATGTCTCTTGTGAATACACTTATATAACCCATTGCCTACTGGAACCAGGCCGCCCCTGTATTAAGCCAGTGGAAATGAGAGAATTCAGTATTTGACAGGTTAAATGAGGTTTACCCTACCAGAAGTAGATGTCAACTAATATACTGTGGAAATATAAAGACAAAACAGAGGGAGATCATATCCCTATGTGATTTTGCATATTCTTTGTTTGATTTTGATTTTGTTCTGAATATGTAAGTGATTTGTTTTTCTTCCTCTTTTTTTGATATCTCATTTCAGGTTTTGCACCTATTGGTGGCATGTGCAGTAAATACCGGAGCTGTACTATAAATGAAGATACAGGATTGGGATTAGCGTTTACAGTTGCTCATGAATCGGGACATAGGTAAGTGACCAAATTGTGAATTTCTATTAAAAATGAATAATAATTGATCTATTTGAAGAAACATAATGATTGATGTTTTGTTAATTGCCTGTTTATTGATTACAAATTATAGTGTCATATCTATTGCAGACTCGGAAGAGGTAGTAGGGGAACAAAACAACATTGAAATGAACTAGAAATGCAATCGTGTCACAACGATGTGCGTGCAATGACGCCGTGTTTCTACGTGTCGAACGAAAGAGCTTCTCTCGGACTATCCAGAGCAATTTGTACGAAGTCTTTAGCTTCTGTAATATTGGAGACAGGTAGGGCGAAAGAAAGGCCTCAATAGTGACCTTGATGGGATGGTAGTGACTATGCCTACGATGTTTTAAAGAAATTGGGATAGGGGAAACAACCTAGAAAGGGCTCGCAAGCACTGCGTGCAAAAACAAATGGGATTAGTTGCACGTTCGTCATTGCAATCAAGATCGTTCTAGGGGTCAAAAGCGTGAACCCGATTTGCCCCATAGACAATGCGTGTAATGCATGGGCGGAAAACGTAGAGGATCTGTATTATGACCGGAGTTAAATTTTTTTTTCTCTCTCTCTTTATGTCTCTTTATGGGCCGTATATGGTATCATTGGAAAGAAAATTTCATGGTCGTTATTGCAATGACGACCTTCGTCATTGCCTTGTTTTCGTTCTCATTATTAATATTCTTACTTCTTCTTATCGTCCGAAAATCCCATTCGTTTTGCACGTAGTGCTTGTCATCACTAATTATGCCCTTTCCTCATGTCCGTTTCCTTTCAAATTTCATAGGCATAATCTCTAACATCTCATCAAGGTCACTACATTCTTCGATTCTCGAAATCACTCATGCATAACCGTCCAGGCGCCATTTTGTCCGTTTCTGGTCCATTTTAAGGCCTTTCTTTTTTCCTTCCTATCTCCACTATCCTAGATCATACACACTTCTAACAAATTCCTCTAGATAGTCTAAGAGATGGTCTTTTATCTGCGACAAATCACTTGACCTTCAAAATGCCATCTTCGTACTCAAAATTCAAATCTGAAACTGACTCCGTCAAATATCTCTCAAATTCTTGAAAAATGGACCCCTAAAAATCTAAAACTGCCATAACTTTCTCATATAAATTCCGTTTTGTGTTTAAATCTCACATTATCCGTATCTCATAATTGCTCATAGCCATGCCAAATTTCATGCTCCAATGACTATGCAAAACATAAATAGCGCCCTCTAAAGTTCTGGGAATTGGCTTTCTTTCTGTGGCCGTATCTCCATAATGGCTTGGCAAACCCGTACCCTTTTTTGGATTTAGATACTTGAAGATATGCCCTTTCCAGCCATATACAAAATTATATACCCTAACACTGACCAAGTTTGAGAAAAATGCCCTCCAAAATCGCCATTTTCGATAAAATTCCAAAATAACTTCAACTTGCTCTAAAATGGCGATCTTTATACCTACATCAATGAAAATTGGCAGACATATATATCCATATACATGACAACTGTTTGCCAAGTTTGGTAAAATTCAAATATGTCAGCGCAAAGTTATCGCCAAAAATGATGAATTTACTATGCATTACGTAATAGCGCGTTCAATGCGTGCAATACATTGCGCGCAGTTAACAATGGTGTCAAACTGACCGCAATGAAGTGCCCTTTCGAATGATACCAAGTATGATATATGTTCATACAGAAAATTGGGAGTAAATCGCATTTGAACAAAGGTCACTACACGAATTCCGCCTAGTTTCCGCCCGAATCTAACACGTATCGGCTATGACGTAATTTTTCAGACTGCTTTTCGCCCCTTAAACGTCCTTTTTTTTCCTTGAAAATTTGCAGTGACATGCCGAGTTCCAATACGCAGGGCACCTCTTGGCCGGATTTTTAAAATTGGTCAAGGGGGCCATTTAAGACGCCATTTTGTCCTATAAATCTATTTTACATCACGTGTTTCCATAGGATTATCATAGAAAAAAAAGAGAGTGGTTTCCGATAACAATCATGAAATTCTCTTTCTAATGATACCAAATACGGCCCATAAAGAGACATAAAGAGAGAGTGAAAAAACAATTTAACTCCGGTCGTATTACAGATCCTGTACGTTTTTCGCCCATGCATTACACGCATTGTCTATGGGTCATATCGGGTTCACGCTTTTGGCCCCCAGAACGATCTTGATTGCAATGACGAACATGCACCAAATCCCATTTGTTTTTGCACGCAGTGCTTGCGAGCCCTTTCTAGGTTCTTTCCCCAATCCCAATTTCTTTCAAACTTCGTAGGCATAGTCACTACCATCCCATCAAGGTCACTGTTGAGGCCTTTCTTTCGCCCTACCCATCTCCAATATCACAGAAGCTACAGACTTCGTACAAATGGATAGTCCGAGAGAAGCTCTTTCGTTTGACACGTAGAAACACGGCGTCATTGCACGCACATCGTTGTGACACGATTGCATTTCTAGTTGTAAACTACTCTCTTTTTTTCTATGATAATCCTATCGAAACATGTGATGTAAAATAGATTTAAAGGACAAAATGGCGTCTTAAATGGCCCCCTTGACCAATTTCAAAAATCCGGCCACGAGGTGCCCTGCGTATTGCATCTCGGAATGTCATTGCAAATTTTCAAGGAAAAAAAAGGATGTTTAGGGGGCGAAAAGTAGTCTGAAAAAATGACGTCATGGCCGATAAGTGTTATAATCGGGCGGAATTCGTATAGTGACCCTTGTTCAAATGCGATTTACTCACAATTTTCTGTGTAAACATATACCATACTTGGTATCATTCGAAAGGGCACTTCATTGCGGTCAGTTTGACACCATTGTCATCTGCACGCAATGTACTGCACGCATTGAACGCGCTATTACGTAATGCATAGCAAATTCATCATTTTGGGCGATAACTTTGCGCTGACGTTATTAAAATTTACCAAACTTGGCAGACAGTTGTCACGTATATGGATACATGTGTCTGCTAAGTTTCAACGACGTACGTATAAAGATCGCCATTTTAGAGCAAGTTGAAGTTATTTCGGAATTTTCTTGAAAATGGCGAATTTGGAGGGCAATTTTCGCAAATTTGGTCAGTGATAGGGTATATAATTTTGTATATGGCTGGAAAGGGCATATCCTCAAGTATCTAAATCCAAAAAAGGGTACGGGTCTTCCAAGCCATAATGGAGATACGGCCACAGAGAGAAAGCCAATTTCCAGAACTTTAGAGGGCGCTATTTATGTTTTGCAAAGCCATTGGAGCGTGAAATTAAACATGGCTATCAGCAATTATGAGACAAACATACTGTGAGATTTTAATACAAAACGGACATTATATGAGAAAGTTATGGCAGTTTTAGATTATTTAGGGGTCCATTTCTCAAGAATTTTAAAGAGTTTTGACGGAGTCGGTTTCAGATTAGAAATTTGAGTACGAAGATGGCATTTTGAAGGTCAAGTTATACGTCGCAGATGAAAGAACATCTCTCAGACTATCTAGAGGAATTTGTTAGAATTTTTTAGGATTTAGGATAGTGGAGATAGGAAGGAAGATAGAAAGGCCTTCAAATGGACCAGAAACGGACAAAATGGCGCCTGGACGGTCATGCATGAGTGATTTCGAAAATCGAAGAATGTAGTGACCTTGATGAGATGTTAGAGACTATGCCTATGAAATTTGAAAGGAAACGGACATAAGGAAAGGGCATAATTAGTGATGACAAGCACTACGTGCAAAACGAATGGGATTTTCGGACGATAAGAAGAAGTAAGACTAGAAATGCAATCGTGTCACAACGATGTGCGTGCAATGACGCCGTGTTTCTACGTGTCGAACGAAAGAGCTTCTCTCGGACTATCCAGAGCAATTTGTACGAAGTCTTTAGCTTCTGTAATATTGGAGACAGGTAGGGCGAAAGAAAGGCCTCAATAGTGACCTTGATTGGATGGTAGTGACTATGCCTACGATGTTTGAAAGAAATTGGGATAGGGGAAAGAACCTAGAAAGGGCTCGCAAGCACTGCGTGCAAAAACAAATGGGATTAGTTGCTATTCGTCAAATCAATCAAGCTCGTTCTAGGGGTCAAAAGCGTGAACCCGATTTGCCCCATAGACAATGCGTGTAATGCATGGGCGGAAAACGTACAGGATCTGTATTATGACCGGAGTTAAATTGTTTTTTCTCTCTCTCTTTATGTCTCTTTATGGGCCGTATATGGTATCATTGGAAAGAGAATTTCATGGTTGTTATTGTAAACTACTCTCTTTTTTTCTATGATAATCCTATCGAAACATGTGATGTAAAATAGATTTAAAGGACAAAATGGCGTCTTAAATGGCCCCCTTGACTACTTTCAAAAATCCGGCCACGAGGTGCCCTGCGTATTGCATCTCGGAATGTCATTGCAAATTTTCAACGAAAAAAAAGGATGTTTAGGGGGCGAAAAGTAGTCTGAAAAAATGACGTCATCGCCGATAAGTGTTATAATCGAGCGGAATTCGTATAGTGACCCTTGTTCAAATGCGATTTACTCACAATTTTCTGTGTAAACATATACCATACTTGGTATCATTCGAAAGGGCACTTCATTGCGGTCAGTTTGACACCATTGTCATCTGCACGCAATGTACTGCACGCATTAAAGGCGCTATTACGTAATGCATAGCAAATTCATCATTTTTGGCGATAACTTTGCGAAGAGGGCATTACAATTTACTAAACTTAGCAGACAGTTGTCACGTATATGGATACATGTGTCTGCCAAGTTTCCTTGACGTAGGTATAAAGATCGCCATTTTAGAGCAAGTTGAAGTTATTTCGGAATTTTCTTGAAAATGGCGAATTTGGAGGGCAATTTTCGCAAAGTTGGTCAGTGATAGGGTATATAATTTTGTATATGGCTGGAAAGGGCATATCTTCAAGTATCTAAATCCAAAAAAGGGTACGGGTTTGCTAAGCCATTATGGAGATACGGCCACAGAGAGAAAGCCAATTCCCAGAACTTTAGAGGGCGCTATTTATGTTGTGCAAGCCCATTGGAGCGTGAAATTTAGCATGGCTATGTGCAATTATGAGATAAAGATACTGTGAGATTTAAATACAAAACGGAATTTATATGAGAAAGTTATGGCAGTTTTAGATTATTTAGGGGTCTATTTTTCAAGAACTTGAGAGATTTTTGACGGAGTCGGTTTTAGATTTGAATTTCGAGTATGAAGATGGCATTTTGAAGGTCAAGTCATGTGTCGCAGATGAAAGAACATCTCTCAGACTATCTAGAGGAATTTGTTAGAAGTTTGTAGGATGAAGGATAGTGGAGACAGGAAGAAAGAAAGAAAGGCCTTAAAATGGACCAGAAACGGACAAAATGGCGCCTGGACGGTTATGCATGAGTGATTTCGAGAATCGAAGAATGTAGTGACCTTGATGAGATGTTAGAGACTATGCCTATGAAATTTGAAAGGAAAAGGACATGAGGAAAGCACCTAACTAGGAATAACAAACACTACGTGCAAAACGAATGGGATTCCGGACGACAAGAAGAAGAGGAGGAAGAAGAAGTAAGAATATTAATAAGAAGAATGTGAACGAAAACAAGGCAATGACGAAGGTTCGTCATTGCAACTAGATATCAAGTATTGGATTATGGTACAATATGGCTGCAGCAGATTGGACTAAAGAAAGAACCCATCAAATACATTGAGTTTCTAGACTTCAAACTTAGTGTTTGTGGACTGTTTATGATATCCAACATTCTATTCTGCAGACCTTGACTCCTGTGTGCATAAACAACTTTTTATTAGAGTAATTATCGATAGTATGTGAAACTTTAGTGGTGATTATAGTGATTGGAGAATCCATAGCAGTACATGGCACCATCAGTTTCCTGAATGAAAAGAACAGCCTATCAACAGCAAAGCAAAAAAGCAGATGGGTTGAAAAGTAGTGTGACAACAACGTATTATGATGACATCAGCATAGGTATCAATCAGTCAGTGAGATTTGTCACTGTATTACTGTCAAATCTGTAAAGAAAGATACTTATGTACTCATTATGTTGTTGAATGGGAGAGAAAGAGTGTGAAAAAAAGATAAATAATATTATCATTGCACTTATAAATTCTAGGTATTTTAATCTGATGATTGTTCATAACATCAGGAATACCAGTCAAATAGTGATTATTTTATGCATTATCATTTAGGAATTATTTTTAGGAATATGATGCTATTGAGGAGGAGATGAGATAAGCATGCAGATAGATATTTGATGATGATAATATCCTGTATGGTGGAGTCAAAGAGAAAATAACAATGGGTTTGCCACCTGTTGGGCTGGGCAGTGAACCTTAATATGCCGGTAGTGGAAAAAAAAGGACACATGTTCGCTGCTATCAAATCAGGGATGATACACAGTCAGCACTCTGATTATGATTTTTAAAAGAAGAAGAAAAGCTTTGAAAGAATGATAACAAAGTTTAACATTTATATATCTGATGAATATAAAGCATCAAGAGGTGTATGTTTGCATTTACTGTAAGTCTTACAGTAGCTCCAGATAAAATTAGGAAGTCGTTTAGAATTCTGACATCAGACAAATATTTGTTATTTTCTCTTTAAAGCCCAGGGAAATAATTTGATTTTCATTCAACATACTTACAGTGTCTTTCCTCTGGATATATCTCGGGCCTAGTATCTATTTGGGTACAGATAGCAATAGATGAATATTCGGCTCAAAACAAAGTATACTTTTGTGAATTCTTACAAATGAATGTGTTGCATCTCTTACATTTGGTCATAACAAATCCCTAAGGTGATTACAAGTTTCACTGGGTACCTGTTTGCCTTTGCTGAATATCATCCAATGATATAGAATGAGGCTGAATCTTTGACTAAATGTGTGACATTTGTTACATTTAGTCATAAAAAGTTTGTAAGGTGAAAAAGATAAGGTTGCACATAATTCCTTGTTTCCAGTGCTGAATATCATCAGAAGATAGTAAGAATGAGGCTGGATCTGTCAACTACCAACAAACCAAGTCACTGTCACTTTTCGTGGGAAGTGGGAATTGTAATGTGATTCATGCAACAACATTGCACCTGGTTATTTTGAAATATGAGTTTTCATGTGCATCATATAAATCATACTGAGATTGAGTTGCATTTTTTTAACCCTTACAGTGCCGTCATTCCCTCACTGTGTGTAATTACTGAGCGTGAAGTCCAATCCAGGACAAGAAGTGTTAAGCTTAAGTATCTCAGAGATGTGAGATGTGTGAGAAACAGGCAATGCGTGGTTGAAAGAAGCAAATCGGTTGTATTGATACTGATACGCAAGGTGTTAAAAAGGGGAGGGAATCTCAGATCGGATCGCTTCAGGTTTATCATCCGTTCAAGGATTAGTTGAAGGTTCTGAAGTGAAGATACTTGAGTCACCTAATTACTTCTTGTCTCTACCTCAAATTTTTTGTAAGGTATAAATCTGTAGAAAATATTTGAAATAAGCTAGTGATTAATAACCTAAGGAATATTGCTAACTTCCTTCCATGTATTTATGGTGATGGACGATCCAAAGTAGTTTTTGTCATCATGGAGTTCAAAAAACCTTGAAATAAAATTCTTTTTAAAAAGTATCCAGTGTTAAAGTTGATACTCTAAGCAAATAAATGTCCCTTAATTTGTTACCTACGGCAAGTATATGTTATTTTTAAGTTTTTCAATTACTTAGTATATCACAAAAAATTCTGTCTACTCGAAATCCTCAATTGAAATGTCTAAAATTTCCGCCTCTCTTTGCATAGAAAATCTGTCACGACGCTGGTCTACTATTTATGACCTCACGTCCGGGAGAGAGTATATTCACGTACCCGGATGTTCCATAGCAAACATGTGCAGAGTGATACGATTTTCTGCATATTTTTGTTTCAAAGGCTGAAAAGTCTAATAAATCATAATTCTATGTACAATTCTTTACCTTCCCCTAGTACTTCATAGTATTTATATCAATTCCCCTTTTAAAAATTATAACATATACATGCCAACGATGTGCTATTAGTCGATATTTTCACCATGTAATTTTTGTTTTGGTGTTGAAATCGGCCCAGGCACGGAGTGAACAGTAGCTGTCTACCCATGCACAGTTCATTACCATACACTACAGCGATCTCCCGATGGTTTCTTCTTCCTTTTTCCCATGTCTTTCGCCTTCCTTGGCCCTGAACATCCTTCATCTACCAATTCTAACACCGGTAGTCAGCAGCAAGTCTTTGTTAGTTGTTTTTCTTAGCTGGCAACGTCGCTTTCATTCTCTTGCAATTGCCGATAAACATATAACTAGCGCACGTACGTTCCATCACAAGCAAGCAGCGCCTAGAGCAGCGGCTTGGTCTTACCTCCCGATTCTGCTCGCTCCACGAACGTTCATGCAAGAGCCGCATCACTCGCCAAAATATTATAGAGGAAGCGCGCTTGCATGTTCTCGTTCATGTTTGATATTTTACAACATAAAATGTTTAACAGGTATTGTATCCTTTTTTGAGGCAGTCACACACATCTATGATAAGTACTATCATAGTTCTAGACGGACCTATTCGTTTTACAAAACTGCTCATGTACATCTGATGACAATGCATCCGCGTATAGCAGTAAACTCGTCTTAAATCTCTACCAAATAGGTGAATATGAGGATATAAAAAGAAATCAGCGACTGGAAAATGTTGCTTCGTTATTCTTCATTCAAATGAAAACGGAAAATCCATCAAATATACTCCTTAACAACAACAAATCTAAGCTCTGACAGGATAGCATTTACGTAGGGATATCACTGCCATTCACTCTCACTGAGCCCATGACTCCCGTTCGTGACGTCACGGATAGAGGCCCGACTCTACGTGCACTTCCGGGTTTCAGACTTAGATATTTTGGTAGAGTTTACTCGAATAAATTCATTATTCTAAACTTGTTTTGTCGGGTGGACACCATTTGGTGTTATTATGGGGGTTAAAAGCTTTCTATTTATGTAATTATCTCAGTATTTCGGATTGTCTTAGAGTATCAACTTTAACATGCTTTTAGGGCAATGATTATGTCAGCTTTGTCTTCTCAATTATGTGCTTATAAGAGAAGTCAGAATCAATTGCAAGCAGAATCAGAATGTTTCTGCAGTGATCTAAGAACATGAAGCACTTTTGACAATGAAAATTAGGTAAAGAACACTTGAAAACAAATTAAATGTAGACCTACCAGAAATGCGTGTATCTCTCAGTCCTGTCCAAATGATGTCTGCCGAAGCAACGAAGACTGATAAGGCTTCGAGTTTCGATGAACTTACCAAGGTACAGGGGTCTCCCTGGAGAAGCTAGTCTGTAACCCAAGTCCATTCATAACACTGTACCTGATCCGTAAAATATGGTTATGAAACATGAGTTCTTTCTAGATCATTGAAGTGTGCGTTACAGTTCATTCTGAAATTCAGTAATGTGTGAAAACAACTTGCTTGTACTGAGTGAGAAGTGGTGTCTCAGCCGAGTTCGCCATCAATTCATCATACTAAAATCAAGTTATTGTTGTTAATATATCTGATACTATTGTCATTTGGTGCATGTGGGGCACAAATGAAAGATATGTTCATTAGATCTTTATTTAGCTATAATTTAATCTCATTCTATTGTTGAATATTGTTTATTCAACTATAATTTAATCTCATTCTATTGTTAAACATTGGAAACTTCATGTAGACAAAAAATAAAAATGGCATGGTGTTGAACAATGTTTGCTTACAACATTTCAGAGTATTTTCCAATAAATTCTATCACTTTTATTTCAATCCATCCAAAGGCTGATGGGAATGAAATGTTGATTACTCTTGTATTCAACATTTATACCCCTATTTTTATTGTTAGTGTGATCACTTTTTTAACCTTCACTGACTTTCCCAATTTTTACACATTCCCAACTTTTCCACTCTCTGTATACTTGAACTGTACTCAAACCAAATAAATGAACTTTTGATGGCATGCCAGAATAAGTGGTTTGACAGTTCATCCTGGTTTTTGTCTTTAATTCCACATTCGTTGTATTTTCTTTTCAGTTATTTCAGTATTTTACATGGTTTCTATGTATTTTCTGCCTCACCTGATGACTTTTTCCTCTCCCTCCTCTCTCTCTCTTCCTCTCCCTTAATTCCTTTATATTTCTGTGGTCATCCTCATATATCTCTTTAACCTCCATCTCTTTCTCTCTTCCTCCTCTTCAGTTTTGGGATGGTGCACGACGGCGATGGCAATGCCTGCAGGAAGTCTGGAGGAGACATCATGTCCCCCACCCTCTCCGGTCACAGCGGCAGGTTCACATGGTCGGCCTGCAGCAGGAAGAGCCTCGATGACTTTCTAAGGTATACCAAACAATAGACAACTTGGGCACGGTCAGGGGTTGCCTGGCCGGTGTAGGACTGACCTCTCGGTGAATGAATCATGAGTATTTTAGAGTTTGAAAAGTGATAGGAATAGATGAAAATTGCAATTTGGACTCGCCACTCTGATGGGTGAGGATGGTGCGAAAGGAAATTAGCTGTACTTCTTGTTTTATGATCTAGATTTAACATGATTGTAGAGGCATAGCTCAAACCTGTAGGAGACTTTTGGTTAACCCCTTTTGTGGAACCCTATGATTTTGAATTATGGTGCAATGTTTCATTGATAGATTGGGCATAGGATATATTTTATAGGTGTAAATTTCATAATGAAGGATCATGTTTTTTGTTGTTGGAAGAAAAAATCTAGACCTTCTTAGACCAAGTACATTGTTTGACACCTCAATTCATTGGTGAGATTTGATTCTAATGGTACAAAAAGGGTTCAATTTGTATCATAATTTCTTTTTGTCTTCCTGTATGTCCCCCTCTTTCCATTCTCTCTCTCTCTCTCTCTCTCTCTCTTTCTCTCTCTCTCTTTCTCTCTCTCTCTCTCTCTCTCTCTCTCTCTCTCTCTTTGTCAATCTGTTAGCATTGTCCTGTTGTTTGTCTCAGTTCATCATCAATTTTATATCTCATCTTTTGAAGAAAAAAACATTATGATTACCTGAACTCTCTGATCAATTCAGTATGATCTGAACATATTATTGCGGGTCTGGTTGCACCCTGACTCAGCTGTTGTCTATTTACCAAGTTCAAATAAGGTAGATCTTTGGCATGAGTTGCATGAATATAATCTTTGGAGGAGATGAAGCGGGAAGAGAGATCGCCAGACTTTGCCCCCAGCTCATCCTGTGATGGTCATAGCGTGGCAATGGGGAGAAAGAATCACATTTTAATAGAGCTTGAAGCAAATGTGGGTCATAGTAAACATTCTCTTATATCTCTTTCTCCCTTTCTCACTAATACTATAATGTTCTTTTTTCCCCTCTCCCCCCATTTTTTTGTTGTTATCTCACAAATTTCTCTAACACTTTGTTGCAAAATATTATACATTTATTACACAGATATAAATAGGTCAAGCGGTGAAACCTTTTTTATCCTTCATTCTACCTCATGTTCATTGTAAAAGTTAAGCATAACCATGCAATGCACCCACTAGAAATTAATCTCTCCATTATCTCCACCCCATCTCCCCCCTCTCTCTCTCTCTCTCTCTCTCTCTCTATCTCTCTCTCTCTCTCTCTCAAATGTACATCTTCTCTCACACTCATATCTATCCTTTCATGTTGTTTTATTTGTACAAGTATTTTAAATTAACTTCCTCTCTTGCTGTCTATTTTCTTTCTCAATGCTCTCTTTGTCTTTATTATATCTGTATATGTTTTTACAATTACTCTCTTTATCTTCTCCTACTTATCTCTTCCCTTTTTACTCTTCTATTTTTTCATTTGAAAGCTACGATACATCTCAACCGAGCCAAACATGAAAACAATCGAGAATAAGAATTACAACATGAATCATGGCATGCGCTCCACAGGGAACGGAGAATGTGTCATATCGTGTTTTTATCAAAATACCATTGTTTTTTATCAATATGTCATTGTTTTTATCTGTTTGACAGGACGGATCGAGCAGCATGCACATGGGATGAGCCAGTAGGAATAGCGGAGTACCAGTTTCCTCCGAGTCTACCTGGAGAGCTGTACAGCGCCGATCAACAGTGTCAGTGGCAGTTTGGACCTAAAGCTAGGCTTTGCTCCTTTAATCTTGGAAAGGTTTGTTTAAATTCTTTATGCTATGGGAGACGCCGTACTTGGGGCATACCAATTACTAATTCTTTTCTTTCTCGTAACTTTGTAACTGAATATTTTAACAGTACTACTTTGTCTTTTCATTCTTTTTTGGGGGATGGGGGTTACAGTGAGGATATTACGGTACCTAATTGTCTTAAAGC
Organism: Strongylocentrotus droebachiensis; assembly: GCA_035222895.1. Lineage (NCBI taxonomy): Eukaryota > Metazoa > Echinodermata > Echinoidea > Camarodonta > Strongylocentrotidae > Strongylocentrotus > Strongylocentrotus droebachiensis. The sequence goes on along the minus strand of JAVYIG010003584.1, from coordinate 47,901 downwards.
CACTCTGCACTAGTTTGGCATGGAGGGATTAGACCTCCCTGCAAGGTCACTGGCAGGTGGTTATCTCATCCAATCAGCTCTCAACTAACATAAGAAAAAGGGCATCATGGGGGATCAAAGGGTACCGCTTAGACATGTTGGCTGTATAGAGGGTGCAAGTAGCTATAAGTAGTGCAGTGGGGCTTCAAAAGGTATGTATTCTGCTGATGTTGCTGATGGTGATAGCCTTGGGGATGATGATGTTGGTGATGATGATGATTGTGAATGGTTAAGTGACAAAGGAAAAAAGCATTATTGAATAATTAAGAACTTATAAAACATGACTGATTGTATCTGTGTCACATCCTTGTTAAAAGAAATACTTGTTGAAAGAACTCACTCATTGCTATTATATAATAGTGCAGCAATCGGATATAACTCATTTACCCTCTTCATCTTGGAGGACACAATCACTTATATTTAGCTGTAATTTTCCAAGAAGACATCCAAATTCATGCGGCAATCAGTAGACTCCCATTGTTGTACCCTTGTTTCCTCATTACCTGTAATTGTTCTCGTTCAGTCACAATTATCTTACTTAACCAATCAGTCTCTTAAGGGCTCTTGAATAGGGCTTATAAGTGGTGAAGGCATTTGCCTATTTAGGGGAGACACTTGCCTGTTCCTTGACAGAATCAGGACCTGCTTCTCAAAACTTGTTATCAGTAACAAATGCCAAATTTCTATGACAAATCTGCTCTCGGCCAATCAGATACCACTATTTCAGTAGCTTATAACAGTTATTGTGACTTGTTATCGGTAACATGTTTTGTGAAACAGGGCCCTGGTGTATTCAAGACCCGGTAAGCTTAAGCTATTGAAGTCAAAATTATACTTGTATGGAGAACTACAAATAGATGTATTTCCTGGAAATTTGTTAATGTGTTAAATGTATGAAGACATTTTCCAAGTTTAGTAATCCTCATACATGTAGATCCACAAGTCTCCCATTTTTATCTTATTTGGATACCGGATAGTTCATTATGCCAAGAGTTTATTGTTAATTCATGAAATGTATAAGCCATGAAAAAGAAAACATTTGGAAAAGTAAAAATGTACATCATCTCATGCTATGCTTCCAAATCTTCAAATAATGGCTATGGCCTACGTACTTGTAAACCAGAGAAAAACAATGCAATGGCTCCCCTCAATCAAACTTGAGTCACCTAAATTGGTTGTAGCAGACCGACGATATAAGCTTTCAAACGCGGTGGTTCTAGCAGACTGTAATTTGTCAGGTTTGATTTGAGGACTGATGGAGGGGATACCCTGGACTGGTGTAGGACCGGTCTAATGATTCGTCATTCTCTAGTCAATAATTTAATTTCTATTAAGAACAAGTTGTGGTTTACTAGGTGTTTAGTTAGGTGTGGTAATAATCGAGGGGCGTAGACATTGAGGTTTTCGAATGGGAAACAGATGGACTTCAAAGTTGTTGTTCAGTCCTAATTCATGTTTGTCTGGCCTTTCATGATTGAAGTTGTCATCTATTCTCATTGTTTATTACATTGCCCCTCTGTTCCCTTCTCAATTAAACTCTCACTCTATTCATCTAACCTCAATTCATTCCCTGTCATCCCTCCTTCTTTTTTAACTCTTTTACCTTTGAAAAGTGTTGTCCTTGTCATGGGAAAATCAATTTTTATCTCTTTTGAATCACTAAAGTATGCATTTTTACTCAAATGCCAAGCACATTTGTATATCTCTCTGATACAAAGCTGACAGAATTTAATATAAGGAATGGGTAATATATTAGTACCAACATCCCACTATTACAAATATATTTATTAGGGCTACTTTCAACAGTGTCAAATTATATTAATGGTCAAGGGAACCTCTTTGAGCCTCAATAAGATTTCAGCAGATTTCATATAGAATCATTAATGTAGTCATCCCTTTCACACAGCATATAGAGAGTAAAACTCTTTAGCCAGAGAGCTTTCACACCAAACTCCAACATATACAGAACAGTCTGTCGTCCGCTCGTATGGATTCGTATGGATGTGCCAGACAAGAGTCTCATTTGTCAAATTAGATTTGGCAAGTGATCAAGGGGATGCCCCGTACCTCTGCACCGATTTGTCATCCCCTGCCCACTGATTGCCTTTCCAATTGAATCAGTAGCCGGTAGGAATGAGAGGTTAGAGAGCTGCTAAACGCATCATCATCATCCTCGGCAGATTCATCCCTGGATGCGTGCGTGAGCCACCAGAGTCAAGGTGTAATGAGCTGGCTTGGTTTGGCTCGGCTGGTTGATGTGGTGGAGTAGCCGCACTGAGGTAGCATTGTCCTGCAAGCTAGAAAAAAAACTTGGCATTCAAAACCAGCCCCTCCCTTGCACATTATGATGTCAACCAGATTGAAGTCAATGTGATGTTTGCAATGTTGGAAGACATTGTGATCTTTTTTAAATCAAGATTCTTTGAGACTGTTTGAACTGAAAGGAGTCCCAGATCTGACTGTGATCATGTTTAGGGCTGATCTCCTAATGTAATGCGATTCCTCTACCTGCTGTCAGCCAAAGATAGCATGAGCCCAATTTTGTATACCCATTGTTAAAATAAGTCGGCCAGATTCTTGAATTAATTCTGGTCTAAGTGTAAAGTTGTGACAGAAAGATATCACCCATTTATTTTGGTTAGAAAGAAGAATTGGCAGACCATTATGCTAGGGTAGCAATGCAGACTTTCCACCAATTTTGGTTTTATCACAGATTAGGTAGAGAGCAATGTCCTGCAATTACAATGTGCAATCCCTTCTAATAGTGTTGTGACATCAATCAGAAAGATTGGTCTTTCGGATGCTGTCACAACTGACCTCAATTACCATCTTACTCCAAATCTAGTAATAATCTGGTGATAGTACGATGTTCAAAGGATTATTGCTTTCAAATCTCATGGTATTGGGCTCCTAATCAAAATTGACAATTCATTTTCTTAAATCCTCTAAGCAGAACTAATATTATTGTCATGAACAATTTCAAAAGAATTGTGACTCAGAACGGCTAATGAAAGTTGACAAAACCTTAATCTCTTGACCACTCGGTCAACATGTCTTTGAGGACAAATCAAGTTCACAATTAGGCCATGTCCTTTTCTGGCACTTTGTTTTTGAGCCTTGTCTTGTGTATGAGATACCAGAGACGTTATGTTTGTAAGATATCTCTTAATTCCTTGGTTATCCATCCAAGTCGTGGATTAGCTCTTGTCCTTGTCCAGGATTTGTTTTGTGCCTTGTCACCTACAGGAGGTACCATGCAGAGGCATCACGTACCTAGGCTCCTGTTCTTCCCCATGCCCAGTTGTTCAGGATTAAGCTGTGTCTCTGATCCCTCAGTTCTGTACATTGTCCTGTCTAGGCTGAAGAGGTACCGAAGATGGTTGTCTGATGTCTTTCTGGCTGTCCGAATGGTATGACACATGTTCCTGTAACAAGTGCTCTTCTGTAATTTCCTTTACCAACAGAATTCCAAACTTCAGACCTGGGCCAACACAATGCCTAACCCTCACCCTACACCTCATCATAAACCAAACTGCAGCCCTAAAACTAGATTATAGATTTGACGAAGTAAAGCCCAGAGCTATTGTTGCTGGAGCAAATATAGGATCACCAGCCACCCACTTTTCCCAGTCTGGACCAAGTTCATTATTAGAATTGTTGTTTGTCACACAGACTTGTTTTTATGCTGCCTGAGGTGTCTGTCTGTCCTTCCATTCACCTTGCTGGTGATCCACTCTCAATGCTCCAATGATCTACTTTCAAGAGAAAAAGATAATAATCCATTGAAGATTTTAGTCATAAATCTTTGTTTCCCAGGAATGCTGGAAACTGATTATTTGGACAGGATTCGCTTCAACTTTGTAGCATTTGTACCTTTGGTGTGTCATTGTGGAAATGGGAAGGATGTTTTGAAGCCGCAAGAAATTGACACCACGTTGTTCCTATCGTTCCTATCGCAAACCTCTTCACGCTTCTAATACCCTGTGTCCAGACAGGGTTCAAGAAGTGTGGCTTGGAGATGGAAAAGTGAGTCATGTAATTTGATCAAACGGGTCCATGTCCCCAAAACTCAATTACACCTAAGGACAAACCGATGTGCTGAATCTATTTGTCACAATTGATAAAGAACCCTTTAGGGAGTTAGGTGGAAAACAACTTTGCAGTGTCATCCTGTTATTCGAGTATTAGAAGCCAATTTGTTGTGTTAATATTTTGTCCATGTTGCTGTCAATTTTTTGCCTTTGTTGGCCCGTAGAAGTACATGTATGATTGCGAGCAGATGTGGCATTCTACTTGTAGATTACTGAATTCATGATTACACAAGTCCAAACTAATTTACAAATGATTGATACATGATAGTAAAAGCATCCCCGGTGAGTTGCATATGACATAGCTTAAAGTATTGCTGTGAAGATGTTAATAGCTTTTTGATTTATTTCAAAAATTAATTAATGAAAACAACATCTGACGAGGGCAAAATGGAATTAGAAGCAGATGCATAATTTGTATCACTTCATTCAGTTGGTTCCCCGTTTCACTATCAATAGGACACGCCTTAAATATGAAAGTTGTGGATTCATTATCCCTACAAAGAGGGGAATAGATTCCTTTGAAGAGGGAGATAAATTCCTTCAAGGAGGGAGTCACACTTGAGTATCAGCAACCAGTTCACCAAATCATACCCGACAGTCTTAAATCTGTTGGTCATACTGTTATCCTCAAGGGTCCTGCGATAGAAGACAACAGAGGAAAGCCCCTCTGTCCCCTGTTGCACCCAAAGATGCGCAAATCAAAGAGATGAAGAAATGAGAAGTCTGTAAAGTCATTTAAGGTTCATCCTAGATTGTATTTAATGTATATTGAAAGTGCTAAGGAAACATGTGTACACCATAGCCATATTTCCTTTGGATAAGAGGTAGTTGAACTTGGAGTTCATTTACCATTAGATTAAAGATATTAGCTTAGTATTAACAATTTGAATATGGTTTTAAATAGCAAATCATATTTAAACCAATCATTCTTTCATTTCAGAAAAATGGTCCTATCTGACATTCATTCTTTAGTTTAAAAAGTTGATCAGTTTGAGAGGAGAGCTTTTTAAGAATACATTGAAGTAGATATTTTACAGTATATGGGAAACGCATCCATAGATTCACTTCATGCATGAAATGCAGGTTTAACTTGTCCTGACTTGTATTTCTCAATGTTATTAATTATCTTGTAGAATTTTTGATTTTCTTCTTTTAGCATCAAATGAATTTGTTATCAAAGTATACTTAGTGACCTATTGGGGGCCAATTATTGATATTTTTGATTGATTGAGGTTTATATTGATCGCATTTCAGAAAGATCGTTTGGGGGGCGATTTCACCTTTACCAAAACAGCATGGTGACTTTAAAGTTGAATTAAGGGCATACCATTGTAATCAAAGCCAGCATCCTTTCCTTGTTTCAGTATTACAGTCTGTGATCTTCAGGGTATTGTCTCAGTCCAAATATTAGTTGTATCCTCAAACAGAAATGAATCAACCATTGACCAGGAAATTGATGAAAACTGTTTGTGTGTAGCCTGCCACTGCCGGCCACCCATGATGAGCTCCTCCCTTCCTCTTACCCCCACAAACACGTAACATAGGGGGCTGTTCCGATGGGGCTACACCCTTCTGTGTCATCCCCCATTAACAATATAAGCCCCCCTCATCTTTATTGTGATAATGATAATAAAAGTTGTGGTGATGATGATAATGAGAATAATTTGGATTTATATAGCGTTTGTCTCTTTTAATAGCACTTTGCATTTATCATTTGTACTAGAATAACCTTGTCATCGGAAAAATACTAGTGGATTGGAAGAGGGGGGTATTTGTAGAATGTGCCCCTCCCCCATCATTTTGAGACCCAAGTGGCGTACCTTCAGTACACGACCTTAAGAATGTGCCCCCCCCCCTCTTCCCGGTCCATTTTCTATGTGATAACAGTTTCTTTCTTAATTTTCTTTCTTCTGGTTTCTTTGTCCCTTTTTCCGTCTTTTTCCGTCTTGTCAGAAAAAAATTCTTGAATTGTGCCCCTTTAAATCATCCTGAATCTGCCTGGATAAGGTTACAATAACAAAATATAATAATATCAAAATAGGCATACACATTGAATTAGACTTACACATTCTGAACATTTCAGATTCTCTCAAAGTATAAATTTAAGTAAATTTGTTTGGCATATCATCATAAAGATGCATCAGACATATAGCTGAAGATCTTGCAATGTTTGTTCTAAAAGGTGAAACGTTCAGAAAAAGACAAAAAATACATTGGAATGAGTGTCAGTCAACTGGGAAATTGACAAGCAAATCCATACAAATCCTTAAATGCAATTCCCAGCCACCTTCCTTTTTTAGTAAATCTGTAAATGTTTACTGTATGTTTATTTGTTCAGTTGTCTGGATGCAATTAAGTTTTTACGATTGAAAATTGATGGATTTTGACAGTTCATGCCTTCGACAACTGAATGTGCAGTGTTTGCATCATTTTCCACATTCTGCTTTGGAGCAATCCACCATAGCCAAAACTATCTATTAAAAGGAGATTTAATGTAAACCCTCTTATAGAAATAGCAACACAATCGAAGGTGAAAATTGTTTGTACCCCTTACAAAAATCAATCTGTCTAGATCCCTCTCAAAGCTGCCTCAAAGCTAATAAGCTTCTGTGAATTTACCCATGCTTTTTGCTCTGATGAAAGATTTCTTTTCTTTTGTGAAGCCGTTGCCACAAATTACGAGAAATTGTTCAATCAGTATCTTGTGATTGCGGGGAAGTAGGCAGGTTGGAGGGGCTTGAAACTCCTAGCATTGTGTCAGGAAATTAGCTGTTTGAAGGTTGCAAAATTTTGGGGAAAGAAGATCATAAGTCAAGAACAAATTTATCATAGCCCTAGGCCTCGGGAGCAAAAAAGTTAATGCTCGTAAAAATACTCTTTGGGACTGTATTCTGTTACAATGTTCCACTGACAGATTGGTGTAGGCCAATCGCAGAGTCACAATGAGCAAGGAAATTATTAATTTGGGGTGAGAATATAGAGGTGAAACAGTTTGAATCATGTGAGACTCTGGTCTTTCCCTTCGTCTTGAAAACCATTTTATAATAAGGTCGTGACCTGTGTATGTTGCAGGTTGGAAAGAGAGAGAATGCAAAGTGCACAGTCATTTTTTCTGAACTTAGGAAAATCTTTTGACACCAGTGAATCAAAAACTGAAAACATATATTGTGTATGCTTCGATGGATCATATTTCTCTAACAATTACTCAGTCATAAAGATAATAATCTCTTAAATAATTAGATGTACAGAATTATCATATTTGTAGGAAGTTGTCAATTTGGATTTAGCAAATGTGAAAGATGATCTAATTGAATCACCACAACGTGGGCTTATCTTGTTATTTTATTTCTGTCATGAGCAACCATTTTCACACCTTTTCCGAGGTCACAATCATTTGGGGTCATATACGTGGGATGTGAAGTTTAAAATTCATGGACATGCACCACATGTCTTCTTCTAAAATGTCAATTGATCTATGTAATTCAACCGACATCTGATATCTGGGTCCGTATATTATAAATCATGTTTTCCAAAAAAATTGTCATTGGTGTAGGTGTCATGTTTGAGTGACTTGAAATACAATAAGATGAGATAGTCTATGAGTGATTGAACACTCCAAATTCTTTTGTAATAGAATCTGATAAAGCTTGCATTATTCATTGCATTACTGTAGATTGTAATCATGTATGAGATGTGATGCGAAGTAATCATGTGTTTGATGATATAATTTGTTAAAAGTAAATTCATTTGAAAGATACAAAACTCAAGCAATATCATTTAAACAAAGTAGCACTCTGCCTACTATTGAATAGTATACCGCTTGGAAGTAAGGTACATGTAGATATATTATTACAAATATGTAGGCTTCAAACAAACTTGATGCTGTACAATCGCTAGGTAGAGGATATTATAAGTTTTAATGTTGTAATAGTATATGTTCTTATATCACTTGGTATTACCCTTTTATCACAATGCTATGATGTACTTTTTGTAGCATTCTGAACTTTCATAAGTGGTTTATAAAGACTGTCCTTTCCTTGTATCCATCCAGAGTCTCTGCCAGTCCATGTGGTGCCATAGAGGAGAACGCCGATGCGAAACCAAGTTCCTGCCGGCGGCCGACGGAACCCCCTGCGGTGCCACCATGTGGTGCATCCAGGGCAAGTGCCTGGACCGGGGCCAGCTGGGACCCACCATGGTCCATGGTAACTGGTCCGAGTACGGGGAGTTTGACATCTGCTCCAGGACCTGCGGGGGCGGGGTGCAGTACAAGGAGAGGCGGTGCGACAACCCCCACCCTCAGAATGGGGGAAAGTACTGTGAGGGCCCAAGCAGGATATACAGAATGTGTAATATTCAGGTGAGATTTACTTACAGCCTTTTTTTCTTCCATTCACATCCATGTAGAGGTCAGACATATATTTGATATACTGATGCCTTTAAGACAAATTGTCTATTGATAGCCAAAAGGACATTAATTCCTATACTTAAACACAGAGTTAATGCCTTTCTAGGTCTCAGGAGAAACAAATACTCTTGAAGTACATCAATCTCATTGTAAGTCATGCATTTTTTCATGATTATTAGGACTTATAAGAAACAAAGTTATCAGTTCTAAAGTGGAGACCAGCTTAACATATATTTCTTTTGATAATGTGACAATATTTAGTATTTCACTGCCTGTGTGTGGAAGGATTACCGGGATATGTAATATAATCTTATTTTGGAGCTTTAATAATCCAAAGATTGGAGCCATATCAGGAGTACTTGCACTGGTACAATAGCCTGTATAACACAAATTGTGAAGGTGCTAAGAATGTCGGTCTTTGAAAAGTTATGTCAGTGCAGCGAACTCAAGTCGTTCTTCATCCTCTGTACACCACCAGGGATTTAAGCTAATCCATCAACAGTGGTGACATTAATACTCATGCACTTATGACAAATGTTTGCATATTCTCCAATGGTTTGTGTAATATCCTCAATGTTGCTCTTTTTTGTGATATATATGCGGTAGTATAGTTCCATGAACTCTGCGTCAAAACCTGTCAGAGTTCAGTTTAACTTCTTGTAGCTGAATTAAATGTTCAAGTGATCAATCAGCGAGTTTCTTTTCAATGCCAACACCTGTAAGTTTAAAAAATGTAACAATCTGTCCAGAATTCATCAATTTTGGATTGTTAATCCCTCCTACAACAACAAGGTACCTCAGCGCGTTTTCCTTTGAATCGTTTCCAGACGTAACCTCAGAACCTGTCTCAGTTTCCTCAGGTGTGCTTTAGGGATTAGCAGCCCACCATCAATCAACATCAACGACACAATACCTCAATGTTTCTGACAAATGTTGGTCATATTCTCCAAAGATTTATCCACTCTTTAAAAATGTTACCTTAGGCCGGCCTATTCGGTTACACCGTGAAGACTCGGCCCTGTGTTACGTGCTAGCTGAGAACATCGTGAGTACGTACGTACGTGAAGCAATGGCTGCAGACATATTCCCCAAACTGGGATGAATTACACGATTTGCGGGGAAAGTGATGAAATAGGTTTCGTGAACGATACCCCCACAATTCCCCATTGTGACCGAATGACTCCTCATGTTCTCTCTGACTTCCTGCTTATGTTGCTTTCTCAATTCTCTCCCCTCTTGTTTCCATGACAACAGGAGTGTCCGGACGAGTCGGTGGATTTCCGAGCCCAGCAATGCTCCTCCTACAACAGCCGTCCTTTTCGAGGGTTCTACTACGACTGGAAGCCTTATCTCCACGTTAACAGTGAGAACCAGTTCCTTTTTTAATTTTTTTGTCTCATTTGAATTTAAAATGTACTTTCTCAAGATAGTTGGTTTCAAAATAATTCCAGTGTATTTCAAGAGGGTATATCAGTTCTGGCATACAGCATTGAATTCAACCCAAGATAAGACTCTAAGTGCCTTCATTATGATTAGAACTTTCAGTATTTTTTATCAGCTTTGTAGTATAGAAAGTTCTACAATTAATCAATTTCATCATTATGCATGGTCCTATTATAGCTTTCTGGCTGCCTGAATAATCTGATGATGAAACAAAATGTCTGCCAGATCTAAAGTGAACGAAACAAGATTAAATCACTTACCATTTGAAAACCGAGAGCCCTTCTCTCTCTTTCTCTCTCTCTCTCTCTCTCTAATCTAATTCTCTATTTGTCTGTTTTTCTTTCTCCCTCTCTTTCTCTCTCTCTCTATCCCTCTCCTTCTCCCCCTCTCTCTCTCTCTTTCCCTCTCCTGTAGGAAGTAGCATCTCAAAACCATATGTAACTCTCTCTTTTTGATATTTCAAATGTATTTGATATATTTTACTATTTCCCCTTCTTCCTCTGGCTATATCAGCAGAGTCTCTGATCTGTCAAAACACATTGAATCACAGATCAGTGATGCCAGCCTTTTGGGAGAGGACCAATAATTGATTGTTTTTCTTTGCATTTTGGGTGTGTTGTTGAAAGGGCTGATCATGCTGTGATCGGCTTAATATTTCTGAATTATTATTATTATATTTCTGAAATCTCCAGCGTATGACTCATATGATTGATACAATGTGACCATTCTATATGCAGCAATCCCTAATAGATATTATTAGATTTTGTGTTTTATTTAATGTAAATTTTCGGGTTAAGAGATGAGCTTTAACCTGTTGAATACTGAATTGTGTCTCATTCAATGGGCTTAATAATACAGGAACAACGCAGTTTCCATAGACAATAGATTGATTGTAGACTTTGATCAAATTTTGGTTACGTTTAGCTGAAGATATTTAGAAACTAATGTTGGAATATAAAGATGAAGAAAAAGTATTTTTCATAACAGTGATATAAAATGTTGAAATCATTTGTCAAGAGGCAGGAGGGCATTACCTACTATTCTTTTACACAGAATTAATGCCCTTCTGGCTCTTAACAGAATAAATATGGATATCCCCCCCCCCCTCCATTTTAGATTTTGTTATTGTTTTGCCAGAGTTTCATTCATTTAGTTTATTGCAAGTTTCAAATTAACTGGTATTGATTTGTATATAAACAGTCCAGTTGTCTTTTACTGGTTATGCTATATGTCTTGGCGATGAAGCCACCAATAGGAATAATTTCTTCCTTTTCCTATTTTTCTTCCTTGTCCCTCAAATCTGTTTGCATGTCATCAATCACTTGATCTTTTAGATTAACAGGAATCACCTTATTAAAATGCATAGAAAATCAATCTTGTAAGTCAGATTTTCTGATCGCTTTAAAGTTCCAATAACCCCTAACCGTTCCCCTCGAAAGGATACAATCTGCTCCCAAGCGTGTCTGTGTTTTGACAATGTCGGTGGCCTTTTATAAGAGTACCCTCTGACTCACGCACCCAGCAGAGTCTACCAGCCAGACGGTCCAAGCTCCATCCATCTGCATCCAATGTTTCCCCAACCCTGTTAGCTTTGTCGCAGCAGACAAAACATCTCTCGCCTTCTCTGTCCAAAGGTTGCCAAGTTTCAGATGCTGGGACTTGTTGAGAAAGTTGAATCCTCAACTGTCTCTTTAGTTGACCAATAATATTACATGGCTTATGCTTATGCGAGTCAATGTCTCACTCTGGACCCATAACATACATACGTATCATGGCTTTAGTCAAAATGCATATATACCTTGGTGAAGCATGGTAAAGGTTAATTTATAAACCTCGTGCTGTTGGCTAGAGAGGAAGGGAGTACTATTTGTTGTTATCAAAAACTAAAATGCCAATATACATTATAAGTCGTTATCGCTAGAAAGCTTAGATTTGATACTTATTTTGACATTTTCACACGTTTATAAACAATTTTTTTAAAAGTTAGTAGAATTTCTTCCATATAGTCATAGCAGGCCTATGCCTTAGTAAGGGGAATGAAATGGAGAAATTATATACTTTTCATATCTAGTTTTACTTTCTTTTTTGCACTTTCTCTAGGTTTTATCTTTCATGTTTCTCATATCATCTGTGAGAGCAAGAAGGGCATATATACTCATATTATTTTACTAGGAGCTAACAACCTTTGAGCTTTCAGTAGACGATTTAGCTCTTTATTTTCTCTTTGGGCCATCATCTCTCTCTCTCTCTCTCTCTCTCTCTTTCTCTCTCTCTCTCTCTCTCTCTCTCTCTCTCTCTATATATATATATATATTTCTCTTTCTCTTGCTCCTCCTCTCCCCCTCCCTCCCTCTCACTTTCTCTCTCACACTCATGTTTTATTTGATTCATTCTCCTTTATCTTCCCCTCTCTCTCTAGAAAACGAAGCCTGCAAGCTGTACTGCATCGCTGACGGGTTTGACTTTTACTTTGCTCTCTCTGGGAGTGTGGTCGATGGGACTAAATGCGACACGGATTCTAACAACGTCTGCGTTAATGGCAGATGTGAGGTAAGCGCTTCGAGATAGGATCATTATGTCATCTGCTCAGAGCCAGAAAGGTTTCAACTCTTATCCTTTTAATCAGAGCTAACAGCCTTCTGGCTCTCAATAGATGATATGTTCAACGGAAATCAGTTTCTGCTGCTTGTCTGGGCAGTGTCTTGATCTTTTAGGAATATGTGCTCATTTTGATCATGTCTTTTGACTTTTTTATGTTCCACTTCCTGTGATATTTATTGTATGTTCTCTCTTTCATCTATTCTTGTACTTTCTTTTCTATTTGGTAATTCCTTTTTCTTTCACTTTATCTTTATCTTTATCTTCTTTATGTTCTTGTGTAATGGTTTTTAATGTCTTTTTACTTTCTATCTTTCTTTTCCAGTATTATTCATTCTTACCTTCCTCTACTTTCTCTTTTCACTGCTAAAATTTCCCATTCTTTTACTCTTCTTGTCTTCCTTAGCTTTTTCTTAATGTACCTAGCTCTGTTGAAGTCCCCCCCCCTCCCTGTCTCTTTCTCTCTCTCTCTCTCTCTCTCTATCACTTACTATGTCTATCTCCTCCTCTCCCTCCTCCCCTTTCTTCCCCCTCTCTATCTCTTCCTTCTCGTATCCTGTTTTATGTTATTGTTAATTTCTTGTTAATGTTTCCATTAGTATGTATATATTTTATTTGTTTTTCATTGATAGTTCTGCTGTTTGACTATCATACTATAAAATGCCTTCAATTGGAATTGCTTCTAATAATTTCAGTATCATTTAATTGCAATACTGTATTTTTTAATTTTTAATTTGGATTGTACACATACATGTATCTAATACATAAAATTATTTATGAAGATGTGGAATAAAAGAGACATTATATACCTATTTCACCTTTCAGAAAGTAGGCTGTGATCATATTCTTGGTTCGGAAGCCCAACCTGATGCTTGCGGAGTGTGCCATGGTGATAACTCAACATGTGACTTTGTGAGAGGCGTCTACGCTGAACAACATGAAAGAAATGGTGAGGACCTCATTCATCTTCTTCAACCATCTTATCCTTTCCTTGTAATCCTCCACTCTCTCTCCTCTTCTTTTCTCTTTCCTTTTGCTTTCTCTTAAAGCCCATCTGTACTAGTTTGGCATGGAGGGATAAGACCTCCCTGCGAGATCACTGGCAGGTGGATATCTCATCAAATCAGCTCTCATTTAACATAAGAAAAAGGGCATCATGGGGGATCAACAAGTACCGCATAGGAATTGTTGGCTATATAGAGGGTGCAAGTAGCTATACGTAGTGGAGTGGGGCTTTAAGTTTAGTAATGTTATATTACTTTCACTCCCCTTATTTTCTGTTGCCTCTTTTTTTCTCCTTTCCTCGTTGATTGGACCCCTATGAATATCAACCAGGTATGGAGGATGTTCCATCACACAAGTGGAAATCAAGGAATTAAATGATTTAAAAGAAAAAATTATGTCACCTCTTCCTTTTCTTAGTATCTGTTTTCCTCCTTTCCTGTTACATCTCTTTCACTTCCCTCATCACTTCTAGGCCCCTTATTCAACCTTCTATAATTGAGTGGACCTCTATCAAAATCACACACACCATACAGATCGCAATATTCAATCACATAAGTGGAAATCAATGAATTAAATGATTAAAATATTCTTGCATGCCCCTTCCTGTCCTTCGCTGCTCTTCACCCTCTATTTCCAATTGTCAGTACCTCATTTTCTACTTATCGTTGGATTTGCTTCCCCCTCTTCCTCTGGCAATACCTTTCTAATTGAAGAAACATCACATGAAAGGGAAATATTGTAAGATATTTTGGGTTAATTCACAGATACAATCATTGAATTTTATTTAAGATACTGCATCATAAAAATCAAGTTACCATTCCTTGTACATGATTACATTATTTCACTTGGCAGGCAGATATTCTTAGTACCTTCCCATTTGCTATTTGCTAATCTATTTAAGTCATCTTTTATCAGTGCATAATTTGTGTGCTTTTTCAACTTTCTGCCAACGTGGTAATGAGCAAGATCATTCAAAACTAATTAGAACTTATTTTAAAGATACTCTGAGATCCCCACAACAGAAGAAATACAAAAAAACTTTTCACCGTGCATAATCTGGTATAACATCTAGCAGAAATCAAATAAGATTGTAGTATTTGTTATCAACTATGGATATTAATAAATAAGGTTTACTCTTGAACATAGGATGATTTTGGTTTTAAAAGATAGTATTCATTAAACAACAGAAAATGCAACTCAGCAAGTTGAATTTGGAGCACTTACCTTACATTGTTGAGGCTATTTTCTCAATACAACCTATCTTTGACTGGATATAATTTTGACGATGAAAGAAAAGAAACAATTTTAGCTTGATATCTTTTAAATAAGCAGAGTGAAGTAGTTAGGACTCAAATTTCTTGTTTTGTTTCCGTTGTCACACCATTGCTCAAGATATACATGGAATACTATCAGTACAAAAATGATTGGATCGAAACTATACCATACACCAACCCCTCGTGTGATTGCATTATAGAGATCAAGGCTAGATCAGTCTCTGAGGTTTTTAATTGCATCATAGGTGGCACCTCCTTAGGTAATAGCATTTATTGGATATCTTACCTGCATGAAGGAATTGAAGATTGGAGGCTTTCCAATTATCAGAAATTTACCTGTTTCACCCACACATTTAATGTGCCCTCTGTGAGATATAAATTCAAAGGTATTTTGAAGGAGACAGACTGAAATGTACCAAGAAAAGTTTCAATGTTCGCTTCAGAGATTAGATTTTTGTGCCTGTTTGGAGCCAAGAGGGAAATAACTTTTATAGATTAACACAGTGTTAACATCCTTATTGCTCCAAACAGGTGATATGTAAGATACAGGGTTTTAAGAAATGTATACAATTGATGAATACACATATACAAGTATTTAACGTTCGGCATGGCAACCCCTGTGACCCTCTTTTTCATGTCGCTAGTCCAAAATATCACTCTATTAATGGGTTATCTGACCAAAGTGGAGATATGGTTAAACAAACTTCCTGAGGAGGTGCAAGCTTCCACCACGGCCCATTCCATCCCGCATTTATCCTCACGTTTCATCTGATTAGCAGACCTGCTATCTCTGTGTGTATGAGTCAGTCAGTCAGCCCTGTAAGGGAGACTAGTAGGGCTCTTAATCTAGATTGGGGTAACTCAAAGCCCCCTGGATGCTCCACAAAGATGTGCATCAGAGAGAGAGAGAAGATGACATCATACGTATCTGTCATCATTTCATCCCTCGTTATTGGCATGTCAGCTCAAGATGTTTGGTGTCATGAAAGAAGAAGGAAGATTTTCGATTTGTGAACAGATCATAAACTTTGTTATTTACTTCATTTTGTTCTTTTTATCTGTATTGGCTGAAGGGGGAATTCAGAGGATGAAGCTGGCGGTTTTAACTTTTGTATGCCTTATTCAATAATTTCATGAGTGACAATTTTGAATTAATAAAAGAACAAATTTACCTATGGAATCTCCTTTGACGTTCAAGGTGTTAACCAAATTTGTAAGAACTTGACATTCGATACTTTTACGTTTCATAAAACATCATACAACACAAGATTCTTGATTAATATTGCATTTGACTGACCTATACCAAAACCTTTAAGCCATATTACCAGCCCGCAACGAGTTGAAAATATTCCAATATGCAAACGGAAGAATACCTGAAATAGTTGCTACAGTGCCAGTTATATGCACCTGTCCATTCAACCAATCAGTGAGTAATTACGTAACGAAGATGACACGGTGTTGACTCACGGCGCCGATCAGTCTATCCGATGTAGCAGGAGAAAACAGTTTTCAAACCTTGAAGTTATTTAAGTTGGTGAATAAATGGTCAGGGTTATTTCCCACATGGAAAATGCATAATAATGCAATTAACTTCAGCCTACCGGTATTACAAATTCACCTGGTGTGTCATGGTATTAATGTAATAGTCGGTTACCTGGAAAACTTTTGTGAGCATCAAAGTTAGTTAATTTGTGGTGTATACGTGTATACAATACGGTATGCCTTTATTGTAACTATGGATGGAGAAATGATCTTTCAAACTTTTTGAATGACACATTGTGACCACCGTTCATGTACAGATTCTTGATAAATTACATGTGTTCATATAGATTGCATTACACCATTTAGAAACTCAGTGATTAGGACCCAAATCTTGATGAATTAATGAAATTGTTCACATAATGAAATGACTAAGTAGCATTTTTTGTCAAGAAAAAAAAGGGGGGGGGGGATTCATGTAGTATATGTCCACAGTTTGGTCATGTATTGATATGTGCCACATTTTTGTTACATATTCAAACTTAGTAATAGATCAAGCTAATACATGATGCTTTGCACTCTTAAGGCTTAGAAGATAAAGCAAGCCTGTCACTATACCAGTTGGCATTATGATTAAGGATGAATATGGTACAGGGATCAATGAATCATTAATTTTGTTTAATCGTTGGATGCGTATGGCATGCATGCTTGCTTTGTAGATGTATGCACAGACTACACAGACTGCATGGGCAAGCCATACATCACTGTATTACCCACACAGATTGGGGCTTCATATATGTCACACTAGATGAGTTCAAATATTTGTATTAAAATCAAACAAGAGATGTAGTTTGATAATTAAACTTTATTATCTGTGATTCTGTGATAAAACTAAGTCATAAGGAGTAATTTTTTGTTTGCACTGCCAAGACATGATGGAATTTAATCAATATGCTAAAGTTAAAGTTGCTCAAGCGTGGGTATACAGTCGTTCGTGAAGTAGTCAACTTGGCGATCACTCCCGATCGCTAGAACACTGAGCCAATTGGTATTACGCTCCTGTGCGCACGTCCGTGTGCTGACCTTTATATACCCACGCTTGAGCAACTTTAAGTTACACTTACAGTTCTCAGAAGTTATATTAACACAGAATAATTCACAATTTACTAGTCAGATCTTTTTGTTTGTATTATTTATTAGCAACCTTAAGTTTTGTGTAACTTAAACAAAGACACACACTTGCCTTAGCAAAGGATTACATGAGTTAGGATAAACCTTGAGACAAGTAGAGGACTTAAGTCCTCAACCGAAGGGGTTACCCAAGGCTAACCTCAGGCATGACGCTACAGATCTTGAAATGTGATTTCATATCCGTAATAAGGCCAACTCTAATTTGCCCTAGGTGGTGAAGCAATGCTTGACACGTGTGTGTCCAATATCTATCTGCTTCAATTGAGTATTGACGGAGCAGGTAGTTGACAAATCTACATCAAATGTGACAGATTTACTAGATTTTCCCCAAAAAATGTTTGGAAGAGGAAAGCTTGGGAAAGGAAAATATGGACATCTGACTCAGTCACTGGTAATAGCAGTAGAGGAGAGACAAAGTATATTTCATGACTCCAACCAAATCAGTTACAAGCTATGGATGTAAACCTGTTTTACCTAAAATGTTGCTGATTGGACGACAAGCTGAATTTTTTTAGCAATATATGTTCTTATTTAGGTATCGAAGAGTACATAATTTAGATTTGTTAGACAGCATCTTTTAAATCACATACTTGAAGGATTTAGGGAACACGATTCCTGTATACATCATGTATTTTAATAAATCTTCATCGTTTCTATAAAAGCATAAAAATCCTTTTTGATTATAATCAAGGCAAAGCAATTTACAGAGAGTATTATACTGTCATAAGATCCATATGTTTTGTGTGGGATGTATTCTGTTAATATTGCCACTTTTTGGGACTGGGGGCATAAAGTGGCAATTATAAATTGATGTTTTTACAAATTAGATTTCAATAGATGACAGCCAAAAGGCCAGTAGCTCATTGTTAAAAATTACACAACAGTCAGTGATTCGATCATGTCCATCCCCCTTCCTCTTCTCTTGTCCTAGACTACTACGAGGTCGTGCGGATACCCCGCGGCGCCCGTCAGATCAGCGTAGCGGAACTCAGCTCTTCGGACAGCTACCTCGCCCTGAGGAACAGCAAATACATGTACTACCTGACGGGAGGATGGACGGTCGACTGGCCCGGCAACTTCAAATTTGGCGGGACTCTCTTCGAGTACAGGAGGCCCTACAAGAAGCCGGAGTATCTGGAGGCTAAGGGACCTACCACCGAGGAGCTGATTGTTGAGGTAATTGGTAATGAGGGCTCATTAAGGATTTGTTGTCTTGAGGTGTTTTTTTGTTTCACTGTCCATCAAACAATGGTGTTTTCATATCTGCACGAGATAGGTTGATGATTGTTGAAATTAATTTCATCCTCTGTTGACAGGTTGAGTAACATTTCAAATTGGAATGAAATTCTACCACATAGTTGAAGATAGTGAGAGCAAGAAATTTCAGATTTTACTTTTGCAGATTCACACATGTGAATTTACACGCTATGTACAGGCTTATCATCATTGGATCTTCCCCTCCAATGTAAAATTGTAATAGTAGATAAGAATTATGTATTGGTAGTAGCAAACTAAGCTTCTGGATTTTGGTATTCTATCTACGACAATTGCATGACTGGGAACAAATGTTTGAAAGGTTTATTGATTACTAAAACTTACAAAACAGGACAAAATTTGAACTTTTGAAATAAACATATTCAAAATCAGATTTATGTAATTTATGTCTCAGAAAAAGAATGGAACAGTAGCTTATATGAGTTTTTATTCAAATAGGAGCACAACAATTTGAACTTTTGAAATAAACATATTCAAAATCAGATTTTAGTAATTCATGTCTCAGAAAGATGATGGAACTGTAGCATGTATGAGTATTTAAGATATCTACAGTAGGTATTCATCTAGCATTCCCTGTACATGTTTTACCATTAATTTATAGATAAAATCCATTTCACTTTTTTTTTTACTCAATCTTTCAGATTCTCTTGCAAGGGAAGAACCCCGGTGTTGAGTACGAGTACACTGTACTAGGATCGCATGCCTCATCCGCCCCTCCGGTACACACGTACACGTGGAACCAAACATACACTGGCTGCTCTGCAACATGTGCTGGAGGTATTCACTATCAATTCACAGCTTGGATTTAATAATTTCCTTATTGGGTCATCATGGCTAATTTGTATTTTTGCCAAAAGTTTTTGAACCTATAATGATATCCTAACACTTTCTTGCTCAAAATATTTATATATTTTTGCCCTTGTTTCTGAACATACCTGTATAAAAGTAGAAGAAATAGAAATCAGAGTTAGACATGTACATTTACAAAACTAATTTGACAGATGTGTATTGTAGAAGGAATTCTTCTGTTTTTGAGAAATTATTTTGAGGGCCATCAGCAAATGTCACAAATTTGCCACAGTGGTTTTGCCTCGCCTGGCATAATTGTAGTCGCTGTAAACTTTTCCATCTCACGAGATACATTGATTAATCAATTTATTTCAGGAGACGTGATGGCCCGATGGTAGAGCAATAGTCTCGTAACTGAGAGGTCCCGGGTTCGAAACAAATTCGATGCCCTTATGCCCTTTGGTAAGGCATTAATCCTTTTTATACCAAGTCCCTTCGAGAAGACTTAAGCCGTCGGTTTCCTGGTTACTTACTTACAATCATTAACATGCTTTCTTAGCAGTCGGGCAAAACAAAACATCAAACCATCAAATTATATTATGTATCTTCTAGTGAATGAAGCAATGAAAAAAATATAAATCCGCTGACATTTGCCTCATGGAGAATAGCATTTGAAATGCAGGACGACCAACACCTCCCTCTAACAGCAAACTGTAGATGATGGAATAATACTAAAATTCTTTTCATTTCTTTCATCATCATCCTCCCCCTCTCAGGAGTAAAGACAGAGGTACTGAGCTGCCATCGTAATTATCTAGATGAAGTTGATGAGTCATTCTGTGATGCTACCAACAGACCAGAACCACAAGTTGTTGTATGCAACAAGGACCCTTGTCCACCAAGGTATGACTTAGAAGGTTGAGTTCTGGGGAGAGGTAAAACATAATTTGTGAGCGTTTTCATTGTATTATGCAAGTGTGGAAGAACATCAGATACAAAATGAACCCTAAAAAGCATGGCTCTTCATATATCTTAATATTCTAAATATGGTATATAACATCATTGAAATCGGGATGGATTTTTATGCCACATGTTCGTGCATGCAGTCCCATATCCATCTTTCTGTGTACAGTGCTTGTAACTTTACCATGACTGGGTCAAATTTCTTATCATTTTGATGATTTCAGAACCTTGCAGTAAACCCCAATAGTTATATGCTAGATGATCAACCTTTTCTGATCGATTCCACAACGTTTCTTTCACAATGCAATTGCTTGACCAGAACTCAATTCTTTAAAACCTATCAACATTTTAAAAAGATAATGAACGGAATAAGTATTTTTGGGATAAAATGTTGGGGTCTCATGTCACACAAAAGCAACTGAAGGCATTTCATACGTATGCAATCAGAACCTTATGCAAGTGAATGTCAGAGCTTTTTCTACAAGCAGTAAGTCCCTAAATAATGGTGTATATACCTAGGAATGAAAGTTATACCGTAACAAGTATTACCAACCTTATACAGGTAGCTAAACCAGGACTATGAATACAGGCAGTGTTCATATATTGAATCAATTATCATTTGTTACATCAGTGCTTTTGGTATTGAATTTTGAAGTATTTGGACTAACATTTTTTTTAAACGGGGGAATCCCCAAGTTAACAAGTATTTGATGTGGGGTGTAGGTACCAAGTTATTAGCACTAGGATGAGCTATTCAAGTCCGTACAAAGTTGTATTTGTCCTACTATAGTGAAACCTGTCAATAAAGACCACCCAAGGGAGGCAAGAAAAATGGCCTTATAGGCAGGTGTTCCTTTAGTACATGTTTCAATGAGAAACCGTTTTCAAGGGAAACACAAAATGTGGTTTTTGTAGACAGGTGGTCTTTCTATACAGGTGGCCACTATTAAAAGCAGGTTTGACTGAACTTCATTCCACCATCCATCCACCGACCTTTGTTTCATTCGCAGGTGGACAGTGAATGCCTGGAAGCCCTGCAATCGTCAATGTGGCAGCGGCCGTCAGAAACGTAAGGTCGTCTGCATAAAGGAGTTGGCAGGGGGCAGAAACAAGACGGTCAAAAGCAGCTACTGTTCTTCCCCACGGCCACAGAAATGGCAGGCCTGCAACACCCAGGACTGTCCGCCCAAGTGGGTGCCTGGCAGATGGTCAGAGGTAGGTCATTTCAAAGTTCAAAGTTCAAAGATTATTTCCACACTTTCATAATAAACAGCAATATATGTATATGTAACAAAGGTAGCATAGAGATGATCAAAGTAAAGAAAATAAAAACAAAGAAAATGGAACTTTAGAATGAGACAGTAACATAGATAATATTTTGGTGGGATGAAAAGAAGTTAATCCCAAACTCATAAGATCTATACCACCGGAAACTACATGTATTGGTCGGTAGTTGGATTAAACAGATCAATTTTAAGATGGTTGAGAAGCTGATCAACACTATCATTTGTTGCTGGATAATTTAAGCAAATTTCCAACTCACATTTTACAAACTGGCATGATATATTTTCTCAAATTTATTCAATAGCCTTGTTTTTTTAAAACTGCATGATTTTTTTGTTTTCAGTTTTCATTCAATCTTTTGCCGCATGAGCTGTTGATTCATGGCAAAAAGACAGCCGTTGAAGAATATTTAGCTTTTTTCATGGAAAAAATTGTATAGATCGTGTGGTTATTACACAATGCAATCAGTTATTTTTCCCAATCTATATGTACTTTAAGTTATTGTTTTGAATACAAAATTCTTATTATTTTTGTTATGTTTTCAAAGAGCATGATTTATGATTTTTCTGTTGCATCTTTGAGTTATTGTTATTTTGTGTCACGTTTGTTGCAAGCTAAGAACTCATAAATGTTTATGAGAATACTAGCAAACTAGCATGTTACTTTATTTTGAAATTGCCTGATGTTGTTATTTTTCAGCAAAATTGACTCAATGGAATAACATTTAAAATTTTCTCTTTCTTTTGTCAAACCCCACTTCATCCCTGCTACTCTTTGCTTTGTTTTTTTTTTTTCAACTCACTTTGCATCATTTGATTTGATTTTCATTCTGTTTTCCTTCAAATTTCACATTGCTTTCATCAAATCCACACACACAAAAAACCCACAAAAATCACCAATCATGAATTATGCTGCTGTGTTGCTTTACAATGAATTTGTCAATACCTTTCATCACTCAAAAACCCCATCCCAACTCTACATTACATTACACACATGGCATCATTTGTAACCACCCCCCCCCCTTCCCTCAACAAAAAAAATTGCTTATGCTGGAAACATTCACTTTGCATCCAAACCTTGTACACGTATCAATCCAAATTCGTATTCTGAACACAATTTTGTGTGTGTATCCCACAACTCTGTTCTTCTCTCCTCCTCAAACCTGTTCTTTGTGTCAATATTCTTTCTCATATCTTCTATCTTCGTTCCCTTCTCCTCATTTTCAATTACCCCCATGTGTTTGCGTCTGTTACCCCTCTACCTCTCCTTGACCACACCCCAACCAACCAACCACCTGTTGTACCCCCACACCCCTACCTACCACCCTGTTGTACCCCACAGTGTTCCCGTACCTGCGGTGATGGGTTTCAGACCCGTTTGGTGTCCTGTGTCTCCCTCACTGGTAATGGGGAATATCACCGGCAAGCCTCTGATCAGTGTCAGGGCACCGTCAAGCCCCACACACGCCAGCCCTGCAACCTCATGGAGTGCCCCCTCAAAGTTCAGTGGTTTATATCAGCCTGGAGCGAGGTGCGAACATTCATACCAACAAAATATATCTTAATTTATTTAAAGTTAATATTTATCTCAGATTTTCTTTAAATCTCCTAATAATGCACATTACCTTTTATCTATTGCATTATGATTTGATCAATTACTAACAAAGCTAGAATATATGCACACCTAACAAATATATCGATTAAATTTATCTTTATCTAACATTTTATTTTGATCTTAAAACTGTGATCATGTTCAGAATGACTAAACATTGGTTGACACTTGACCTCCCTAATATTTGTTTTAGAACTGGGATAAAAGACAATATTTAACAAGAAGTGATTTATAGCAGGAAGAGTATACCAACTAGGTTCCTGCAATATATCTTTATCAGTAAGACGTTTTGGAATATATATACATACTATTAGTCTTTGAATAATGGGTATTGGAATGTCTTAAATAATATGTGTATCTTTCTAAATATATTGTACAATTTAAATTATTTAAATATTCCAAAACCTTTTAAGCTGTCTCAATCCCTTCTCGCAAGGAAAGTAGAAAATATTTGTTGGCTTATTGTTAATGTTGGTGGTGGAATTATTAACTTTGCTTTTCTACTTGTATTACCGAGTAGCTCCATGAAATTCATAAATACATCAAATATTAGACAACTTAGAAATTATTTATACTGTTGCATCCTTTCACACTTGCTTTGAGAAATACTAAAATATAGTTTTCTATTTCTTGCTACAAGTATCCCTTTCAAAGTGATTTTCCATATTTATAGTGTTTGAGTTGCATTTTGAAGAAGTATAGAAGGCATAGAATTCAAAACAAATTATTGATTGAAAAGTTTGTCCAAATTTTTATACTTTTACTCTATATTCGATATGGATCAGAACCCAGTATATTCATAGTCCACGTACACTTATGAAACTCATCAAATTTGGCAAGCCAGTGTTTGTTCCATTAACCGTCCAAAGCCAGGAAAGAGTTATAATTTATAACTTTATAATAATAAAAACGTGTTTGTGCGTTACTTCATTATATACATGTAGTAGGGTTTTTAAAAGCAAATTATTCATTTATAACAATTAAGTATTTGAATGTATTTAATGCTCATAAATGCAGTCCTTAATTGCATTACCTACACCATAGTGTTAATCCTCTGTTCAGGGCCAAGTCTTATAAAGAGTTGGGATTGATCAAAATCAATAGCAAGACCTCCAATCAATCGCAAGTTTACAGTCTCCTATCTCTTATCTACATAGTTGCGATTGGTATCAATCGCAAATAAGTTGCGATTAATCTCAAACTGGATTTTCACGTTAGTTTCCCAACCCCTTTTACTACCCACTGACAAACAGTGCTCAAGAACGTGCGGCCCTGGGAAGCGTCAACGCATCATGAAGTGCAGTCACCTTGACGATCAAGGCCAGTACAGAGAGCTTCCGGCGGTGCGGTGCCAACATCTCAGCCAACCTGTCCTTGCGCTGTCCAAACCCTGCGACTCTCAACCTTGTATGATAGAGGTCAGAGGTCGATGGCAACCAGGTGAATGGTCACAGGTAAGTGATTTTGTTTGCATTTGATAGAATCCTTCCATTATACAATGTCTTTAACCATCATTGTTGTAGGAAGCTTGGACCCTGACATCAGACCTAAGAAAGCGACTGGAAAGTTGTGAAGTTTGGTTCCTGAGAAGGATGCTAAGAATTTCATGAACAGAAAGAGTTTCTAATAATGAGGTATTGCCATGGCAGAAACAAGACAAAATCTTCTGAATAATATAAGAGGTCAATAGCTGAGCTTCTTGGGTCAGGTTATTCAAAAGAATGGTTTGGAAAATCTTGCACTGACTGGAAGAATCGAGGGGAGGAGGATTCTGTGGATGAGTAGCTTAAGGAGTAGGATTTCTGAAAGTGGAATTGATCTTGGGGAGAAAGAATTACTTCATAGAATATGGGATAGAGAGTTGTGGCATTCCATGGTTGCCAACGTCTCAGTATGGCACGTAAAGAAAGACAAGAAAGTTGTAGGATGGATGTTAGAGCTTAATGCCAAGTTGCCAACCAAGTGAATTGTCACAGGAAGGTTGTGGGATGTTTAGACCTTTGATGAATGAATGAATCCAACTTAATGCATCATTGAACCAGTCTTGTAATCTTCAATGCTGTAGGATATAGGTTAGGGGGGGGGGGGTGGAAACTTAAGGACTAGTCAAAGGTAAGGTCTTAGGTTGTTGTGACTTTTTGATAAAATAGATCCAACATCCCTTGCTCTCTCCAAGAACTGTATCCTTCAAGCTTGCAGGATAGAGGTCAGGGCTTTGTTTAATTCATTTCAGTTATGCCTAGGTCACATATAAACCGGGCCCCGTACGATTTTCCCTACCCGGCGGCTTGCCGTGGATTTAGAGACCGTACGGGAACTTTCCGATTTTCTTTTCTACGGCATGTGCGGTCACATATTCTGCGGCGCCCGGGAGGTGCCCGGTGAAAATTGGTCGAGTGAAATGCAAGGCGCCCGTAAGGATGCCGGCCGGTAAGCTACGTGCTCCGTCCGATGAGCAGGTGCACCCGTGGCTCCCGGAAGGTGCCCTGCCGGGACCCGGCCGGGGTCCTCAAGGTGCCCTGCCGGGACCCGGTCGGGGTCCTCAAGGTGCCCTGCCGGGGACTGGCCGGGGTCCTTAAGGCGCCCGGCCGGGTCCCGTGCGGTGCACTTAACGATGTGTCCTCTGAAATCTGCAACTCAAGGTTCCCGTAAAGATTTTTCATGAGAATTGACCCCCAAAAATCGTGAGGGGCCCGTCCGGACACCGTCCGGAGCCCGCACGGGACCCGTAAGGTGCCCTGCGGGACCTTCACGGGCTCTCTACGACCTAACGGTCAGATAAAAACGCCGGGAGAATTGGGAGCAGCCGACTCAGCACCACGGCGCCCGTACGGCTTCAAAAACTGTCCCAGCGCCCGTAGGATCTTTACGGTAGCCGGCCGGACACCGGCCGAAAATTCCCAAAATGTCTGTTTTTACTAGCCGTACGGGCCCCGGAGTGTATATGTGAAAGCCCCATTAACAGGGGGTGTTTCACAAAGATCTTAAGTCGAACTTAACTCTAAGTTGGACTTAAATATTATGGAGAGCCATTTGTAGCCATATAATGAAATGCATTCAAAAGCAAAATTTAAGTATTTTTGATTTTTCATAAATTCCACATCAAGAACATGAAATGTCCTAAGGTAATAGAAAATATGAATGATGTGAATCAACATTTTATGCCTTTTAAAATAATTTTTACAAAAATAGTTTTAATGATGCTAACGACTTTACATAATTGTTAAGTCCAACTTAAAGATAAGTTCAACTTAGGATCTTTGTGAAACACCCCCCCCCCCCTGGTAGGTGGCAAAATATACCAGTTTCTACACGACTAGAGATATCGTCCAACACTAGCCACCTATGAAATGCATATCACCGTATTGCTGATGCTGTCTCTTTTATCTCTGTTTGACCTTACAGTGCAGCGTCACGTGTGATGGAGGTACCAAGGGAAGACAAGTCCAGTGCGTTAGTACTAATAGCGTCAGCAGCAGCCCCAATACCAGACTTATATGTGACAACAGTATAAAACCAGAAGAAAATCGAAATTGCAATACAGATGCGTGTCCATCACAAAGTGCTTGTGAGTAAAACATCTGTTGATTTTCAAACAGATAAATTTTATTCATTCATTTATTAATTTTATCTAGTTACTACCACAATAACAGTGTATTTCAGCGAGACAATAACTATGTATTGGTAAATACAGTCAAACCCGTTTATAGTGACCGCCCATGGGAAACACAAAAAGTGGTCTTTGTGGACAGGTTCCTTTAGTACATGTTTCAATGAGAAACCATTTTCAAGGGAAACCAAAAATGTGGTCTTTGTAGACGGGTGTTCACTAAAGCAGGTTTGACTGTAGCAATAACAAACATCAAAAGCTAGTCTGAGCAGACAAAATAAACATTTTTTTTCATCTTGTGATTGATGTTGGTCTATTTTTTAAATCAGAGTTGCATACATATATTCAAACACCCAATAATTACACCTTTTACCATTTAATTTAGCCTGATATCATATGTCATTCGAAAAAGAATCTATTCAGACACCTATCAAATCCGAAAGATATTGATTTTTCTTCTGCAACCTATTTTTAAAATCTTGTTTGGATTATGTCATATCCTTGTCTTATTCCCTTCTGCAGATCTATACGCAGCATGTAGAGATGAATACAACTGGTGTTACCTCGTACCTCAACATAATGTATGCTCGCATCGCTTTTACGGAGTCAAATGCTGCCATTCCTGCACCTACAGGGGTTGATGAGACCGGACATAATAGACTCAATATCAATCTATCTGATACTTCTCGCTCTGCTCTGTCCAGTTTCAGTCTTTGATCCAAAGAGCGTTGGATGATGTCTTCAGGCAGGCAGTTGTGGTATACGTCATATTGGCATCTAGTGGACCTTGACATGTGTCTCCACCTTAGAGTACTCCTATCGTGATGCTGATTTAGTTTGAGAGGAACTGAACTAGACTGTTTCTGTTGGATCTCAGTCATCCTTGTGCAGTCCTTCAAGGATATTTATTTTGTTGGGAGGGGCGGGGGGGGGGGGGGGGCAGGAACGAGCTGACTCATATTGCCATCTAGTGGTCCTTTTAACAACAATACTTAAGAGTACTCTCATCTTGATGCTAAATTCTGTCAAGAAGAACTTTGGAAGAACTGATCTGGACGATCTACTAAGTCACTCTTGTGAGGTCCTATTGTTTGGGTTTTTTAGGAGGGGAAGGGTAGGGCTGGGAAATATAAACCACATTGGTGTCTAGCAGTCCGTATTCATCCAAGAGTACTCTAATCGTGATGCTTGTAATGTTTCGAACAACTTTTGAAGAACTGATCTGGAAGTTGTTGTTCGACCTCGGTCACCGTGTAAGGGTTTCCATCATCTTT
Organism: Strongylocentrotus droebachiensis; assembly: GCA_035222895.1. NCBI lineage: Eukaryota > Metazoa > Echinodermata > Echinoidea > Camarodonta > Strongylocentrotidae > Strongylocentrotus > Strongylocentrotus droebachiensis. Next base: position 19,567 of record JAVYIG010003584.1, on the reverse strand, counting down.
TTGTTGGTGGTGGTGATGAGAGGATGGGGGTGCCGAACCCTTTCCATAAAAAAACTGGAACTTAGGGGATTCTTTGGACAATACAGGAAGCAAAAGTACTCATCATGAAAAAGATCATGGATCGCAGAGCAACTACTATAAGAGGCACTTGTCAATTATCAAGTCCACATCGTCAGCAGCACGATATGATGTCATTTTCATGCACAGGACATGCATCAACATTGACTCGTCATCCACTGCCAGATATAAAGAGGTGTTCTTCCCCAAAATGTCATCATCGACTTATATCCAGCTCACCTTGCCTGTTGATAATGTTTCAAGCCTCTTCAGCCAGCTAGCTAGCTCTTTCTGAGTGTATTTTTTCCGCTTGCTGGAATGCTGTCGGAACAGTTTTTCCACAGTGAACCAACTTGAGCAGTCGTCAAGTGGACATACAGCTGCGGTCAATATAAACAAAGTACTTGTTCACTCAAAAAGTCTGTATTCTCTCGGACGTCTTGATGGACTAGGAGCAGGAGCATCGTCTAAAAAAATGAGTGAATATTTTCGAGAAATCAGAAGTATTGGTATTCAATAACTGCTGCTAGTTAAGACTATGCCTAGTTTATTTATTGGTAGGCTTTTAAAAATGTGGGTAATGGAAAGAGTGACCAAAAATGTTCAGAAATGAAGAAATCACAAACAATAGATGCCCTGAATTTGGCCTTAATCTTTTCTGTCTTTAGAATTTTCATCATTAAAATGTGATCAATATTTATTAACTTTACACCCTCCGGCTCCGGCTGTTAATATAATTATTGTGATTGCCCCCTAACCCTATTTGATAAGTACTTGCAGAATTCTTGAACTTGTTAACTTAGAGACCAAAATGATTTATCTTGAGATATTTACTGGAAATAACAGAAGCCCTAAAATTGTAAGAAATATTGACTTTGTTTTAAACAGTTTATCCTGAGCAAATAATCAAAATAGGATGGAGAAGCAAGTGTTTGTTTGTATTAAATTGTAAATGTTTTTAAAATTAAAAAGAAAACATCCTTTAAAGAAAATGAGAAAGTTCTCATGATTTATTTTTCCAGTTATTTATTTACAAAAATGATGTATGCATAATGTTTAATGTCCTAGTAGGGCTACCTTGTTAGCATTCTCGATATCCATTTGAAAAGGGATTTCACATAAAAATAATATTTGATTTTGTAACGTTACATATTATCAATAATTATGTAGCAAATTGTCAACTAAAGTCTCAAAGAAATGGTCCTACTTGATATATTGATTACCATGTGGTTTGTGTGAGGTGTGTGTTCTGCTTGTCTTTGTGACCTTTTCTTGTTATTATTTATATAAACATTTCAAGAAAATGTTCCATTGTGCCAGTATGATATTCTAAAATTATGAGGATTTTTGTCAGACTTTATTTCATTAAAATATCCCTTTCATAATGGTATGGGTTTTATTACATCAGTCCTTTATTGATTACTGACACCAATTTTTGTATCTTTATTTTGGTAATAACAAAGACAAAATTTTCTGAATCATCATGAAATAAAAAGTTTGTAATGAACGATAACAAAGTATGCATATTTGTTTAAATATCTATTTTGCGTACAATGTTTTATCTTCAGATTTTCTATAAAATGAAATCACTGTCTGGTTAATTTTAACCAGACATTGGCCTTTATTCTGACTAGAGTTAAATGCACTAATATTCGGGTTGATAGTATTCTTATCATCATATAGAACTTGCATTGTTCAGATGATGTTAGTTTGGATTTCTATATATATATAATTTAATTGCCATGTCTTCTAAACTTTGTGGCAGGAAGATGGACTTTACTAATCTGGTGCTCCTTGTAGATATATGTACTTTTTGCCATAAACAGTATCATTTTGCTGCATTATATTTAGGAGATCAGGGTACATAAACTTGGGATTTTTTGGTGATGGCATTAGATTTTAAAATTATTTTTTCACCCATTTTATTATTTTTTAGGTCAAACTTAGACTGACATTTTTTGCCTGTAAAAATCTTCATCGATATGCTTGGTTATTGTTACAATTTTTATTGGAATTTATCATTTAAATATTACCATTATTGGCATTGATGGAGATTAAATTATTAAGTTATTTAATTTTTTTTTTTTTTTTTTTTTTTGGGGGGGGGTTCTTGTAACTAGACATACTTTTAAAGTATGCTAGTCTAATCATCTTTAAAAAAATGGACTATTTATTACCAAGTCCAAACTATGGGTGTACAGGCACAATTTTGTTCTCTTCTGTTTTAAAGGGGGATGGGGAGCTGATGTCTCAACTCAAATATCACCTTCACTTATTGGTACTTTCAAAACTTGAAGCAGCCCTCATGTTGTTTGTCTTTGGTCTATTTTGCCATTGTTTTAAAGATATTCTGTTAATGTTTTATAACTGTATTCAGGTGTCTAGTTAGGACTAAAAGAACAATCCTCAACTGGATTTAAAAAACAGAAATCAAGAGTATATAAATGATTTACATTGCTCAGGTATTGTAGTTTTCATGTACTTCTCTATGAACTTTATATTTGTTTTCAATTAAAAAATTGGAATACACTATTAATGGAAGGGGGTCCAGATTTCATTAAAGTACACACAATGTCTACATATTTTTGCAGGATGGAATGTGCTCTTTACTTATGACTGTTTGTAATCGTTTCAAATTCTAACAATTTAGCTCCCCTCTGATGAAAAACTTTAAAATGACTACAAACATGGCAACATAAAAATATTTGACTTGTAGCAGTATATAGAATTAACTTCCAGATGAAAAGGTTTGCTTGTGATATTCAGAGGGCAAAGATACAGGATATATTTTGAATCAATTTTTTAAATTTTCTTTTCCACAATAAGTTTACATTCATGAGTATAATTGATTTATATTTTAAAGCAAAAAGTCTTGGTATGTTTTGATAGTTCTGGTACTTCTGTAATATTTCTATGCATATTTTTTTTAAAACTATGCAATGTATAAGTAACTATGTGTTTCCCCATGCATTTTTCTTTTTGTATTTTGCTGCATAACCTGTTTTAATGTTTGACATGCTCTTGTGTGCAAGAAACCGAATGTTCTTGTGACTTTTCACCCCAAGTATGAGTGCATATTATTCTGAATTCATGCGATTTGAAGTACTTACAAATTATGCAAGTAAATATTCTATCATGCTCTTACATAATATTTAAGTGGAAATATAATAAGTAGTTAAGGTGACGGAATAGGAACTAATGGTTAATAATTGATTGTGTTATTTATTTTTTATGCATGAATATCAGAAGGGAATCTTAAGCTTTTTAATTTCAGTGACAGTTGTTGCGGAATGAAACGAAAATTAAGACCCTAATGAGAACCTTATTTATTGATGTAATAATAAATAGAAATGAATGGCTACTTTTTAAATAACACAGAACAAGAATGATCTTCAGTTAAGGTGAACAAATTGAAGCATACCATTATACTGATAATAAGTTTTTAGACATTTTTTATTGATGCTACGAGGAAGAAATTGAGTATCCGATGTAAGTAAGAGGAAAAGAAGAAGAGTTATTTTTCTCTCGTAGAACAACTGTTAAGGTATATTATGTTTTATCATGAATCTCTTGGTGCTGTAGATTAAATATAATATTTCTATTTTGCTGTAATTTTTTTATTCTGTAGAATAATGTATAGTTCACTATTTTTATTCCTAACTTCCTTTCAGAGTAACGATTTGTGTGTTGTCTACTTCTTGTTGTACAATTGGGAAAAGTTTTGAATGTAGATGTTTTAGTTATATCATTTTATGAGCAAGATATATGGAGATGCTATATTTTTGTCCTCCCCCTTTTTTTTCTTATCATTTTAACCTATAATCTCTACCTTGAACAATGTTTGATCGTTGTGTTCTATTGACCTTTGACCTTTCACCCCCTGTGCCACCTTTGTGATATATATTATATTTTCAGTCATTTTGCGATTCTCCGATATTGTTTGTCTTCATGCAATGTAAATTTTAGGGACAAGACACTGAATATCAACACTGAAATTTCACATCTCTTTTGGGCTTTGGGCGACAAATGAAATGGCCTCTTCTTAACTTATTCAGTATCAATTGATGTATAGAGTGTGAGCATAAAGCAGAAACAAGCACTTCCATGCATTTGGAAAGGGAAGTTTCCCTTCTTAATTACCAGAGACCTCAAGAAAGAGAGAAATGTGATCAAATTACAAACCCTAAGTCCATTTGAGGTGTGAGATGAATATGACCTTGTGTTCAATTGTCTCAAGTATATGTTAGGTCGTTAGTACTAATTTATTATAATGTATTATACTGATTGGCTATTGTTGATTGTGAAGAAATTTTGAGGGCGACATGGAGATCAATAAAAAAAGAATGTTTTTAAATGTGTACAACTGATCAATTTGTTTTCTTCAAGTTGTCAAACTGTTGATTTTAAGGGTAGGCAGTGTAATTGCAAAGAAGGGTATAGCAAGTGATTGGAGACAGAGAGAGAGAGAGGGGGGGGGGGGGGGGGGGAGAGAGAGAGAGAGGGGGGTTGGGGAATTGGTAGCAGAAAAAAACATGAAATGAAGCGAGAAAACAAAACAGGAAAAGAGAGATTGAAAAGACGATAAATAAGTGATAGCCTGATGGGCTGATATTTATTCAAAGCTACTTTCAAACGATTAAGCAAGAAGTGAGGATAATTACCTTTTTTATACAACAAGAACAATAAACTGTATGATGATATTGAAATAACTTGCACACATTACAAATTCATGAATTAACTTGTTATGAGGAGGTAAAAAGACAGAATAATATATTTATTTGTTATTGAACAACAGGAAACAAAATCGATATAAGGTTAAATTATATCCAGAGAAGAAGTTGGGTTTCTATCTTAGCACAGAGAAGAACTGAGCAAATGCTAAAATATGTAATTAAAAACCTAACGTTCTGTATTAATTGGAGTAAGATTTAGCTTTGCTGTGCCCCAAAACAGATGTATGGACTATGTAACTTTTCAAATTCTACGGTCTTTAATTCATTAAGGACAAACCATTTGATAGATTTCCATTCCTGTAAATAACTGATCAACCGCCCGAAGGTTGTTAGCAGATCACAAAAGTTGAAGAGTGAAAAGGGGGAAAAGTGCAGTTCTCAAAAGAACTGTTGGTATTCCTCTGTGGAATACAGTATTAAGTATTCTTTCGTGAATAGGAGTATATCTGTGTCGACGCGTTTCGAACAGTGTGCCCTGTTCATCGTCCGGAGATTATTCCTTTTACCAGGGAGGTGAGACTCCTCCCTGCTTTTACTATCAGCATTCAACCAGGGAGTTCAATTCACTGACATCTCCCTTATTCAACCACACAATACTGATCATTCTATTAAATGGGCTATGTACGGTCTATTTATTCTTGACCAGTAACCCCAGGGTTCTCCGGACAAACAACATTCCCAGACTCGAAGTAAATATGATAACAAGCAACAATATAGTCTTTTAACGGAGAGGTAATTCTCTGTGTGGTATCTATAGGAGAATGAAAAGGGTACTGGTTTGAAAGCAAGTGAAAGGGGTCCATATATATACTTTCCCATGTGTCAAGCAGGCAGTGAGTGTCTTTTCGTAAGCCCTATATAAACCCCTATGCCAAGCTTTGCTCTTTCCACCGCCCAAAGGACACCTTTCCATCGTGATCATGTAAATGATGATATGACGGAATGGATTGAATGAATAATTTGTTGAATGACTGACTAAATTAATTTTGAAAAGACGATAATATAATGGACAAAGGACACTATACTCAGTATTTTGCAACAATACGCTCCTAAAATCCACTATGATCAAGGCTCATTTATATTTGTACTTTAAACAAGTACAAACAAAATTCATTGATATACAGTCAAGTATATGAGTTGACTTATACAAATACAGATCAATATAGTCACTTCTTTCTATGTCGTATGATATTCCTGATGATACGTTGTATTTTGATACCGAAATCAAATCAATCTATCAACACTTCAGAGCCTAGTTTGATCGCTTTAAAAAATTGCTGGTATGTTTTTGCAGATATACAATGCATCGATAACCATATAATTATCACATTTCAATGTATACTACATTATGTGGCATATGGCAAGTATACATATATAGAGCCTTTCATACAATTCTTTATGTGTAGAACTCCAAGATTTTATAGAGTTCTATGCATGTATGCATCAAGTTCTTTCCACAATACCATCAATGGAATATAGGCCTACTAGGTAAATTTAGAGAATGATGTCAATCTTGGATGATTGTGTCGTCTCAAATTGTATAAAATTAGGGAAAGATTTACGAAAATGGTAAATTACCAATAAGCGGATAAAACTTGAGCAATGTAAAGAAGATGAAATCATAACAATTTTCTCAGGAACAATAGTTATCACAAATTCACAATGTACATACAAAATGAAGCAAAACTGTTTGTTACATAAAAAAGTGATTTCATATAGGTTTTCACTTAAAAGAGCAGAACCACGCTTGCAGTGAAAAATCACATGTGGAGGCGAAATGGCTCAGTGGTAGAACAGTGGTCTCGTAAACGGGAGATACCGGGTTCGAAATCAAGTCGAGGATCTAGTGCTCTTTGGTAAGGTATTAATCCTCAATACCACGTCCCTCTGAGAGGACTTAAAGCCGTTATTCTCCTGGTTGCTTACTTACAAACATACACATGCTTTCTTAGCAGACAGTTAAACAAACAAACTCACGCGGGAATAAAAGCCCTAATTATTATCATTTCAGGGTAGGTAAAATAATCTGGGTAGGAAACTGATCTGAGCCTAGAAATTGTATTAATGAATTAATATATGAATATATGAATTAATAAAGAACACAATAATGTTATCCAAAAATTCGATCAAGGCGCGACAATAATGAATATTGCATGTTACATTTGAATTAAATAGCTCAACAGATAATCTACAGCTTATCCGGACACCTACCCCCTGGACATCCACCCCCGGATTACCAACCCCAGTAAACTACCCCTGGACAACAACCCCCAGACAACTACCCCAAGGACAACTACCCCCATACAACTACCCCTTAGGACAACTACCCCCTAGGAAATTTGTCCGGAGGGAGGTGTCCTAGAGAATGGTTGTTGTAGGGGGTAGTTGTCCGGGGGTAGTTGTCCGGGGGTAGTCGTCCTAGAGGGTGGTTGCGCTAGGGGGTAGTTGTCCTAGGGGGTAGTTGACTGGGGTGGTTGTCCAGGAGGTAGGTGTCCTATATAGAACCGACTCTGTGTTCAAAGATAATAACTTTGTCCATACTTTAGTTTGACTGAGTACAGGAGGTAAATTTTATTGAGAAATATACAGAAAAAAAAAGAAAAATAAGCTAACAATCAGACGAACGTGATTGTGATGCACATACCACTCCATTCATATACAACTCATAAGAAAGTAAGGAAAAATGGTATGTACTTAGTTATACAGGATGCATCAACTATATACAGGAATGCATCCATTAACTATACAGACTGCATTTATTTTTGTAATGATCCTTCCCAAAATCTTGATGACGTGTTCATACACATTAAAGTGGCACGTTATGGTTGAACCTATTCCAAATGGCGAATGTGGGTTCACTTTACTCAAAATCAGCTGTTTAAAAACTGGATCCTGATTGTTTCTTCTACAGATAGTTTCTTCAAAGTGGCTTATAACATACATTTATGTATAGGCATCAATGATACAGAAAATCGTCACTGTCTTTATCATTATATTCCATCATAGTTTCCACCATCTTTTCAAAACCCTAAAGCACAACATCTTGTTATAATTTTGTTCTTCTTCATAGCCTCACCAGTTGTCCGCCTATGCCTCATCTTGTTTAATGCTTAGTCATTATAACGATAAATAAATGTATTTTTCAGTAATCAAGGAACGTTGACAAGGACCGTTGGCCCTTTACACCAAATCGACACATTCCATTTAATAGTATAGTACAAACGTATAGGATACAAACACCAGGAAAAGTAGCCTTGATCATAATTATAAGGCCAACATCATCTCTAAACTTTCCGGGAGGAAAATTGACAATGCCAAACTAACTATTCTAATATAAGGGTTGTAAGTCTAAATCACTGAGAAACTCTTAGACTTTTGTAGCTGACGAGGCTGAACTCGACGCTGCTGAACTCGACGCTGCTAGTTTTTTCCTCTCCCTGTCTCTCGTCCGACTGGTTCCCGTAGATTGGGTTCCTGTGTTACTCGTACTTCTCCCTTCTGACTTGGATTCATGGATTCTCTTTCGCCAGAGACCTCTCACCCGATGGTTAGCGCCGAAGAAGACGAAGACAAAAACCCCTTGCAGAGAGCTGGTGATGATGAAGATTGTCCAAACAGCAGCTGCCTGGGCAAACGCAGCGATGAATCCAAATGACCATCCAAAACCAAGCAGGCATGATATCTGAACGGTATAGGAGTGACAATGAGACGGTGAAATGAGACGGTGAAATAAGTCTCACAAAAAGATAAATTCTGTACAAAAATAAAAACGTGTTTAAGATTACAGACAAAATACATGACTTGCGCAGGAGTATAGGATGCGGCAGCAATATGAATTAGGAGAAGTATCTGTACGAATATGTATAAATATTCATTAGGAGCAGCTACACTGTTTTTGGTTTGGACACATGAACATGAGGTTGTCCGTGTCTTGTATTGTTCTAGTTTAGTTGGATTTGTAGTGAATCATCGCCAGGCCAATAGTATCAAAAACATGGTGACGGCGGTGTAGAGATGTTTTTTGCTGTTCAAATGAACTTGAGTTTGATCACTTTCGTGATAGCGGATTTTGGACATGTTGCGTTTGGCGACTTCAACGCAGTGCTCTCCGGTATGTATAGTGTGCCGTCGTGTATATTCTGTTCTCTAGTATTGGACTGTTACATATGTCTGTCTTCTGTGGATCCGAATTCCGGTCCACTAGAAAGATCTTTTCTGTGTCGCGTGTAGCCTCTTGTCGATGACCCTCGCGTTGTAATTGGAGTCCGTAAATTCCGGCTCGCTTCGCTTGCCAGAGAAACCGAAGCGCGCTCTTGTCGATGGCCTTCGCGTTGTTGGAGTTGGTTTTAGCGCTTCGGTTTCTCTGGCTCGCTCCGCTCGCCAGAATTTACGTACTCCAACAACGCGAAGGCCATCGACAAGAGGCTATGTCGCGTGTGGACCCAGAACCACTTCGACGTCGTCGTGCGATGATGTGTATATTAGAACTCGTGGTTGGAGTTTATCGTTATTGGATCACAAGCAAGTCTAGACTCTAGTCTAGATAGGAAACACAGTGTATTCGTGTGTGTTCGTGCGGACATGGACATGGTGTATGCACCTTCCGAGACAAGACTACAGCCCAGCACTGAAGCAGACAAATAACCTCACGCAATGGGAGCAGATTTTTACTTTGTGTCATGATAATGAATATGTATCAGATTATGCAAATGTGACACCTGTGACCTCAGGAGGTCAGATCGCATGTGCGCAATGTATATGCGATACGCGAGACTTGATACCCAGTGCGGGGAATAAACACCAGACTATGGTTATGGAATTCAACTACTTTGTTAGTTTGTTTGCACTTAATATGTGACATTGGCGACGAGGATTAATGTTTCTTGGATGTTGAATCTGTGGCTACGAGCTGGAAAAGTTTCAACATGGCATTCGCTGGAGCGGAATTGTTAGCGCTTCGAGGAGTTCCACACTTCGATCCGACGGGTGGTGCAAGTATTGTCAGCGGCAAGTGGAAAGCTTGGCTTGAAGAGTTCGAAGCCTACGCCGATAGTCGTGGCCTGTTTCTGGACGGATGTACGCCGGCCCAGGAGGCGCAACGGAGGGCACTGCTACTGTATACTGCGGGGCCCGTGGTACGGGAGACTTTCAAAACACTTCCAAACAAAGGGGAGAGGAATGAGTATCAAAAAGCCACAGATGCCCTAAATGCTCATTATGTTGTGAAACCTAATGCTACGTTTCAAAGACATTTGTTCAGGAAAACCAAGCAGGAAGATGGTGAAACGGTTGCCCAATTTGTTACCAAATTACGACAGGTTGCTATCGGATGCAATTTCGTAGCTGGGGATGTAGAAAACCAAATTCTTGACCAAGTAGTCCAGTACTGCAGAGCTGATAAACTTCGCAGGAGAATGCTGGAGAAAGGAGGTGAGCTCAAGTTAAATGATGCATTGTCCATGGCTGCTGCTCTAGAAGCTGTTGAAGGTCAATTTAACTCCATGTCATTGAGAGAGAGAGAAAGGCCTAGAGCTGGTGGGCAAGTTCAAGTGAATCAAGTTTCATATGAGAATGACAGAAAAAAGAATTTGGAATGCTACAGATGTGGGAACAAAGGACATTTTGGGAAGGATGCATCATGTCCAGCCAAAGGAAAGATCTGTCGGAAATGTGGAGGCCAAAACCACTTTGCGACGATGTGCAAAAGTAAGGCCAAGAGCACAAGTGAGGCGAGAGGAAAATTCAGAGATGGGAAGTCCAGAGATGGAAAGAAGTATAAGAATAGAGTTCGCCAAGTGGAAGGTGAACCCGGAAATGATAGTGATGATGACAACAGCCGTGGGCGTGATCAGAGGTACTATCAATTTGCAGTGAATGATGGTGATCACGAGAAAGTCCTGATAATCATTGGAGGTGTAACAGTCCCAGTGATAGTAGATTCGGGAAGTGATTGCAATGTAATAGATCAGATATTGTGGGAGAAACTGAAGAAGGACAAAATCATCTGCAAATCTACTAAGAGTACCAAGAGGCTGTATCCATACACATCACAGATACCATTGACGACCGTTGGATGTTTTACAGCCACAGTAGAAGTGGGCAAGATGAAGTCCACTGCAGAGTTTGTTGTCATCAAGGAAAAGGGAGAACCTTTACTAAGCAAGCGGACATCTAGAGAGCTGGGAGTGCTCCATGTGGGAGTTGTTAATGCTGTACAGAGTTATGCAGACCTAAAGCATGAATTTGAAGCGGTCTTCAAAGGAGTAGGGAAGTTGAAGGGCCGACAAGTGCGGTTAGCAGTGGATGAAACGGTGAAGCCAGTAGCCCAACCTGTGCGAAGGACCCCGTTTGGACTGAGAAAGAAGGTCGAGATGAAGATTGCGGAATTGATCGATCTTGACATCATTGAGCCAGTTGAACGCTCCACGCCATGGGTAAGCCCAGTTGTCATTGTTCCCAAGCGAAATGACGAAATTAGACTTTGTATCGATATGCGGAGAGTGAACGAAGCAATCGTAAGAGAACGTCACCCCATTCCCACTATTGAAGAAGTCCTACAGGAGTTGTCAATTAGCAAGGTCTTTTCGAAAATAGACCTGAAGTGGGGGTACCACCAACTGGAGTTACATCCGGAGTCGAGAGAGGTGACAACCTTTGTCACTCATTGTGGGTTGTTCCGCTATAAGAGACTGTTGTTCGGAATCAATGCTGCTCCAGAGATTTATCAATATGAGATACACAGGGTGATAGCTGGTATAGAAGGAGCTGCAAACATATCAGATGATATCATTGTGCATGCATCGACCCAGAAAGAGCATGACAAGAGGTTGAAGCAGGTGCTTGGCAGACTGCGGGACGCAGGACTTACTGCAAATGCAGAAAAGTGTAAGTTTGGTGTCTCTGAGTTGGACTTCATGGGGCACAGACTGACTAGCGAGGGACTCAACCCAGGATTGGCCAAGGTGAAAGCAATCGCAGAGGCCCGTGAACCCCAGAATGCAACTGAGATGAGAAGTTTCTTGGGGCTAGTCAACTACTGCGCCAAGTTCATTCCGAACTTTGCTACATTGGCAGATCCACTGAGAAAGCTGACCAGAAAGGACACGCCATTTCAATTTGGTCATGAACAACGACAAGCGTTTAAGGCGCTGAAGGAAAGCTTAATGAGTGCAGAGACCCTGGGCTACTATGATCTAAATGCACCGACAAAGGTCATAGCGGATGCCAGTCCAGTTGGCTTAGGAGCAGTGCTGGTGCAGGTGCATGCTGATGGCCCGAGGATAGTAGCGTATGCCAGCCGCTCGTTAAGTAACGTTGAAAGGAGATATTCTCAGACGGAGAAAGAAGCCCTTGGACTTGTGTGGGCTTGTGAGAGATTCCATGCGTACCTGTATGGAATAGAGTTTGATCTAGTCACTGATCACAAACCGCTTGAAGTCATTTATTCACCGAGATCTAAGCCATGTGCGAGAATAGAGCGGTGGGTTCTGAGGCTTCAACAGTACAAGTACAGGGTAGTCCACATCGCAGGAAAGTCCAACATAGCAGATCCATTGTCAAGATTGCTGAAGGATGATCAACCGAGAGAAAATTCTGTGTTGGAAACAGAAGCAGAGAGCTTTGTGCGTTTTGTGGCAGTCCAGTCAACGCCAGGTGCGGTGACAACGAAGGAAGTCGAAAGAGAATCTGAACATGATCCTGAACTCGAAGTTATCAGAGAGTGTATTCACAGTGGACAATGGAATGATTGTCCATACAAAGCATACATTCCCATCAAAGATGAACTCTGTATAATTGGTCAGTGTGTGCTGAGAGGTAGCAGATTGGTGATTCCACAGGCACAGAGGCCAAAGATGGTGTCATTAGCTCACGAAGGACACCTGGGCATTGTTGGCACCAAACAGAATTTGAGAACCAAGGTATGGTGGCCAGGATGTGAGAAAGATGCAGAGAAATTCGTCAAGACTTGTCATGGTTGCCAAATCACAAGCAGGGGTAATCCACCAGAACCAATTCGAAGTACTATGTTGCCGACAGGACCGTGGGTGGATGTAGCTGTTGATTTCCTAGGACCACTTCCGACAGGAGAATCTATACTTGTGGTAGTTGATTATTATAGCAGATACTACGAGTATGCAATCATGAAATCAACCACTGCAGAGAAGACAGTCAAAGCCCTGGCTGAAATCTTTGGCAGACATGGGTTACCTGTGACGTTATACTCAGACAATGGACCCCAGTTCATCGCAGAAGTTTTCGCAGAGTACATGAACATTACAGGAATTCACCACCATCGGGTGACTCCTAAATGGCCGCAAGCCAACGGCGAGGTCGAAAGACAGAACCAGAGTATAGTGAAAAGGCTTAGAATTGCACAGGCAGAAGGCAAAGATTGGAAAGAGGCCTTATTGACTTACGTCGCAGTCTACCGGGCTAGTAATCATTCGACAACGGGGAAAAGCCCGGCAGAAGTGTTGTTCGGGAAAAAGATTCGAACTAAACTACCACAAATCCAGGACATTAGTGAGGATCAGGAACTGAGAGACAGAGACCTCCAAATGAAAAGTGGTGCAAAACACTATGCAGATCTGAAGAGGGGAGCTGTACATTCTGACATAGTGCCAGGAGATAAGGTGATAGTAAGACGTGATGAAAGGAGGAAACTAGACACGCCATACTTTAACCAGCCATACACAGTGACAGCAAGAACAGGAAGTATGGTAACTGTGAAGTCTCCTGAAGGAGTCCTGTACAAAAGGAATGTATCAAGTGTAAAAAGATACATGTCCCGAGACACTCATAACGAAGCTGCCAATCCAGAGAGGACAGACGGCAATCCTGACGAGGTGACCGGTGTTCCTGAAGGGTCGGACGGCAATCCTGAGGCGGTGACCAGTACTCCTGAGGCGGTGACCAGAGGTCCAGACTTAGAGGCAGCAAGCAACACATCAGGCGGTGACCAGACACATCAAGATGGTGACACGCAGGCAGAGACAACAAACACCAACGTTCCTATGGCAGCTAGTAGACCACAACGCCAGAGAAGATTCCCTAAGCGATATGATGATTTTGTGTGATTCCAGATCAATATGGTGGGGATGAGCTCTTTGTAAAATAGCGACAGTGATATCTGAAACTACATGTGCCAAGGAGAAATGTTTGGAAATCATTGGTTGATGCCAAGTTGTGATTTAAAGGGTGTACGCCTTGCGCTGCCCATATTTGTGAAATCGACATGTTGGAGAAATCACCATGGAAACCAAGCGTACGAGGAAGTTGTGTTATGTGCTAAAATAATAAGTTCTGATATATATGTTTCAATATTACACATACATTAATCAATGTAAAAGGGTGTACGCCGAACGCTGCCCTTATTGTATGTGATAGGTGTTGCGAAAAACACAAGTTTGAGTTGGAGCATCGATCAGTTTTCAAAAATGGATTCAATCATCGAAGAGAGTATTTCCAGAAACGTCAGCTTCAGCTAGTCGTATGAACGCTTGGAGATAACGGATGATTTACACAAACTCAAAACTAGAACTCAAATAGTATCCAGTGAACAGTTGAACTTTTATTTGGACCACAGACTGGATGCATGAAAGATATTGCATGAAAAATATTATATTGCATGTTATGTTGTATGTTGTTCAACAAACTTGTTTGGAAGATAAAACATTTGGGAAAAGTTTATCGACCTGATAAATTTGTTGTTAGAAATAGTTTTGTTGAAGTTGTTCTAAAAAAAAAAAAAAAGGAAAAAAAAGAAAAAGAAACAAAAGAAAGAAACAAAAGCAAATGCACCAAAGCATGTTTATTTCAGTAATTGACATATGGCTGAAACACAAGAACAAAAGAGAGATTACAAGAATTTTCAGTGAAACTATAGTAGAAAAATTGACCAGGATAAAGTTTCATTCTGGCAAAGGAGGGATGTCATGATAATGAATATGTATCAGATTATGCAAATGTGACACCTGTGACCTCAGGAGGTCAGATCGCATGTGCGCAATGTATATGCGATACGCGAGACTTGATACCCAGTGCGGGGAATAAACACCAGACTATGGTTATGGAATTCAACTACTTTGTTAGTTTGTTTGCACTTAATATGTGACACTTTGCAGACCTTGCTTGTATTTACTAGTTAAGTTGGATTTGTAATGAATCAACGCTAGGCCAACAGATATCAAAACAGTATCTATACACATGCAGCCATTCCTTAGAACTACTTCCCAACACAATTAAGAAATGAGAAAAACTAGAGACAAAGATGTTACCATCGATTAATACTTGTCCGGGGGGGGGGGGGGATTTTCCAAGATTATTAATCCAGGTGAAAGTTGTCCGGGATATTCAACCTATGGTGAGAGTTGTTCAGTAATAGTCTGTCCGGATGGAATTGTCCAAAAATAATTAGATCTACGCTATTTCACTTTGACAAAGTAGGAAGAATTTGTGACTCTTGTATTTGTATGATAATGGTTTTTAGTGATCAATGTATTGCCTGGCTAGGAATATGTATGACCTGTGATATCCTACAAATTCCATGCTCTTAAACTGTGTATGAGCAGTGTGGCTCGTATGGTGCTTTTCTTGTCTGGTAGGACTTAGCACAGCAGCCTCGTCTGGATTCGATGACAACCAGAGAAATCATTTTGACTTGTTTTTATGTATTGCGTGAACCTTATGCAATTTCATGTTTGTATTTTGCACTCGGACATTATGCCATTCTTTCTTTGCAATGTAGAAATGTTTTGGATGAAAGTGTTTTTGTTTCTTTCAAGTTTTAAGTAAAATCAGCTGCATAAAATGAAGTTCATACTCATTGGTGATAGGTATTCATGTATATTCATTTAAGCAATGTGTTATTATAAGATGATGACGTGGATCCAAATAAAATGATTGGTTGAAAGCGTACACGTGACCAGGCATTTATTTTGCCTAACGCGTAATTTGGATGATGACCGGTCATAATCCACTTCTAATGACCGGTCATTAGTAAAATCATGTTGTAAAACAAATAAAACATAATCTTATAAAACAAATAATACACATCATTTGTTCGGGCATTAGTAAAATTACCCACACTCGGTACCTTCAAAACAGTCCAAATTCTTACTAATGCCCTCACTGCCCTGCATTATTTGTATAATACTGGCTCGTAGACTATGAACAAACCTTAAAGTGGACTACCAGTTCGTGGAAGAGCTCCTTCCGTCGCTCATGAGCACCTTCGTGGAGAACACCAGAATCACGCTTGCTCTTGTGGACACCGTAGGCAGTTAACGAAAAGAGAACGATGCTGATGAGGAAACTGACGGCGACCGGTACCAAGAAAACCAGCACGATAGCCCTGGCTTGGTAGATCCAACACGATGTCCCGATCTTGCCGTAGCGAAACATCGAAGGGTTCTGAGCTTGTACAATCAGACAGGGGACGACGATGATAAGAGGAAGACACCAGCCGATGATGAGGTAGGCGATCAGACGTCTCGTCTCACCATGTCTCTTTGGTAGGAAAGATGAGGATGCGAAGTGACGAACAAGATCCCACGCCAAGATGTTCGTCCATGTGAAGACAGCGAGGAGGAAATAATGAGTGATGGTAGCTACTATCGTACACACGGTTGGCAAAGATATCATGTTAGGAGCGATGAACTGGAGCATCACCTTTGGAAAATAATGTATAACAAATTATTGCAAAGTTGTACGTCAACGCTCGGTTTTGGACGAACAACTTTCTGCATAAAGGGAAGTGGCGCTAAACTAGAACTACAAAGGGAACGTGGGAAATTCTTGGGGTTTCGTGAATGATGGGCGTTTGGTGGGATCTTGCTTTGAGGGGCAGGTACTATTAAAAAAATCCTATCTGGAATGTTAAGGCGATATAGGACACCTATCATGCACTGACCTGCGCAACAAGAAGAGCCGAAACAAAGCTCATGATGGATAGGCCTTGGAGGTTCCTTAGAGGCTTGAAGATACAGTACGTGAGCAACGTCGCCAAGAGACAGATGGAGGACAGTACAACGAGTATGAGGTTCAGTATATTCTGCCCTTTGGAGTACTGGAACATGCTGACAGGTTCTGGAGGATCGGGTCCAGTCCAGCAGAGACGGACAGAGCCATTCAGGTAACGAACGTAGCTCTCTGGAGGGAATGAGATGTCCTGGTATATCTGAGAGTGACAAAATATTTGAATGTACATGTATGACGAAAATACAGCGTAATGTAAATTGTTTTTATCAAGGTGATAAATTGTTGAAGGTGATTAACTTACAAGATCAACAGTTTTGTTTCAATATTTCGCGAGGGTTACAATCCTTTGACGTTTAATATCATATTTAATTTGAGTTCTATATGACACTGGTTTATCATGCAAACATTTTTAAATATGATATCGATAGTTTGTCATCAATAGTGAAATTTAAAACAAAATTTTGTATTAACCTACCAAGTATGTAACATTATTCCGCTCGTTTTCGGTAATGAGAGAGCTTCCAACAACGATGAAGGCGCAAGTGTTGATGTCAACGATCTGTCCGTGAAGCGAAAAGGACTGTTCTATGGAGAATTTCCACTCCCTTGAGAAACGTCTGTAATAAGTGTTATTTTTCCAGTACAATGGCGTCACAAAGGTGGTGTGATTGTACATGATGTACGTTGTTCCATTGATGAGCACAGGTTCAAACAAGTCGAGATCGTCGGTTATCCGAGTCAGATTGGCATTGTTGCCAGTGGATAATTCATATTCAATGTCACACACTTCATAAATGATGATGTTGTTGTCCCGGCAACAGTTGCCCCAACTCTCTCCCAGTTTGCTTTTGGTGAAGCCTTCCAGTTGGGTCTTTTGCGGTACGATGTTTGCTGGAAACACCATGAAGCTTACTTTACTTCCGTCATATTCCTCTTCCTTCAGTTCATAGATAGTGGTATTGGGATAGTTGTTGTACGCCCGAATCTTCAGGATTTCGAAACCATCGAAGCACTGCAGAGATCCGTTGGTGATGACACCCAAGATGATGTTTCTGTTCCTGCAATCAGGCCAGGAGCCGGCCTCTGGAACGCATTCAGTACCAGACAATTGAAGACCATTCATGCATTGCAGCTGAGGGTAGAAATAGGTAATTTCGAAGGCTGGCTGGTTATAAGGAATATTGATCGGAATACTTAGGCCATTAGAATTAAATTCACAGTTGCTAATAAGACTGGAACTGTTAGCAACAGAGACTCCGTTGCATTCTGCACAGTCAATGTTCTTGTAAATAGTACCGTTGATTATCACTCTCTCCGTTTCTTTCAAACACGGCGCGCCTGCTCCTGTTTGTGAATCACAATGCGATATGATGGCACTGTCATGGACACACCAGCGGAAAGGTGGAGGGGCACTTTCATTGACTAAAAATGGCCGTTGTCCACAAAGATTGCTCTCAGTTTGTCTGTTGTCCAAACAAGGTGTGAAAATGATGTAAGGGGTGAGTTCCGATGAGTTCACGCTGTGGCAAAGAGCGCAATACCTGTTGCGGTAGAAGATCTCCTGGGAGTCAAAGAAGACAGTGTCATTCACCAGCGGGTGCTCACATCTCTGTACCAAGCCAGGGTCTGTCCTAGCTGAAGATGGACATCTGCTCACCACAAGTACGTCACGGATGCAAGCCGTTTTCCATTCAATACCGATCGTGAACGAGGTACAACTCCAGTATTGCCTATCTGGGAAGAATTTCGCCTCCAGTGTTCGCAAAGACGCGTTCTCACTCCTATGACCATAGCAACAGTCATCAAAATGATTGCAGTCGGAATCACAATTGCAGTAAAATCTAGGAGAAAAGGTTGAATTCGTCTGGCATCGTTCGATTGAAAAAGAGAATGAAAAGCAAGTGTCAGCATCTGCAAAGTGAAAAGAAATGTACAAATTATAACTCATAAGCAATAAAAGCCTTTGTATGCGTGAAAGGCAAAAAAAAACAGAACAAAAAACATTGACACAAATGTTGATGATGTTGAAAAGAGGTTTAACAAACAAAAACAAAAGTGAAGAAAAAGGATTTATAACTTTGAGCTTGAATTGCCTTTATGGTCTATCTCTGGAACTGAATTAAACTACCTGAAATGAGCCAGTTTACCAGCGGAAAGAACGACACCTAAGTCACGACACTGTTACCTCGTATTGTTAGTGCGAGGCGGGATAGGGAGGGTGGGGGGGGGGGGGGAGTCTCATCTCTGTTTTTATATTTTATAGTATAATACTGTATATTATGACTTTATAGGAATATAATTATTGGAATGAAACAGAACAAACGATGAAGCCGTACTTCACGTGTATTGCACGAGCTTCCGGCTTTGATCGCATTTCTCCAGGTTCTCGAGGAAAAAAATAATCGCGCAAGACATAATAGCGAGCATAATATATATATATAAATCTAAATATAATACCACCGTTATGCATTAAATCATTCAGGTCGTTGTTAGTTTATAATGTTCACACAATCATGATAGTACGATATCAACGATCGAGTGTTGTTTCTTCAATCAAAATAAGCTTGGTTTCCTTTAGGGCCTAACTGGTAATCAGATTAAAAAAACAAAAAGACAAAAATGTTAATAATAATAAGCAAATAATCGGATTGCATAGTAACCATTGATCCTTCTCATATTCAGCATTGGCACCTACCGTTTGGACAGACGATGGGTGCCGAAGGAACTTCGTCATTTGGCCCTAGATAGAGAGTAGAAGAAAAGAGAATAGGACAATTGTTAGTGTCTTCATCCACTCT